>JACWQW010000021.1:0-372184 GCA_014849355.1 Cryphonectria radicalis
CCCCCCCCCCCCCCCCCCCCCCCCCCCCCCCCCCCCCCCCCCCCCCCCCCCCCCCCCCCCCCCCCCCCCGCCCCCCCCCCCCCCCCCCCCCCCCCCCCCCCCCCCCCCCCCCCGTTCGTCCTCGCCGGGCTCTGCCGGGAACGGGTAGGAGAGGCACAGATCGTCAAATAAGGTGTAACTGTTCTCGTGAGATGATGTTGAGGTTGATTTAAGTGGAGAAGCGTAAGCTGAGGCTGATGTGGGGGGCTCCGAGAGGTGTTGTTGGTTGGTTGGTTGGTTGGTTGGTGGTGGATGGTTGAAGTCTTCTTGGTGGTTTGAGAGGCGACGCTACTGCCACAGTGACGTGACTGGATATGCAGATAACGTCTCAAAATGTGTGTGGCAGAGGTCTCTCTCCCTCTTTGTGTGTGATAAAAGCAGAACCACTTGTCAAGCCAGCCAAGCCAAGAGGAGGATGAGTGAGTTGAACGACCTCTCTGGACGGCTGTTGGGTGAGACACTTGAGAGGGCGCCCAAAAAGTTGCGGTGCTGTGCGGCGGTGCGTAGCCCAGCGCCCCAACCCCACCAAACTTGATGCAACAGTGTGGCTTTGTGTGTGGTAAGCAGTTTTTTGGGATCTGATTGGATCAATTAAGCTGGGGTGGGGGGCTCTTGCCACTGCCCCCTGCTGCTGCACAGGGCAGGCGCTACGGAGTTGCTGCTGGCAGGTGGCTTTGACAGGCATCACCGGCCAGGCTAGGACAGGGCACAAGGGAGGAACTACTGGGTACAGGGGCTGCTGCGAGGGCTTCAGGCTTCAGTGGTTTATAGTGGCTGCCCCTTCCAAGATCATTCATTGCTTACTTAAGTACTTAAGGGACCATACAAAGTAGCTCTGCACACTCAAAATAAAAGATAGTCCCCCCTACTTTTATCCCTATTCAACTCTTCTATAAAAGACTTCAACCTTAAGGTTTGGCAACCATGATCAGGCCACACACCTTGACGAGTCAAGATGATCTCCTCCCTCTTGTTCCCACTCTTCCCTCTCTCTCTCTCTCCCTCTCTCCCTCTCCCTCTCTCCCTCTCCCTCTCTCCCTCTCCCTCTCTCTCTCTCTCTCTCTCTCTCTCTCTCTCCTCATACACTCACATCTTCCTGTTGTGATTCATTCAACACCACCACCATTAAAACCATCCACATTGCTCTTGTGTTCCTGCCATGACCATAGCACAATCTTGCCCATGAGAATTATTCTGTCTGTGGTTTCAATGGTCATGGATTGCATGCATGGCTAATCTGGAGAAACACCTTCCTCCTCTCTGAGCCTGTCGACAGCAGTGTAGCAGGCACCAAACGATAGCTCTTTCCAGATCTATACACTATCAAAAGAAGTCCTCACGGCTTACCTAATGTGCCACCCTTGATGCGCTGTTCGACATGGGCCCTCGACATGGGCCCTCGACATGGGCCTACGACCCCTCCTCCCCTCCTTCCCTCCTCCCCTCCTCCCCGTGGTTGGTTGCCCCCGCAACCTTGTGATGGCCCAAGTATGGGCAAGCGCCCAGTTCAGCTGCTATCTGAAAGTGCTTTTTCGAATGTGTGAAATTGGTTGGTCGCACCTTTTCTACCCGCTGCTGGGTCGAGTCCTGAAGATTAAGGGGGGTTTTCAGCTCGTTCCTGCGACAGGTGGCTGCTCACTCAACTTCTGCTCCTGCTGATCGCCACCGTTTCCTCTCCTTAAACCGACGAGCTGCTGCATCTTGGTTGATTGCTCCCCCAGAGATTCACTTCTTAAGGCAGACAGACCGTGGAGGCATGAACAGCGAGCGTCTGCTTGCTGTCCGGTAGCTTCTGCCCCCACGGCCCCCCCCCCCCCTTTTCTGGACATAGCACTGGCCGCCACCACGCGCGTGCTGCGAACTCCACGCAACCGTGACGAAGAGCTTAGGGCGATTTTGCTTCATCCCATCGTCTCGACCGTTCCAAGGTCAAGGCCTTCTGACCATAGGTTTGCTGGTAAATTGCATCCCCGCGCCCTTCCCTTCCCGGTCCCTCCCGAAAAAGTCGTCGTCCTCTTCGGCTCTTCGAGATGGCGTCGCTCTGCGTTGTATCCGCTCCAAGCTCACAGCATCTTCTCTCCTGCGCTTTCACTACAGCCCAGATGAGGGGCATCGTGGAAGTTGAAGCTGACCTCGGGGTTCCCGTGTAGATCTTTGATATCCTGTCTCGATCGGGCTGCTTCCCGCTTGGGGCCGCCCCGACCCGTCTGTTTGCACTGACCACCGCGGGTACGGGGGTCTGCCTCTACTTCATTAGCCGACGATGACCACCTTTCAGGGCCAAGGCCAGGCGCAGGCGCAGCCCTACCCACGAGAGGACCTGCACCGTTTCGTGAATCAGCTCAACGTTCGCTACAACATCGGCATCCCGATTCCTGATCCTAGTCTCACTCCAGCCATGCGGAGGGAGACCGAGAATTCTGCCGGGAGGATATACAGACGTCTCGAGACCCGTTTCTTCTTCGGAGGCCTAAGTACGCTCAACGCCCTGCTTGTTGACTTTGACCGTGAGGCCAAGGAGTTCTGGTCGAACTGGCTCAAGAAGCCAGGCGCCGACCCTAGTACCCCTCCACAGACTACACAACCACCTCTTCTTGCCAGTCTTGTGCAGAGGGACTGCCTTCAGACGATCTTCAACCGCCTCCTCGACGAGGCGCAGCCAACCGTGCGGAAACCCAAAGCCTTTGCGAGGACCAGGAGCGGGCCTAGCTCCTTTGCTGCACACTCTTCACGAGGAGAATCAGCCGCCACTGACGGCCTGACACTTGACCCCCTAAAGAGGCGCCAGGATGACTTGCAGGCCGACGATTCCGCTAAGAGACGGAAGGCCGACGCTGTCCGGGACTCAACTACTTCTACTTGTGCTCCTGCTTCAGCCTCCGCATCCCGTTGTCCCGGGCCATTTGCTGCTACAGGTCGTGTCGACGTGTTTGGCTCTACAAGGGCTGCAGTAACTGCACCATCAGCCTTGTACAGGCCCCGAACAGAACCTGCTTCCAGGTCATTCACCTCAACGAGCACTGCGAGAACGTCTTTTCACTCAACGATTTTCTCCGATGCCGGCCGGTCAATATCTACCCAAGACACTGTTGACGCAAGCACGCCAGAGCAGTTTCAACAACCACAATGTTCTCAACAGTTGTATGTTGACGCACCGTCCTCGGGGACGGAAGCCGCCCTTCTTAAATCGTTTGAAGAATATCAAGATCTTGCCTCTCAACCGCGTGGTGAGGATCCATGTTCCAGCATCGAGCCCTCACATGCGGTATCGTCGGGAAGGACACATGCCCTCGTCTCTGCAACCGAGAGGGCTGGCGCGAAGGGCTTCAGCGCGGCAGGGGGAGATGTTCCCGTGATGCAACAGCGATTGCGGGATGTCTGGCCGAGGTGTCCTAGCTGGCTGCAAGCCGCGCCCTTTCCCGTGGTCTGGGAGGCAACAAGGATTGCTCAAAGTTGCAGTGTGGATCTAATGACAGTGACCGGTCTTCAGTACGACAAGGAATGGCACGAGCAGAAAGCTCTGCGGAGGGCCCTGTGGAAACACGCGGTCTTTCAGGGTAAGGCCTTCCCAGAGCCTTCGATGGACGCGGCCTGGGCTGCTGGCCTCGATCCGTCCACCTGTCTGTTCGATCAACAGGTCGTTTATTCGGCGTCTCTGGACCTGATAAAGTCGGTTCCGAACATCCGTTTCACCATGCAGCCGTTGAAGCTGGAGCAATCACACCGGCTAGCACGCCAGTTTGGTGCCGATCGTTTCCTGGAGCTGCTCCTACCCTCGCCCGACTCGTCCAATCTGCGGGCTTACATCAAAGATGACGGGTCCTTCTTCAATGCCGTCGTTGCATGGTTATTGGAAGATCACGCCTTGTGTGGGCGTACTTGGAAGGCATTCTATACCAAAAGCGGCGGGTCACGGAAGCCCCAGAAGGACCTACAGATCGGACCAGATCCGAGACCAATCTACAAGGACCGCATTTTCTTCTTTGCCGAAGAGAGCCAGGGTGACATCTCGTTCGAACGAGTATCGCTGCTGATGATGCTGAGATGGGCCTTGAACCTCCGCAACCCCAAGAACAGGTCACAGCCCGCGTTAAAGCTGTTCCAGAGGATAGCACTTGGTAAGTCTAGTGATATCCCCGGAGGCGAGCCCACCAAGGAGGCGCCGGTTCCAAGCTCATTTTCGAAATTGCAGTCCTCAGCAGAACTAGCCCGACAGTCGTCTTTGAGCCCCACCAGATACGGCACCACCCAGAGGATATCATCTCCCCTGCAGGAAACGGCAAGGTCATGAATGACGGCATTGCCAGGATGTCGCCCGCAGTCGCAAAGAAAATCCGGGATCGTCTTGGGCTCTTGACCATCCCCTGTGCCGTCCAAGGCCGCCTCGGCAGCGCCAAGGGCATGTGGGTTGTCAGCGAGGCTGCAGGGCCCCCTTCCAGCGACGAGATCTGGATCGAGACATATCCTTCTCAGCGAAAGTGGGAGCTAGACTGGGAAAAGGTTGACCCTCACCACCGAACGCTGGAGATACGCAACTGCGCGTCCATGCCCAAGCCGGCGAGCTTCAACCTCCAATTCCTTCCTGTCCTTGAAGACAGAGCTCCTGATAAGGGCCTGATGAGAGAATCAGTCGGGAGCTTGCTCAGAGACAATCTCCAGAGGGACCTAGATGGGCAGAAGAAGGCACTGCAGTGCCCTCTCCAGTTCCGGCAGTGGTGCCATGAGAATTCGAGGCACAAATCCGACCGGGTTGTTCACGGCCACGTGCCATATCAGGGTGGCGCGCCTGTGGAAGACGAGGAACTCATGAATAGTATGCTCGATGCTGGCTTCGAGCCCAAAACTAGCAAGTTTCTGAGTGATATCGCCTACAACCTCCAGAAGCGAAAGTGCGAACTTCTTACAAAGAAGCTCAACATCACAGTGGGACGCTCGGCATACCTTTACATGGTCGTTGACTTCCGTGGCGTCCTCCAAGAGAATGAGGTCCATATTGGCTTTTCGACGGCTTTCAAGGCCGATGAGGATTGGGCCAGAACGATGGTCCAGGGGCCTGTTCTGGTTGCACGATCCCCAGCACATTTCGTGTCTGATATTCAGAAGGTTCATGCAGTGTTCAAGCCTGAGCTTGCTGATCTCACGGACGTAGTCGTATTCCCTAGAAGAGGTGATGTCCCGCTAGCCGATAAATTGTCGGGTGGTGACTATGATGGAGATTTGGCATGGGTTTGTTGGGACAGCCGCTTCGTGGACAACTTCGAGAACGCCGTGGTACCGCAGCAGCCCGACCTTTCGCGATGGATGTCTCGAGACAAAGAGACATTGCATCAAATCCTACCGAAACACACAGAAGCCGAGAAGTCCCTGGCGAGCGCTTTGGCCGAGATGATGCAAAAGTGCTTCGAGTTTAATCTCAGCAGAAGCATGTTGGGCATCTGTACCAATTACAAAGAGCGATCGTGCTATCATAAAAACACGGTTTCCGATGATGCGGCAGTGGTTCTTAGCACTCTCCTCAGTAACCTCGTTGATCAAGCCAAGCAGGGCATCATCTTCACTGAAACCGATTTTCGGCGCCTACAGCAAGATCTCCGTCTCCCATCTTATGCGGAAGACCCGCTGTACAAGAGAGAGGGCTTACCAGAGGGATATCTGTATAAGCACATTATCGATCATCTGAAGTTCAACATTGCCAAGCCGACTATCGACACTGAGTTGAGTACATTCCACGTTGCATTGGGACTCAACAAGGCGGCAGAAGACGGACCTTCACACTGGGACACAGACCTCGCTGCTCATCATAAGAAGCTGGCTGATCTGACCACGTCAAGCAAGCTCGTCGCTTGCCTCAAGGACGATATCAAGGCTGTGGCCGATCGTTGGAACACTCTAATGCACACACGCGACGACGCCATTGGCTTTCCGGAGAAAGTAGCGCGGATCTACGCGCTCTGGCAGGGAATCACACCTCGAGAGGGGACATCGGGAAGCTCAGTCTCCAAGATACCGCACATGCTGTGCTTTGACGGCGAGATGTCAGAGTGGGCTATGCTGAAAGCTAGTACTGCATTTTACATGTATTGCAACCGCACTAGCACAAGCTTGCAAATGAAGCCACGCTTCGTCTGGCAGATGGCTTGCCGGCAGCTTTGCTATATCAAAGCACAGGCAGTCACATCAAGAGGCTTGTCTGGCGCTGTCGGCGCCCCGACGGCGATCATCCCCTCCATGTACGCAGGCTTGCGGCCAGATGCCAAATATGTCAAACAGGTGACCGCGAAGATGGAGGGCGGGAGCCAATTCGGTCTCGATGGTGATGACAGCGACGAACTAGACGAGGACGGTTGACGAGTGATGGCTACGGACGAGATGACGACTTTAATGTTCGATGGGGGACGATATAGCTGAGATGTTGAAGAGTCTCCGGACTATCTTGCTCCGAGACTCTGGTCCGAGACCCGAATGATCAGGCTGGCCTGCGTCTTTTCTCGAGGTACTGTGGCTGTCGCTTCCGTGCGGGCGTGTCCAACCCCTCCACACTGTTCTCCTTTGCTAGACAGGGACAGCTTTGCTGATTTGTTAGTAGGCGAAGAGTGGAAACGACCGTGTTGCAAGCCCGAAGAGCATTGTTTGGATCGGGTTTAGGGGAGGACCTAAACCTCCACCTGCCCTTGGGCAAGGGTAGCTATCGACGCTGGATCTCTGTTAGGCCAGATGTGACCAAAATGGACGTTGTGTGCCGATTGTAGTACGAGCCCCTAGTTTCAGTACTAAGGAATGTGAAAACATCTTTCTAAAAAAAAAAACAAAAAAAAAAAGGGGGGGGGGGTCATTTATTCTCTTGACATTCTTCTCACTCGATTTACAATTTCTAGTGCTTCATTCCCCTGGGACAGAGAGACAGACAGAGAAAGAGAGACTAGAGATGTCGAGAACAACAGCAGCCAACGTTCGGCTCGATCTTTGTTCACAGAATACACTACCCAGTGCTATCAGGTCAGCTTCATTCTCTTCTGATTTAGAAGCGCCGAGACTCTGTCGGACCCGCCTCCGCCAATATAGCACAAACGCGCCGCGTACTAACCGTCGATGTCAACGCCAATCGTAACGGCCGCTACTGCATGCCGCCGCCTGGAAGTTCATAAGACAAAGCCCTCGTGAGCCAGTTGGCATGTGTCGCCTGTTGATAGTCTGACCTGGTGATATCACTGACAGGTGCTAGTGTCTTCATATGAAAGCCTGAAAGGACCAAGGTGCTATAAAGATGAACGGCCGTCTGTAGTCCCAGAAGGAGAGCTCAGTTGCCATCCTCTCACCTTCGTCTCTCGTTTTCTCTGTCTTACTGCTTCTCACTGGCAGTCCAATCCATCATCATCATCATCATCATGCAGGTCCTCCAGGGATTCGTTTTCGCAGCCATTATGGCGGCACAGGCCATGGCTACAGCTGTGCCTCCTCCTTACCCACCTTACCCTCCTCCTCCTCCTCCTCCCGGCCCTCCTCAGTATCCAGGGTACCCAGGCGGACCACAGCCGCCGCCGCCGCCACCACCACCACCACCACCACCACCTAGCCAGCCTGACATGCCCATCCCGCCCAACAATATCGACTTCGGCTGCGTACAGACGCAGCAGACCTTGCTCAGTCTCGTGCCCCGCTGCGCCGAGACGTGCGTCGCCCGCGGCCTCGCTGCCGACGGCTGCGCCCCGGACGACCACATCTGCCACTGCAAGAACTCGGCCCGGTCGGCGCAGATCATCGGGCCTTGTGCGGCGGCGCCATCCGCGACCCCGTTCGGGGCGTGCTCGGCTGTTGACCTCAAGGCGCTGGAGGACATTGCGAATGCGTACTGTGGGTTCTGGAACGGGGTGGCTGCTCGGGCGGAGAGGGAGGCTTTTGATAAGTGTAGGGAGGAGTGTGGTGATCACTGTGGGAAGAAGGAGTATTAAAGTTCTCGGGCGGTGAGAAAGGGTTGAGTAATATCTCTGGTAGGAGGTATTTACTTATGGATTTGGGATTTACTTATGTAAGGTCTTTTGAGGTCTTGCTAGGATTGACAAGTAATGGTCTGTTGTTGAGATACATCTTGTCATGGTATTGTTCAGGTATGAGAGAATGGTAACACCATCAATATTTCCACTCTGATATCACATCAATTTCCGAAGAGGCGGCCTAGTATGAAATGCGTAGTGAAGAGCTCAGGAACTGTACCATCACTACATCAGTATGGCCAAAGACACTGTCAAGGGTTCCATTTTCACAGTCATGCTAATCACGGTTTCAGAGCTCGCTGAGGAAACATGCAACTGGCAGTTTACTATGCTCAAGCTGAATAGTACTGATGGGTGGCTTGGTCTGGGCAGGAAATGAGCTGATGCACTGTTCTGACGATGTTACTTAAGATCCGCGGAGCTTCCGCAGCGGCTTCCGTGATTTGCTGCCTCTTGTATAATACCCGGCCCAGTTCGCCGGGCATTCCATTAATGTCCGCCCCCGAATGGTGGTGGATTCGCCGGTAGGATGCACTGTTCTCAAAATTTGTGTAAATTGAAGGAAATATCAGGTAAACTATCGGAAAGACCGAAGAAATGATGCCCGAACCCGGAATTGGCCTCTGTTTGTGAGGTCGGCGCAAGACGTAATTCTACTGCGGTTCCGTCAAGCCCACTGATAAAAGTACTTAATGAAGAAGCGTTTACATATAAAATCGTATGATCTTCGCCCTTTCTCAAGACTAATTTATCTTGACAGCATCAAGATCAATCAATAACCACCAGCCTTGCCTCGTCAGTCATTCTTGGTCTGATTCTATACCTTAAACAAGCTATATCATATTACCAACATGGCCGCTGAGACTCCCATCTACACCGTCCTCATCGGCATTCACCGAGCCACAGCACAGAAGACAGAAGAGCTCCTCGCCGCAACCCCCTTCAAGCTCGCAGCCATCCTGGACCTGACAGAGTCGCCCGAGGCCCTCCAGTACTCGCCGCAGAACCTTGCCGTCGTCCTCAACGCCCTCTATCCGCGGCCGCGCGTCCTCATGACCGGCACCGCCATCCCGGAAGACATGCTGCCGGCTATCGAGACGGTCTGGGAGGAATATGTACAACGCTGGAGCGTGGACGGGTTGTGGGTGGCTATGAGTAAGACGCATCCTAGCCCTGGGGGACCGCCGCCTCCAGGGGCGCTGGAGTATGCGATGGAGACCCTGAGTAAAAAATTTCAGAAGTGATTTGTGGGACAGTGAGGCGAGGGTGTCGAGGCGCGATTTACAGTCGAGGACATGTTCTCATTGGTGTGAGAGGAAAGTGCTGAAAGAGAGTCTAGCATGATGAGATTGTGGTATGGATCTGATTTATAAACTTGATTGTTGCGACAAATCAATTGTCGCTTCGTATGTGTTCGAAGGCCCGTTCGAAACGCATTGTCTAATATATCTCTTCAACCTGTTGTTATTCAACCTGTTGTGAATCATACCAAGCCCAAACCTCAAACCAAGACCATTCCACATCTCTCTATATACACATCAAGTCTCCAACCCCCTCTCCACTTTCTTCGCCACCCTTTCACTTCATACGATACTGTCGCCAGGAGCCATAGGACCAGTCTTTGCGCGCGTCAGCTCCGTCGGCAAGTTCAAGTGTCGTGACCGGTACCGCTCGTTGGCGTCCCTGAACAGCGGGTGTGACAGCAACGGCGGCGTCTTGAGCCTGACGCTCGGTGGACGCTGGGACATACCGTCATCGCCATTGTCACTACCGTTGCCGTGATTGCGTTCGGGAATGGTTGCACTGGGGCTCTGCTGCTGGAGCCGCGAGCCTCTGTCGTGATGAAGCCGCCACGTCCGATCCACGTCCGCCTGCGCACGCTCCCAGCCCATGAACTTTACATCCGCTGTCATGATGAACTTCTCCTGGAGGCCCTTCTCTACATCCTTGAGGCTGCTGTGGCCATGATACGTGCTCGAGGGAGGCTGTGACAAGGCGCCCAGGCGATGCTGCTGTGATTTACGGATCATGTGGATGCGCTGGGACTCCTCATCGGACAGGTGCTTGGACACGAGGCCGCAGCGCCTTTCGAACTCGGTGTAGGTGATGCCTGGTTCCTTGATCCAGGACTCCTGGTAGGTGCTGGTGTCCAGGTGCAGCTCGTTGCGCAGGCGCATCATGATGAGGATCACGAAGGCGAGGAGGATGAGGCCTCCTATCAAGGAGAAGACCAGGATGATGGGGAAAATGTTGGCAGGGAGATGAATTGAGCTGGCTCGGGAACTAATGTCGGGGGTGATCATGGCTGCTGCTGATTGGGGTGATGACAGTTCGAGGTAAATTAAGGATGTGCTTTCAAAGTGTAAGACGAACGCTTGTGAGAGAGTCTGGACCACAAGAGACAGAGTACTGGATTCATTAATTAATCGGGTGGAAAGATATGGTGAATAATTAAATGAAAACCCGGCACATGGGCAGCACGACTCGGCATCTCAAAACGACTACCAAAAAAGGCGGTGTTCCTTGGTTAAAGAACGTGTAACCCAAGACAATCCAGAACACGAGCTTTCTTCTTTCATGTGGCCTCCATAATGCTCAATTAGCCCGGTCCAAGAAGAAAACCTGGCAGCCCGCGACTGGGTGGTGATCACGCAGCCCGCCGCACAGCACATGGTTCCCTACATGCAGAAGAAATCTGAGGCGGGACGCCATGGACCACTAACTCTGACCCCCCCAGATGAAAAAAAAAAAAAAAAAGGGAGAAGAACCTAGAAATCGAAGGGAAAAAAAGAGAGGGAGAGAGACCGCTGCCCTCCCACATCACTGTATGCAATGTGCCCATCGAGCTGCAAAGCGCTCCAGAGGCTAGGCCCGCGTGTCTGCATGTAGTTTCTTCTTCTGCATTGGCAGCGTTGGATGGCTGAAAGCACCAGGGGCCCGACTCGCCAAGTTGTGGCTCGTCATTGGTCGCGATGCGAGACCATGTGTCCGTTTCCTGTGACGACACGAGGAGAAGAGCCCTGTAGCGCAGGGGCAGAAGAAGAAGAGGGAGGGCAGGCAGGTATTCGTGGTACCACTGCTGCGGCTAGAAAGTTCGGAACAGAAGAAAAAGCAATGTCGGGAAGTGTATTCTTGTCAAGCCGCTATTGGGCCGAGGAGCCAGCCACGTCGCGACGTGACATGCACAGCTACGCTTTATCTGGGAACCGTCTCGTAATCGATAAGACAGTGGTGTGTATGCATCAGTGTATGCATGCGCAGTCCAGGGCTATTTTCGTCTTGTAGGTTTACACGATCAAAATTATTCCACGACTAGAGACGAGAGCGCCAGACGGTGACAATAATGCATCAGCAGGTCCGCTACTAAAGCGTGTTTCATACAAATACGACCTTGTAAATGCATCATGTGGACACAGATGCTCCTGGGACCTTGGTACTAAAGGAGTGAAACGAATAAAGAAAAAGAAATATGCTTTTCAAAATGTCGTGACTGGAAAGACTCATGTAGGTAGTAGAAATCCGGCAGACCTGCCATGCCAAGATCCTGAGAGGCCAGTGGCTTTCTCGGCGACTTTAAGACCTCGCAGGTGTTACAACGGCTGAAAGTAATGACAGCTGGGAGTGATCTATTTTTGGTCATTTTGGTGCCAGCACACCGTCAACCTGTCGACTGTGAATCTATTTGATTAATATAAATGATGACTTGGCTTATACAAGACAAGATTACCTTTCTCAAAGGTGTATCTGTGCCTTGCGCCACTTAAGGACATCATATACGCTCCAAAATTCCAAGTCGCGAAGAAGGCATATTCTCGGCCTCGGGGCATGTTGGTAAGTGGATTTAAAACATTAGCTCGAGCACGTAGATGATGTGTCATAAGTAACATGAATCCTACCATGTCGCTAGCCACCAGCGTCAAACGGGAACATGATCAACATCAAACAGCACTGCCTCACAACGAAGACCCCCAATAGTCCCAATAAGTTAGATGATTTGCTATTCTCTAAGCCGTGCCCTGCCCATGTCGTACTGCATATGGACCCCAACAGACTTGAGGGGAAAAGCATTCGTGACTGGTGGCCCAGACTCGATTATGACCGTAGCTACCACGGGAGCCTACCTACAACAGCCTGAGCGGTGAAGCCTCCAAAGTACCAAGATGTATAATTACTGTACCGAGGCAAGTGCGCCTTTATCATCTCCCCTCCCGCCCCCTCCCTCCTCTTCATCCTATGATCTGGCGTGTGGCTTGAATGGTGGCGAGGAACGCGTGCAGTGAATGGGTGCCCGAGTAAGATCTCAGTGCCCAAATGCAATACTTGTCACCTCACTAGTCCTTGGGTCTGAATAGACTCCACTTCTGTTGACACCCTCTGCTTATTTTCTCAGGACTCTCAATGACCCTCTCTCTGTCTGGAATCAAGCACCTGTTTCTGTCGGCGACGTGTACAACTATCTGTTTCAGCATGGGTCTCCGGAATCACAGTGGACGCAGCAGCCCTTGCAACAGCGATACTCATACAGGTCGGGCAGGACTGGAATGCAACTTTGATCCTTGATAGGTTTTGCTCGCCCAAAGCTTATAGCGCGAGGTCATTACACAAAGGTCAGCGCCTCATTGAAATGCAATGACTTCCGTTGGTGTTCAGAGTACAATGTGCATGGGTGCTGACGAGATACAGCTCTGGAGTCTGAAGAATACATAAGCATCGATCCAGTGCTCTACAGCATCGTCTAGATGTTCTCTTCTCTGTGACGGCTCGTGGCTGAGGCTGCCATGGTTGCGCGATGGGTAGAAACAGCAAAGCCGGAAGGCCACTATACACAATTTCGGAGGACTATACAGACGATCGCAAAGTCTTCAAGAAGCGTTGCTTAGCCTTCCAGAAAACCTGTGGTCTTTTTCCGTCACAAGCAGGTGGGCCGGTATCTGGTCCTGTCTCCTCCGCGTCTCAGTCTGCTTCGAGTTCTCGAGAGAGCATCGACGTGCAGCAGACCACGAAGGCAGCTATATTATTCACCGAGGAGCAACAACAGAGCAGCAAAGGGTCTGAGAATCCTGCAAGTCTTACTCGGTCTGGCACAGGGCAGGATTTGGCAAAGGGGTCATCCTTTTATCTCTTGTTCTGGACCTGCTCTTACTGCGGTCATGGACCTATGAATACTGGACTGCACCATGTCTGTTTGGCATGTCACAAGCCTAAAAACAAGTACAGTTCTGTTGAAATTTATTGTACAAAGGAGGGAAAACGTGGGTATGAATAGTGGCTAGGTGAATTGAACTGAATAATGATATCTAGTATATACGATATTTACCTTAGAAAGGTGGGAAGTCTATCGATATATATATTGGATAGGATTCTTTTCTTTCTAAGTGTATAATGCACTCTGAAACCGACTTGGCTCTCTTTCTGGTATAAATTATGTGGTGTATAAAGCATAAAAGAATCGTATATCATCTGAATATTAGCTTAGTATTAAGAAATTTTACCCATCGCCATAAGGTGTGTGTGGGCGGCTTATATCCCGACATTCAGGCTGTACGTGGGTATACTTCGCCAAGCCTCCTCCACGCGTGCACCACGAGGTATTGTTCACCTGATGAAGTCAAGGCATTAAATAATATACGGTGTTCGAACCGGTGCTGCCACTTCCTGTAGGCTATAGGGGACAATGATCAACTAGGACTTCTGTCTCACAACACTGAGATCGGAGAGCATATCAACCTTTCCCGGATTGAAAAGTCATCAGATTTGCGAATTCTTGTCAGGCCAGTCACTCGACAGATAAATGGCTGATTTTCCAATATAACGTGAATCTTATAACAGTTATAAGGGTATCCGATCGGATCTGGCCGGCAGACAAAATACTCGGTCGAAATATGGCAAAGAGTGACGGCCAAAGGGTTTTCGGATAGCGCAGATCAACACCACTGATAACACGATCCTCCCGCATGATGTGTAAGAAAGGTTGCTTGAGACTCTATAAAGCATAAAACAAAACAATAAGAAAGCCCTTCTCAGTGTACCTTTGGGACCAGAGTACCAGCAGCAGCCGCAACAGTCATCACATACAAACTTACATATAAACAGCCAGTCGAGACGAACCAGCACAGAACTCGGTCGTATTGCCCGAACACATCATCCCCTCACAGTTTCTCGTGTCCGCACTTAAACTCACCAGAGGCACGGCGCTCCCACAGTAACATTCCGTGCCAGCCTCCACGCCGCTAACTTCAAACCCTTTGGCCGCGCAGCCGCTGATGCAGTTCTCGACCGTCATATTCTTGGTTGAGGTGAAAGTGTAGGATGAAAGGGTCCGGTTGGCTTGGCTGTCCACGAAACATCCTTGGAACGTCTTGGTGATGTTACCTTCTTTCAGGGATGTGGAGTTGACCAGCACTGGTGGGGGTTGTGTTGTTGACTGGTAGATGCTGAGACGGGATGAGCCTCCACAGATTTGGGATGAGGCACCTGGACATGTCATATCGCAGGCTGTCTCATCGGTGGTGGCGTAGTTGTGAATGATGATTAGGCCGCAGTAGCATTGTGTACTGTATTCACTTATCATAGGTGGTAATGTTAGTAGAAAAGGGCTACGAGTGACAATAAGACGGTGTTTTGTGGAGAAAGATGGACTTACATCCCAGCATAGGGATACTGATGATTTGCGCAATATGTAGTACACATGGCCAAGTTCATACCGCTATTTACAAGAGACGGGCCTTGTAGCGTTCGGCTGGTCGAACTGTCATTGAAACAGCCGACATAGGACCATCCAGCTGGCGCTGAAGACACTGCTGAGGCGGTAGACACAGACGAAATTGGTGCAGAGGATGTCAGGGAACTTGAAGATAGAGTTGTCTCCGCCTTTGTTGTTGTTGTCACCTCTGATGAGCTCTTCACAAGTGACGTTGTAGAGACACTCGCTGATAAGCCGATGGAGGTAACTGAGAGTACTGGACGCCCAGTGATCGAAGTTGGCAATATTGTACTAGTGATTGTTGTTGATGATGCTGATGGTTCTGATGATGGAGTAATAAAGCTGGCTTCCGTGGCGATCGATATCACAGGGCGGCCAGTAATAGTTGTGGTGTTCCCTGATGATGAAGACTCCGATCCAGAGGCCAACGAAAAGGTGCTGACTTTTGCCTCCGCAGCCGAAGGCGAAGTGACAGCACTCGAAGCCGAGCTCGACGCAGCAGAAGCCGAATTCAAAAGCCTCGCGCCCCATACACCATCATTCACCACACCAGCCACCAAACTATCCTTCATGTAGTTCGGGTTATTGATACCCGGCAGCCAGGAGAGCGCAACACACCCTGTGGTTGTCGAACATGCCTCGCAAGCCTCGGCGTATGAACTCACGTAATCGACCAAAAAGTCGCCGCCGTCGCGGTCGAGGTAGCACTCGAGCATGAAGGTGGCGCCGTTGAGGGCGGTGTAGACTGTTCCGTTGCTGGTGGGACAGGAAAGGGAAACTGTTGGTGTGGGTGAGGAAGAAGATGAAGATGAGGTGCTAGTTGATGTGAATGTGGGGTTTGTTGAGGTAGAAGAGTCATGAGATGATGATATTGGGGAAGAAGAGGACACAGAGGTAGTTGAGCTGGTTTTGGTGCTGGAAGACAACGACAACGACAACGACGAGGTGGTTGTCGCGTTTGTACCGTCCAGTGCGTAAAGAGAAAGGCGAGACGAGCCACCACAATATTCCTCTTGATTCCCAGCGCAGACCATCGTACACCCACTCGTCTGATTTTTACCAGACACGCCAGTCCCAGACTCGATATTAATCGTATCTCCACAGTAGCACTCGTCACTGTATTCCGTGCCAAAATAGGTGAAGCCCTCACAAGCAGCAGCACACGTCTCGAGGGTCGTCGAAGAGCCGAGGCCTGGTGCCGACCCAGAAAGGGCTCGAGCTGCGGCGTCATCGCCGTAGCATCCTAGGAAATAATAGCCACCCACAGTGGCTGGCTGGGTTGGACCTGTATATCCTGGAGCAAGGGTGCCGTTCTCTGGAAAATACGCTGTGACATCGTACCAGATGGAAATATATCCACCGTCACCACCACAGTACTCGCTTGCATCGCCAGCACAGGTGTAGCCTTCACAGTTGGCATCGGTGGCAAGCAGAGACGATGAAGGAATGGAATCGCCCCAGTAGCACTCATCAGAGTACTCCACACCAGCAAAGGCCACCGTCTCCGCATAAGCCTCGTCCTGGCAGAAGCCAATCGAGTTGTTGGCCGACACAACCCCCGAAGACTCGATCCGGGACGCCGTGCTGTCGAGATAGCAGCCCAAGTATCGAAACCGAGCCGACCCATCCGCCAGCTGTGGCCCGACCTGCGCCGCTTCGGTCGTCCCCGTGAAGTTCACGACATGAACACCCCATGTGAGGTCATTGAAGTTCAGCGTCCAGGCGGCGGCGTATGTCGTGGCTGGCGCGTTGAGCTGTGCGGCTGGGGGCTCGAAGAAAACCGTGCCGGTACTGTTTTGTCCTGGTGCGATCTCGAGGCCTTCGGGTAGGTCGCCTTCGGGGTTGGTGGCGCCCAGGTATGTGCCCTCTGGAGGCTTGGACTTTGTGATGATGAGGTCGGATCCGCCTGTGTTTTGAACTAAGAGGGTGATGGTCTGGTCAGTGCCTCCTGGGCCTGTGCCGAAACTGACAATGTATTCCCAATCTTCATCGGTGTTGGGCGAGTTTGGGATCAGAGACCATCCTCCTTCTCCGTCCGAGTAGTACACTTTTGCTACAGGTTGTGAGTCTGCAGAGGCGTCGAGGGTTACATACACCATCCCTCCGTTGGTCCAGATGCAGAGGATGGTGAAATAACTGCCGACAATGTTGGTGTTAAACTCGACCTGGATGGTGAGCGAGGATCCAGCTGCTATGCTGGACCCCAGCACAGGCAGCTCTGTTGTCGAAAAATACCCGTTGCTGTCCAGAACGGTCTCATTCTTGGTCGTCGTGAGATTCGTAAACATTGTGTCGTCATCTGAAGGGTCCGTGTTGGTGTAAGCATACCCTAGAATCTCCAGACTCGCCTCGCCCAGGTTGGACAGGACAAACGTGTTCTCCGAAGCACCGCCCGACACGGGACCGCTCGAGGAATTGGTCACGACCACAGCGCCGAAGTCGACCTGGAGTGGGTTCACGGCTGGGTAGGCATCGCCTGTGATGGCATCGCCCGTCAAGGAAATGCTTTGTGTGCTTGCATACTCGTCGACGTCGTTGTCCAGAGTGATGGTGACGACTGCGGATTTGGACCCTGGCACAAGTAATGTTGCGTTGCCACCGCCAGTGGTAGAAGAATAGCCTGTCAGGTTGAACACCACATCCAGAGTAAAAGATTGACCAGCGGCCAACGGGAGAGGAAAGGAATCTGACGAGGAAAAGCCGTAGTATACACTGCCAACAGCCAGGGACTCAATCGTGGTATCAATCAAAGCTGTGCAAGAGACACTATCCACAGCAGACGATCCGATATAAATGTCGCCAAAATTGACAGGTCCTGTGCAGTTGAGAGGCAGCGTGACGGGAGACCCATAGGCGATTATGTATCCTGGGGCTGTGGTGTAATATCGCCCGTCACCAAACACCAACCGCTGAAACTTGGAGACCTGGCCTGAAGCAGGTAAAGTAATGGGGACAAGCACGCCGTCCTGAGGAACGGCGTTGTAGGCACTGATGCCGTTGTCAGGATCCACAATCCAGAGGATGCCAGTGCCTTCTTGACCGTCCAAGGACGTGACTATGGGTGCGCTGACGGCAGGTCGGCCTGTGGTCGAAGTAGAGGTCTCGCCTGCATAAGAGAACTGTGGTCGACCAGAGGCATCGGATCCCAGGGCATACGCATAGACAGGCGTGCCCGAGAGAGTCATGTAGATATACCCACCCTCCAAAGGATACGATGCCACTGTTCCAAACATGGCCGCACCAGCCGGCGGAGTGATGGTCTGGAGGATATTATCACCTGAACTCGCGCCCATCTTGTATCCTCCCAGGTTGTCAGCATTCATGACAAAACACTGTCCATTCTTGCCACAGGTGATGGCAATATTATTCACCCCTCCGCCGCTGAAAGGAGTTGTCAAGAGAGCGACACCACCACTGCCAACATCCCGATCTGCGCCGTCCATACCTTGATAGGCAGCAGGCTCAAAGTAGTCTTGTTGGGTCAGCGTGCCGTCCGAGTTGACGAGCATGTTGACGACACACTCGCTCAGCGTGTCGAGCGTCGTGCGTCCACTGGCCGCCTGGGCGTCGTTGATGGTGCTGGTGATCCCATTGCCTGTCGCAAAGAAGAATCGATTAGACTGGTCTGAGGCGAGGATAGAGCCCGCCATCCAGACCCCAGCACCACTTGTGTCTGGCACAGGAGGGGCACCTGCACCTGCACTCGTGGCATAGGCCGTGACGAAACTCCCATCGCTGGCACGCATCCCTACAATCCATCCTGTGTAGTTGAACATGTCACAGTGGCCCCCAAACCCAGCATACACCACGCCGTTGAGAAGGTTTAGGGACGGGCGCTGTAGCTGGATCCCAGCCTGGAAAAAGCGAGTCTCGTCGTTGGCGGCCTGGTGACCATCCAGCACCGTGGGAAACCCAGCCCTTTCTTCCAGAGTGATAGCATCCACAGCATGAAACCGATATCTGGCATTGTCCACGCCAGAGGTGACCCCAACCTCGTACCCCTTGGACCAAAAGTAAACCGTGTCGGTATCCGGATCAAGGATAGGCGTACCAGTGACGCCCACGGTATCACTGATATCATTACAATCCCCATCAAAATCCGCAATATTAAAAGGCCCTTCTCCCTCCTCGTTCATGTCCCGAAAGGCTATGAGCGTACCGTTGACGGCATCCACGGCAAACAGTCGGTTCTGCTCGGAAAAGGCAAGTATGATCTGCCTGCCGTAGCTGGGAGGGGTGTACACCAAGGGCTTTGCATAAAACTGCTCGTCACCGGCCCCGCTGGTGTAGGCCGGGGTCTTGTATCGCCACAGCTGGCCGAAGCTGCCGCTGGAGACGATGGCTGGGTCCATGTTGTGATTGTCTGTATAGCCGGTCTGGGCGGAGTCTTTTTGAGACAAGACAAGGTTCTTGTCAGCCGTGCTCCATGTGTTGGGGTTAAAAATTATAATTGCAGCCAAAGAAAACAAAATCAAAAAAATTCTCACCGCCGTCTAGAATTGTGTCTGTCGCATCTAGACCACAGACCAGGCGCCCCGTCACAAGAACGAGGCCCAGCAGTGCGCGATACGCACGCCATGGGCCCATGGTGGTGACGACGACCCAATAATGAGCCCCCTCCTTGCAGCCTCTCGACGTGCTGCTGCTGCTGCTGCTACTGTATGAGTGTCGTAGCGGCTTTCTCTCTTGCTCTCATACAACAACAGTAGCACAAAGGAGAGACATGGGGTCAAAATTGTCCAATGGGGTGAATATCTTCTGGCTGGCTGGCAGGGTAGCCCAGACTAACTGGCGGAACTGAGCTCATCCGAGCGTCTATTGTGCAGATGAGCGGCACAAGAAAAAGGAAGAGAGGGAAAGAGAGACACTCGCGATGTCACCATAGATCATACATGCAATTGCGGGAAGAGCTGAAGAAGAAGCAGCAACGTCCTTTAGACAGCAGGAAGGCTAGAGCTTGTTGAAATGTTACTACAATACACTTGCGGAGTCAAGAAAGGAAAGATTGGAAACAGTTCACAGCTATGGACGGCGTAAGAAACCAGGCTGCCGCCGAGGTGTGTAAAAAGGACTTCGAGAAAGTAGCGTGTAAGCCATTGTCAAAGACGATAGCTGCATTGCAAACCTCGTGTCATGAGCTTGGGGGGGGGGGGGGAGTGTCCTTCCTCCTTTTTCTCTCCTTCTTTCCCCCCTCCTTCTCAGCATTTCCATCCAAATTCGACCATTCGAGGCTGGCGTGAATTATTGGCAGAATGCAGAAACGAAGGAGAACCCCCGGCTGAATATGCTAGGCCAGATTCATGCTCATCGGGTCAGCATGCCGTGAGCCCCCCCTCCCCCCCCATGAGGCCCGCCGTAGTCGACGCTATCGATCCTTTCCATCTTGTGTGTGTGTGTGTTGACCACAGGCGAAACCCATCGGTCTCCGAGCGTGGGAAAATCCCGAAGGTAGGGATGGTGGTCGTTGTCGTGGGGGGCTGCCGGGACGGACCATGCTGCCGATAAAGTTGGCTCTGGATACAGCATCAACGTTCATCCTGAGCGCAGGGGGGGGAAAGAGAAGGGAAAAACATTGTGAAACGATATAAAATCAACAGAGCTAAACCCCACTATGAGGTCTAGAACGGGCAAGACAGGGTGATGTTGGGTTTTCCAGACCAGAAGGTAAGGGGGACAAAAGCCTCTGCGTTTGCCGCTCAGCTGATAGATGGTTGTCATAAAAACATTGTCCAAAGACTCTCTTGTCTGCTACCGTAGTATTGTAGACATTAGGACATCCAAATTAGATTAGCCTTCCTGCAAACTTAGTGGGACCGGATCCATCCGTGTGCGTGCTGACCCGTGTGTGAGCAAAGGTACCGGTACGAAGAGAATGTTGTTTGCCAACAAGGAGCATGTACTATGGTACTTTATTATGCATGTAAGATGCAGAAGTGTGTGTGTGTGTGTGTGTGTCTTGGACCTTCTACACAATAGCCATGATCGGAAGGTCATGCTTCCCATGCCAAGGTCCTACGGCCGTTATCTAGAGGAGGGCGTGGTGGTCGTGCCACCTCCATTGATAATCGTCCAAAAACATTGAAGCAAGGCACGTCGTTTCTGTCTCAAGGCTTGAAGAACGCGGCTCAAAAACAGACAGTTGCTTGGCATGGTTTTTGACCCGCTGTGGCTGGGTGATGGTGTCAACGATTCAATGCCCCGGGCCCTGACTAGTGTTGATGAACAATAATAGTGTCCAATAACCCTTGAGCTGCTGCGAACACAGTATGACTTCACACGGGACAGAAGGTT
Source organism: Cryphonectria radicalis (assembly GCA_014849355.1). Lineage (NCBI taxonomy): Eukaryota > Fungi > Ascomycota > Sordariomycetes > Diaporthales > Cryphonectriaceae > Cryphonectria > Cryphonectria radicalis. The sequence goes on from JACWQW010000021.1 coordinate 21,025, forward strand.
CAACAGTTACCCAATCGAACTCAGTAGACAGTCTTGACCGGTGAAGAGACAAGGTCATCCATCTGCTGAATATTTAGGCCTTGGAACCATGACCAGGCTGGAAGGTGAGAGGAAAAAGGAAGAAAAGATTAACTGTCTGAGTGGCAATCTACTTGTGTGCGTACTATTAGTTACGTCGCTGGAGACGTACAGAAAGCATCCCTTCATAATGCTCGGTCTAGAAGTAATTACTCTACGAGAGATTCGATTCATCCTCGTTACATAGATTAGAACCGATGTATAATAAACAATAATTTGCTAAGAGCCAGAAGACCCTTCTTAGCTCATCCAGTATCTACCAATCGCTAAAGGCTCCTTGGAATACGAATATGCACTGTGACGATATGATAGCAATGATTAAATGATTGGGTGAATGCGCGAAATCATGATGGATTTGCAGCTATGTAGCCTCTGTCAGTGATCACTGGTTAGCACTCACGCCCCGTCTCAGCTGACTTGGAGGGGATCTATGTAGTGATATACTCATACTGATACAAACGGTCGTCTTTTCTGGCCTCATGACGCACAAGTTAACGTATCATGAGTGATACTTTTAGCCTTTAGACTTGGATATAAAAGGTACTTGCTATGTCATTGGCAATAGCAAATTTAACTCAAACATACACGAGTCTGCCAATCTCGAGTTTCACGTGCCATGTTTGAGAGCTATAAATACTCAAGTGCAGAGGCAAAAAGGTCGATCTATCAGTACAACACCGATCTGCTGTTGGCAGTATCTCATCCGCGAAAGCTCATTGCTCAGGGAAAAAAAGAAAGAAAGAAAAAAACCTGTTTTGTGTAGTATCTCGGCTAAATGCAAAGTGTCGTTGGATCATCTTGGGCCTATCGACTTATCTTTTCATCACCCTCTCCCTAAACTGAGACACCCGTGAACACCTAAAACACAACGAGGCGGAAACCTGGGCTTCATGAGATATGCTACTGCCTGTGGGTGATGTGCTGAGCTGAAAAGGTACATGTCACTGAGACCAGAAATCTCGTAGGATGTCATGGCTATGCTCTGCATAGAAGATAAGCAATGAGACGAGTTTTGCCACTCTATTGTAGATAGTCTTTGTAAACGTGGTAGTCGTCTATGGGACTTGCCGCCATGAAATAAACAATTGCCTGGTATTAGTGTTGACGTAAATCGTCGGATACCTAGCCACGCTTAGCTGTGATGTAACCTCCTATTAATATATCGAACGAGTACAAGATCAATCTTCAGCCTCAGCGAGATGCCGTGTCCCTAAAGATCCGAGGATGCGGAACGGAGAATATTACTCAAGGAGTGTAAGCAGCTGGGCCTCGGCCTAGAACAGGCGCCCTGATTACATCCTCATTCTTCATCAGCTGCGAGAATACTTCCGCATCTGGTGAATTTGGAGTCCCGAAGGAGTCAATAGACCTTGAAAAGAAGATATCGTGGCGGGGAATAATTATCGTGCACCCCTGTTGTGTGGGAGTACAGCGGAGCATTTTCGGCCGGACGGTCTATCCGAGGCGTCTTTTCTTCCTGCATGTGTGTGTGTGTGTGTGTGTGTGTGGCAGGGGTTGATTTTAATGAAAATCGCCTGCAGTGCTTACCTTGTGTGAGTCTAGACTTGTTACTATTTCGTCATTCTCCGGTAGGCTCGTTATCTGGCTGGAATCTTTCTTGTTTGATCAGAAAATACTGTAAATCGGGAACGCAGCCACAGCAACATCTGGAGAGGAAAGGGAAACACATTTACAAAGCCTTACTTCAAGCAAAACGACGTCTGCCATCTCAAACCCGTTCAACGTATTACAGATCAAGTCTCACATACTACCGTTCTCCTTTGCACGTCCACAGAAAACTCCTGATCATAAACTATGGTGGAGATGGACCACAGTTCTGGCCGCAACACCCCCGCTGATGTGGTAAAGAGTCGAAAACGATTTGTGAGTTATCGCCTGCGGGGCGAATATGAGAAACCGTGGCTCGCCGATCCCAAATTCAAGAGGACCAAAGTCAACAATTATATCATCTGGGCCTTCATAGCATTAGGAATCGCTGCTGCTGGAGCGGTTGCCTATCTTGAAATCCGAGGCTCATTGCCACAACAGGTGAGTCTAGCCTTGATAATTAACTTTGTGTGTGTGAAAAGACAGACTTTCTAAGATTCTCCTTCTATAGATGTGTCTTGTTTACGAAGATGATTTCCAGGGAGACACTCTGGACGAGAGTAAATGGAACTATGAGGTCGCGCTTGATGGATTTGGGACAGGCTCGTTTGACTGGACAACCACAGACCCTACCAATGTCTACGTGGACGACAAGGGACTTCACATTGTCCCGACTCTGACCAACGAGACAACCTCCATTACGACGGATCAGATGTGGAATGGCTATACGCTGAACCTCACCGCGGACGGGACCTGTACCGAAACGTCAGCGAGCGCTTGCGCTGTCACTTCCAACTCCACGTTGGGCAACATGGTCAACCCCGTGCGGTCTGCCAGAGTCAATACGCAAGGAAAAGTCGGTATAAAGTACGGCCGGGTCGAGGTGAAGGCCAAGATTCCTCAGGGAGATTGGCTGTGGCCTGCGATCTGGATGATGCCCACGGATTCAGTCTACGGCACTTGGCCTAAGAGCGGCGAAATGGACATCATGGAGGCACGAGGCAACGACGTTGACTATCTGGGAGGCCGAAACATGTACTATTCCACATTGCACTGGGGTGAGTTTGGAAGCCTTGTGGAGAAAAGACTCGTGCTTGTCTCTAAATAGTGTCTAACTAATATGTCTTTAGGTCTCAGCTCCGACACAGATGCCTATTGGAAAACCCAGAAGGTCAGGACTATGCGCAGAGGAGATTTCTCCGAAGCGACATATACATACGGACTGGAGTGGGATGACAAGTACATCTACACGTATTTCGAAAGTCGGCTGACCCAGGTCCTCTACGTCAACTTCTATGCCAATGACCCTCTCTGGGACAGAGGTGATTTCTCGGCTGCCTCAGAGAACGACACGCTTGCTACCAATCCATGGGTGAACTCGACATCCACCACTGGCAATGCGCCTTTCGACCAAGAGTTCTATCTAATACTAAACGTGGCTGTGGGCGCAAAAGACGGGTGGTTCCCGTAAGTGATCGCTTACTCAGGCTCCTGAGGAAAAAAAAATTGTGGGAATCAAACTAACCCCGCGGGAAACAGGGATAACGAAGGGAACAAACCATGGCTTGACGATGCGACGAACGCCCAGTGGACATTCTGGAGCGACGTTGGAACGTGGCTTCCGACGTGGGGGAAGGGAGACGCTCGTGGGATGACGGTGAGATCTGTCAAGATGTGGGAGCGAGGCGTGTGCGGTTCCACTCCCGAATTGTGAGGTGGTAGTGTGGCGTGTTTTGTTGCCATTTGTATCATTAGTTGCTGTCATATATTGACTGGGACCAGCCCATGTCTTGCATGCGAACCTTAATCATCCTTGTCTCTCGTGGCCTCGTTGCAAATCATGATAATGGTGGGTATTATTGGTGGCTGCTACCTCTTCCAGCTGTATTACTGCTCACATGTGCACTGTTGCAACGGCAACCCATTCAGTATATCCATTAATTGTGCATTCATAAACACTTGATGTGGATGCATATGAGGCTGGCAGCTGTCAGAACCTCCAGTGCAGAATCTCGCATGTACTGTGCTGGCTAATGCATCTTCGAAGGCAAACATTGCATCATTGTACACACAACAAAACTCGACCGTAAACTGCGCCTCACTCCGATACGACCACCCTGGGTATTGTACCATCATCCACAGCTGGGGTTTGTGCAACATGCACATCTCAAATTGCTTCAACAAGTAGGTACCTCTGGTTGTCGGACCTGCGAAGATCCGATGCACACCAGATGACCTGCTCGATGAATGAGTGAGTGAGTGAGTGAGTGAGTGGCGTTGTCCAGTGACAGGCTAAGCCTACTGCGAATTTCTTTCCTTTTCCAACTCTGGCCTTTTATCGCGGCAGCAATCTGGCAACTCAGCCAACGCTGGTGAAGGCTGGTAGGATTTTGCGAGCTAGTGATGCGAGTCCATGTAACCCACGGGGGAAGAAAAGAACCTGAAGGCGGCCTGGCTTGTCGCTCCTACACGGTGCAGATAACGAGAGGAAACTAGAGCAAGACGTAATCTTCCGAGGATGCAACGCATGCTCACCGCATCTGGAATACAAATTAGGCGCCCTGGGAAATGTCAGCTTCCCTGATTTCGTTCTCGTTTACTTACTTAGCTAGCCATAATTGTCTGCGCGGCAGTAATCCTCCCTGTCCGGTCAACATGAGCAGAGATGTGTCTTCCGCCTTTCCTCTATGAGAGACCTGGGCCTCACAGTGGCCTGGACACAATTTCCCTACACTCATGAAGTAATCTACGAGTCGACTTACGATTCTATGGGCTTCGTAGTACAATGAGTACAATAGATGAGTAATGATAGTGACCTCGCTACTCTCTCTCTCGGTGTGCCTCTAATGCCGTGAACCCAGCCATTCTTTGTGGAGACTTGCTAGGGCGTTTGCTGCGGGTGTAATGGGATTCGTACCGGTACATGACAGGGATACTATGTATGTACATTTCACCAAAGCAAATGATTCCAGAATCAAGTTCCAAGAGGCTATCACTTCAACGGCTGGTCGGGGAAAGTGGGATCGCGGAATGACAGCTTGGGTTTAGAGGCACCTGGGCAAGGAATGATTTCATCTTGCTCCTCATGGTAAAGCGTCTTCTATATTTTTGAACAAGCAATCTATATAAACAGAATAATCATTCCAAACAAGAGTGGATCCATAGATGCGTTCCGTTAGTACCAGTAATGGAGGAACAAGAAGAGAGAGAGAGAGCCTCACAGGCTCAACACATGGATGCAGATGTCCGTCTCGGCCCCCGAGGCCGGTCAAAAGACATGAGCTGGCAGACAAAGCCTAGACTGGTCGAATCACGACATGGAAGAAACCAGCCTCTCCAGCGCCGAGTTCGAGTTACTACCCTCCGAAGCAGACCCTATCTAAAGAACCCACCCCTGCGCATTCCTTCCTGCGCAGTCGCAATAGATGCTGCATTAGACGCCGACCTTGCATCTCACACAGGACTCAAAGGTCATCCCGCGCGGGATCTTGCCCATCGGTCCTCGTATTTCCTCTTGGCGCGATACCTCTCGCTGAAACCCCCTTGCAGGAAGCAAGCAGGCAGCTGACAGGGTGAAGGTGCCATGATAGGCATTGGGATATACGAAATGACTTTTGACCAGATCAGGTCGGCATACAGGCATCTGGCCAGCTGTGGTCCCTCCCTCCATGGCCCCTTTGCCAGCTGGACAGGTCCGAGGTGTGCCCATGTCTTAGTCAATAGTTGATTGATAGCTGAGGCTCTCTTCTTGAGGAACTCTTCGATATCGCGGTCTGGAACTGGCTGGCGGCACAAAGAAAACACTCCAGCGATTCGAGCGATTTCGGTGGCTGAAGACATACTAATTACTAGAATTCTCAGCTTCACTATCGAGACATATGTGGTGGTCTGTGTGGTCAGCCTCAAGCTCTTCCGATCTTAAATACTTCCCAGCTCGCTGAGTTGATTATTGTGCTCCTTCTGAGCCCTATCACTCATCCTCTCCTTTGAGGTTTGACTAGGGATACAAAATTGGTTGGCTTCTTTTCTTATTAATTAATACCTCTTCAACCATCCTTAGCACCTGTCCACAGACCTTTCCCTGGGTGGACTTATCATAGGATTCCGGCCCCTGGGTACATTTCTTTTGGCAGTCACCTGCAATCGATTTGTGAGACCTATAAGGCGCCTGTGATTACCTTTCCTGGCCTCAGTCTCTGATCAGTAAGGATGGCAACACACTCATCGGCCGAGAGCTTCGTTGCTGGCCCTTACCTTACACCTGTCGATCCAAACGACAGAGTAAGACCCATACGAGGCCCCTCTGGGATGTCTAGCCCTCAGGCTTCACACATAGATGCGATTCAGCCTGCCCCTCCTCCGAGAGTGCACACGAGAGAAAGTTACTCCAGACGCAGCTCATACACCAGGTCAACGTCTCATTCAGCATCCCGTGCTGCATCACGCCCTGCATCTGTCCACAGCACAAGCTCTTCAAACGGGAACGGATATGATGATGAGATTCGCTACCGAACGGTTCGTGATACCATATTCTCCAACTTGATCCAACGTGTTGCAAAAATCGAGTACTAATATCAGTGGTCCTTTAGATGGTTAGCTACTTAGCCAATAGAATTTCGGCACACGGCTGGATACCCCAGCAAGCCCTGGCTGATGGGTCTCGTGGGCTGGGTGTCCTGCTCCGACAGTCCAGAGGAAATTATGTCTGCTGTCCTGAGCACATCGACGACCAGCTCCTCGGCGCGGCACAACGTCTCAATGTGGGCGTCATAGCCACGTTGCGGCTGCACATGCTGTATCCTATCATCGCAGGCATGCATGAAGGACAGACGGAGCTCATTATGAGAGGCGGTTGGCAACTTCAGGTGATCGAGTCCCTCGCCGTGGTCTCGTCATCCAACGTCAAGAAATTCCAATACGCTGCCATCCTGAGAAAAGAAGGCTTGTTGCTCGTCTGGCAAGATGAGATCTCTCAGATCCTGACTCATGCGCAGCGCATGGAGGACAAGCTCTTGAATTACGTCTGGGGTCGGAACTCGACTCTGGGGTACTCTCCAGCTGCATCCCCATTCACCGGCGCAAGTCCTCTTCACTCAACCGCCCCATCTGTATCCAACTTTTCCATGATGCATGAGAAAGGCGGTGCTGTGGCCGCCACACCAGACGAGGTCAGTGGCAGTGAAGAAGGCCTGGACAGGGAAGCTGTTGAGCCAGCAGAATCCGTCAACCGGCCCGTGATGCTTCACAGTGCTTTCTTTGTCGGAATGGGCATCTGCCTGGCTATCGTGTTGGTCTATGGCTTCTCTGTCGGCCAGCTCGTCTCGGAGTGTTTCTTGGACGGAAACTATATGAGGCTGGCCCTCATTGTCGCCTGCCCCTTGCTCATGTGTGCTGGGCTGTTCTTCTTCCAGGTCATCTTTGGTGATCTGTGGCAGATCGCAGGACCTATCAGTGGTCTCAAGACGAATTCCCGGACATACTCTTGCGTCAAGCCCAACCTTCGTCAGGCCTACTCCCTTGGGTTCGAACCACCACACATTACGATCCAGATGCCTGTCTACAAGGAGGGAATGGACAGTGTCATCATCCCCACTGTTCGAAGTCTGCAGGCCGCCATTTCACACTATGAATCACGAGGCGGATCGGCATCCATTTTCATCAACGACGACGGCATGCGGGCCATCACGGAGGAGGAAGCCCAGGTTCGCAGGGACTTCTACCATGACAACGACATCGGCTGGGTAGCCAGACCAAGGCATGGTGACGATGGGTTTGAGCGCAGGGGCAAATTCAAAAAGGCCTCAAATATGAACTTTGCCCTCAACATTTCCCAACAGGTCGAAGCCTACATGCAGGAGGCTGTTGACGCCCGAGCCGCAGAGCAGCCGGGGTATAACGACACGGAACCGGTGATGCTGGAGGAGAATGAGCTTGTCAAGATCTACAACCAGTGCCTGGAACGCGCTCTGAGAGAGAACCCCAGAGCTATGGCGGAAGGGAACATCCGAATTGGAGAGTTCATCCTGATCGTGGACTCTGATACACGAGTAGTAAGTCTTTCCTCTCTCTCTCTCTCGATCGCATGTCCAAGGAGACCACTAACCAGTGACCACCATTCCAGCCTGTGGACTGTCTTCTCTACGGCGCTGCTGAGATGTTCTTGTCGCCTGAAGTCGCTATTGTCCAGCACTCGACAGGTGTCATGCAGGTGGCACGGGATTACTTCGAGAACGGAATTACCTTCTTCACGAACATGGTCTACACTGCGATTCGGTTCTCCATTGGCTCGGGTGAGGTCGCACCATTTGTTGGCCACAATGCTTTCATTCGATGGGCTGCCGTTCAAGACGTTGGAGCAGACTCTGACGATGGATACATCGCCTATTGGTCTGAAAGCCACGTCTCTGAGGACTTCGACATCGCCCTGCGGATGCAGATCAAGGGAAGCACTGTCCGTGTCGCCAGTTACCATGGTCAGAGTTTCAAGGAAGGTGTTTCCTTGACAATCTACGACGAGATTGCTCGATGGCAAAAGTGAGTACTGGCCCCTCCCTCCCAGTATTAGATTTTTTTTTACCTTCGTCGGAATGAGTCACTGATCAATGAAATCAGATATGCATACGGTTGTAGTGAGATGGTGTTCCATCCTTTTCATAGATGGCCGACCAAGGGACCATTTACTCCACTCATCAGAAAGTTCTTGGGCTCAGACATGCAACTCTCGTCCAAGATCAGTGTCTTTGCATACATCTGCTCATGTGAGTCACCATGCTATTTTCAATGTTTTGATAATCACATTAGGTTTGGTATCTGATTTCGCATCTAGACTTTGCTATTGGTGTTGGTATGCCCATGACCGTCCTCAACTACTTTCTAGTTGGATGGTTCGACGACTCCTTGGACCACTTCTACCTTCCCTCATGGAAAGTCTTCGTCTCGCTACTTGTCGTCTTCAACCTCGTCGGCGGCGTCGCACTCGCAATCATTAGATATCGCACTGGTGAGCGCAAGCTCCTCAGTTCCCTGCTCGAAAACTTCAAGTGGACGCCGATGATGGCAATCTTCTTTAGCGGCCTCTCCTTTCACGTCAGCCTCGCTCTTCTGGCTCATCTGTTCCACATCGACATGCAGTGGGGTGCTACTTCCAAGGAGAAGGAGGACTCGAATTTCTTCCAGGAGGTTCCCAAGATCCTCAAGACATTCAAATACCTGTAAGTAGCATGCCAAGTAACTTGACGCTACCTCGACTCGTTATAAAGTACCAAGGTGCTAATCAAAACATCAGGTATATCTTCGTCATCATCTTTACTGGTGGCATGATCTACTTGTCCCAATTCGCGCCCCTTGGCTGGACTATCACAGACTTCACCGCAATCGTCCCGATGTCGGTCGTTCTGGGCTGCCACGCATTAGCACCTCTTGTTCTTAATCCGTCCCTCATGGTTTTCAACTATTGAGCCGAGCGTTCTGACCCAACGCTTAATCTGAATGCATGGGCATTTCGTGAACATTACACATACTGGACACACGGCAGAGCAGGATATTCAAGCGTTGTTTGAATTTGGCCAATCTATCATGACTTGATGACCTTTGAGATGGAGGTAATCCAGAGGGGAAATGAAAATAATGGTTCATAGACAGGAAATAGATGATATACCATACTGCACAGGCACGAATTCAAACACAATTCTCATCTCGATAACGTTTGAGCCATGTATAAAGTGGCTCATTATTACCATCAAAACCGGTGGTTAATTATAAAGTTTTGTGGCATGAAATTGTTCCTTCCACTTATTATGTCTCGTCTTATTTATACATATGAGGTTGTATTAGACTGGAATGGTATGATTACGAAGTCCTTTATTTGATCAATTGTACTGTCTCTGCATAGAATCATACGGCTACTAGAGATCCCGCCGTCCTGTCTGCAGATCCATCTCCTCTGGCTGAACCCTCTTTGTCTTTTTGAACACCTTCCACCAGAGAACATTGATGACATACACCGGGATGCCAATATAGCTCGTCATGAAAGTCGCAGTCTTGAAAGGCATGAAAGCTGCAAACCCATTGAAAAAGATGACCAGCACAGTGATTGCGAATGCAATATATGCGCCCCACGGCAGCAGGGGGTTTCGGTACGGCATCACGCTCCTCGGGATCCCCTGCGCCTTCATGCCCTGCAGCATGCAGTGGTAGCTGATCAGGATCGAGATCCAGTTCAGCGCCCCGAACACGGTGACCAGGGAGACGAAGTAGCCAAACACGGTACTTGCGCTCGTGGTGACGTTCATGAAGCCGAGGGCGATGAACAGTGACGAGGCGGCCACCGCAGCGATTGGCACACCACGCTTATTGGTGCGGTGGAAGATGCCCGGGGCCTGGTTCTCCTTGGCCAGCGCCCAGAGGGTTCGCGAGGCTAGGTAGATGTCTGAGTTGGCAGCGGAAATCGTAAACACGAGCAGCAGTGCGTTGATGACACTGTCCAGCTTATTGATGCCAGCGATCTCGGCGGCGACGACAAAAGGCGAGGCTGCACCGCTCGTCTTCTCTCCTGTAGCGCTGATAAGCCTATCGTCGTTGTACGGCACCGCCATGCCGAGACTGATGACTCCGGCGATGTAGAAGAAGCAGATTCGCATCAGCGTCTGTTTCACGGCCCTGGGCACATTCTTGGAAGGGTTGGGCGTCTCTCCGAACGCAACACCGACGAGCTCAGTGCCGAGATAAGCGAAGGTGGCCTGGACTACGGAGGCCCAGACACCGAGGAACCGACCAGTGCTGCCTGGAATGTCCTTGTACTGATTGAAGGCTCCTGGTGTATGCCAGTACCAGAAACCCCTCCTGACGTGATCTGGACCGCCGCCCAGCGCGATGATGAAGCAGAGGAGGATGAGCATACAGATGACGAGGGCTTTGAGCATAGACATCCAGAACTCGGCTTCACCGAAGAATCTAACGTGGACCAGCTGTAGAATCTCGTCAGCTTCCTATACTTTGAGGGTTATCACAAATTAGGTAGAGTGTAGTTCTGCGTACGTTGAGAGCGATGATAACTGCTCCGAACACCACGATCCAGATCGAAACGTTCAAATCAGGCCTCCAGTACGATATTATAATGCCGGTCACCGTCAAATTGTTAGGCAACACGATTGCATATTTAAAGAAGTAGTTCCAGCCCGTTGCGAACCTGATCATCTCTAGCGGTCAGCATCATTCCAGAAAATGAAGGGGGATAGAATAGGATCACCAAGGAAGGGGGGGGGGGACGGCATATGAGTGGAAAGACACGGTACATACCCGAGCGCAGGGTCAACAAATCGTGTGGCATATCCAGAGAAACTCTTCTTGTGTGGCAGCCATGCGCCCATCTCGCCCAAGGCAACCATAACAATGTAGACAACAAAACCCATAAGCAGGTATCCAATCAGAATGGAGCCAGGACCTCCGTTCTTCAACGCAGTTCCTGATCCAATGATGAGACCCGTTCCAATAGCACCAGCGATAGCCATCTAATAGCCCACATAGAAGTGTTAGTAAATACTACCGGAGGCCATGAGTTTTCTTGACTTTTCTGGTATATTACTTGCCATATCTGTGGGAGGATGTCAGCCATTCGCTCTTTTCAATTTCACCTTTCAAAGTTCTGGGATACTCACTCAGTTGTCTTGGCTTCATGCCCCGGTGCAACTCGTCGCCGGCTTCCTCCACCTCACCACCTCCGGTGTCCGAAACTCCGTACACAACATCCTCAGGCGTAGAGGCACGCTTCTCCTCGCCATTCCAAATATTGAGGATTCCCATTTTATTGAGGCTCTAGCACTGCCGTGCTGCGCAGTGATGAATCCGCAGCGGACTTCGCTTAACACTCGACAGCTGTCGGGTTGATCCCCCAGACCGTGCAAGTAAGGAGGGACTCTCACAAGGCTTGACTTGACGTTCGCTGGAGTAGGCTGAGAGACGAGAAGATCGAGACCCTCCAGTTTTGAAAATTATGGGAACGCAGTGCTTCTAATAAATACCGCAGATCCTTTGAAGCTTATGGCCAAGACCTCCACAACAAACGATAGGTCTGGCTGGCTTGGCCTTGACTACCACGTAATAACATAGTATGAGACATACCATAGTCTTAATTGATGGAGTTACAAGTGTTCTAGGCATTCGCCCACCCCTGAGAAAAGGCCCGACAAATCTAGCCAGCAGGCCTTATACGGCGGGGCTCGACAGCCTGACAGTGTCTCTCATTAGCGGATGAGTGCCTGCTGTCTCGGCCTGGGCTGCTGTATCTGTACAAGGGTCCCGAAAATGCTCCCCAGCGGTTCGGCAAGACGTTACGCAGCCAAGCACGCAATGCACGATTAAAATGGTACCGGCAAACTCATTCAGGGGTGGCCACCATCACTTATTTGGGTTATCTCTTGGGAGTCTCCACAGCTCACATGACTAGGGACCAAATTTTCCTTGTCGAACTGATAGCGGTATGGGGAAAAAAGGGTTAGAGAAATGGGGTTTTAGTTAATACATATATGTTATGTCAATCTTTGCCAAGTGTTGTTATAGTCGGCAAGAGACTTGGCGAGGTCTTGGACGCGTCGTGCTTTCAAGCAATCGGCAGGGAAATGCTATTCTTTTGCCTAAGACACTCATTCCTAGGGAGGGTATTTGCCATGCTTTTAAGAGAAGCTAGCCTGAATCATATTTTCAGCTGAAAAGATAGCATGCAGCTTCTCATCTCACCCATGCAAAAACAATTGTGAAGAGAGGTTATCGTTGGCACGGCGCTCGTCGGAGTGAGTGAGAGGTACAGTTGATGAAGATGACGCCTCCTTGATCTTGAGATACTCGGACTGTCAAAGTTTCAGCATGACTTGTGTATAAGAAGAGCCCAAGATGCCCTGCACAAGTGAGCAAGGGAAAAAAAGTGTGGGGAGAATGGCTTTTGCAGAAAGCAAAAACAGAGCAAAATCGGCCGGGCTAGCCCACAGCTGATTTTGTGCGAGTCCAGGCGTTCTAAATGGACCACATTATTTCCAGCTTGCACTGGGGATGGCCATCCTTTTACTGCTTTCATAGAATACATACGAGCACTAAAAGGATAACCATCCCCAGTGCAAGCTAGAAATGATGTGGTCTATATAGACAGATAGATAGGACTCGCATATATTCACTTGGGCCATACAGGCACTTGGTCGTCAGGCCTACACACCCCTCAGCAGACCGAATTGGTCCTCGCACGAAAAATCCATATCACTGTCACGGTATTGTCGGGGGAAAAAGCGATCGCCAGTCTCTCAGAACTGGCTGTACGTTATATTTTCCCCCACAGGTAGGCCTGCGTTGCCGACGCCAGTTTTCATTATAAAAACACAGATGTGTCTCACGATTCGCTTTGCATATCAATCTGCACATTATCCAAGACGAGAAGGAAAAGGAGATATAGAAGGGGGGAAAAAAGAAAAGAGAAAAGGTAAAGAAACAAAACACCTTGGCAGCCCTGAGCCAGGTTCACATTGCAAGGATCGTCAACGCCTCGACACTGCCGGAAAAAATAGCATACTACCAAACGATGTGTGCATGTGTGTGACTATTTTGTAGACACTACAGATGCTGCTGTGCTGGATAAACAGTCTTTGATAGCGTACACTTTTCGTGCGATGAAATCACGCTGTGGTTTTACGCCAGGCAACAAATAAATTAATTACTACTCAGCAGTAATAACAAACAAACCGGAAGAACGCCGCGCAAGTTTATAAGCGAGAGAGAACCAACTAATAGTAGCACTACAACGTAGCATCGAGGCCTTAAACCAACGGTGTCGTCCGGTACGGGATCCCACAGCTGAGTATCCAGAGCACGTCGCATTGTTTTAGGCAGATATACTGATAATAGTGGCATTAATATGCGTTACGTGAAACAAGTGAACGTTTGGTGAGCCGCAAACATATTCGAGATGCCCACGTTGTCTGAGTGTTTACAATGCGAATAGCATTATAATTCAACTGCCGTAATTCTCCGGTGCGTTGCACTACACTTTTGTGCCGCTTGCGTGCGCAACCTGTCCCCATCTGCCGTATTGTTGAATTGCATCAGGGAATCCGATTTAATTATAAGCAGTGTAAGGTCCAGGCAGATGTTTACATACTCCTTTTGCTTCGTCTTCACGCCTTGTTCACGTTTCGTCTGACATTTGACTGACAGCTCCAAACACCCCTAGACTTGAATTGGCTGTTGTCATATTACATCGACAGCGTCTTCCCAAAGTATCAAGCGGCCGAACACCGGAATGATTCGACGTCCTCAATGGTCCACGACTTTCGAGCCTGCCCTCGATAGCCCTACCGACCTGGAGTTCACACGCAGCGAGCATCAAATCTCACTCTTAAGCATACCCTGTTCATTCCCTTAATACAGAATCTCACGGTTGTCCACCCAGGAGCATCGTCCCACAAAATTTCCTCGCCTACCAGCCCATATCCGCCCAGTTTGCGAAGCGCCTGAGCTTGATGGCTTTCTGCAGTGTGACCGGCCTTGCTTCCGCGGTGAAAGATCACAAATGGCGCATCGATCGTGTTTATGGATGGCTACCGGAAATCCGCGGTGATTCAGGGCTGTCTTCGGCAATGAAAGAGCTGTATAACGCCTTGAGGACGTTGAGAGAGAATGCTGACAAGTTCAAGGACCTCGTTGGGGTGGTTCTGTCGAGTGGTCAGACGTTCCCGAGCCAGCTGGTGGAGAACATCAGGGCGAATCTCGCTCGGGCCGACAGGCGCGTGCAGCTGCTGAAGGATTGGATCAAGAAGTTTGCTCCAGGGCTGGTACTGACTCTGGAGCCTGCGGACGATGATTTGGTCCATGCCAGGGTAGGACCCGTGATGAGAAGTTCAGACCTTTGGCAGCGTTGCTATGAGATGCTGAGCTCGTACTTGTGAGTGCCTATCTGGGATTGTGCAACGGAGCAAGGCTAAGCTAATAATGTTGTTGATACGTCCGATGCCCAGGAATCGCGTCAATCGTGTTGTCAACAACGCCGGCGAAACTACACCGGAACCTCACAACTCTGTTCCTCGTGCCGCCGACAACGCAGGCGAGACCACCCCGGAACCCCACAAGTGCCTCACACCGGCGGTGAAGAAGACGCTTGATGACCTTGAAGAGTTCATCGGCGACATGCCCAGCGAAGGCCGGGCTGCAAACCACCTAAAGCAACGAGCATACGGCATCTTTGACAGACTGACTCACGCTCTTGAAGCAAATGAATCACTTGTCGGAGGAAAAGAGCCTCCACGAAGCCCACATCGTACCCGACAAGACTACGAGATGAATAGCAACAATTTGGGCTCGCCGGTAGAATCAAGTCCGACCCTGGTAGACGAGCAGAAAAGTAACTGCAGCACCTGCAGCACCTTCCGTCGCCTTGAGAATGATTGATTTGGAACAATCCTTGGCAGTGGAGGAGTCGATGGAGAGAACAAGGCGTCGGGAGGGGAACAGGAGAGAGGGACGACGCAGATAATAGCGGCCTACAGCCGCGATGATTGCGCCAGCCGTGGGCGAGAGATCGCGGGCAGGTTCGGGGTGTGTCAAGCTGCGCAAGGGTCGTACTGGAGATGACAATTGTTATGGCGACAAGTAGTATTCATTGAGACCCGCCCGCCCTTTTTCGAACTGCAGCAGCAGAAAACAGATGATGATTACGCTCAGATGGGGCGAGATCTGATCCAGACTCTGGTTGAGGACATGGGATGTCTTGCCCCCGCAGATTTCTCGCGCCTGGGCAGCTTCCATGGCCCACCGCCGACTGGTTCGATGTCATACATGGTGATGATGGCCGCAGAGAAGAGTAGGACCTCTTGCACAGCGAATTCTTGTACGTTGCAGATGGCTTCTCCTCCGCCTGCAAACACACGAGTTAGCGTTGTCCTTCATCATATGTTTTACGCTGCGTTTTTTACAATGAAAAACAACTTACCATATAGCCTCAAGTCACCTATGTCAACGACTGTCTCCTGCCCTGTAGTGCCGCCCGTTGCGTTTTCTCTGATATGTCTCTCCACTCGCCAGACTTCTGGATCCTCATAAATCGAGGGGTCCGTATTGTACAGCTGGGGTGCCAAATGAGCATAAGTTCCCGCCCGGAGGAAGAACTTGTCGCCTTCCTTGTCGCCCACGACAGTATCTTCACGGATGAATTTAACATTCCACCCATCAAAATCGAGGCGCAGCGTCTCGATGTACGAGGCCTTGAGCAAGGGGCACTTGTTCAGGATCCCCTCGACATCGATACTCTCTATGCGTATGGCCGACTCAAAAGCCGCACCGAACCCGACAGCCGGTTTCTCAAGAACCACAAACGGCGCGATCTCCTGGCGGATGCGAGCCAGAAACCCATTGGGCTGGGAGTAGACCCTCCATAGCACCCAAAAGATGACAGGGTTGGCGTTGGCATTCATGGCCCAAATCAAGGCCAGGTCCAGCGCAGACCGCTGCTTCGTGCTCAGGTTGTACTTGCGGAAGACGTCGTCCACACGATGCTGCATCAGGGGGCTGACGTTCCCTAGGTCAGCCCACTGCGGCGCCGGGATGTCACCGTTGCGGACGGTGTCCATGGCGGCCTGGAACTCATCCAGGGACCGCAGGAGGAACCCCCTCGCCCTGCGCGCGCCAATAGCCTTGTTGAGGGGCAAGATGGCTGGGAAATCCAAGGCAAGGGATAGGAAGCCCTTGTCCAGGCGCCACAAGGCCAGCCAGAACTCTGGGAAGTTCTCGACGAAATCTGTACCGACCAGACACGGGTTGGCCGTGAAGGCGGCAAAGTTCCGCACGAGCTCGAAAAGGTCAGCCTCGACGACTTCCTTGCCGCTGCGGGGATCTTCGACGAGGGCGGCGTCTGCGACACGCTCCCAGTGGACTTGATCTATCTCGCTCGCGTTGAAGGTGACAAACTCGGCAACATTGTGTCGCAGCCTGTCGGTCAACATCTGCACCATCTGTCTCAGCGACGGGCCCGACAAGAGATGGGTGTACTGCAGCTCGAGATCCTTAAGGATTTTGTCGTAGAGTGCCAGGTCTGCTTTGGAACGCGGATACCCAAAGACGCTCTGCATGAGATGCTTGGACGCCCTCCCTCCATCGACGACGTGTTCTGGCTGGCTGAACAGCGTTTTATATAAGCTTGGTTTGTAGAGGACGTTGTGGGTTCCTCCCAAAAAGTTCAGGGCAAAGGCACCCCCCGGGTAGATTTTCCTGAGACCTGCGAGGAAGCTGTCGGAGCCAAAGACCATCTGTGGAATATGGCCCAAATACGGAATCCAGTAGGGGACCGCAGGAGGTATAGGAGCGTCGTGGATATAGGATTTGGCCTGTGAGTTGTCGCTCCGACTGGTGACGAGTCGAGTCGTGATGCAGATGACAATGAACGTGACGACAAGGGCTGTAACGGGCTGGGCCTGGACTTGGGCCATGAGGCCTTGGCCAAGTTCCACGAAGCTATCCACCTTCTCCATCTTGAAAGAGCTTCGTGTACGCGAGGCAGGCTTGCCAGGGTGAGTGGCACAAAGCCACGACCTTGGATTGAAAAAAGAACCTGAGACCGTCGCAGAGTCGAGAAAAACGGACTAAATCTGTTTCGATTTTTCTCCTCTCTCTCTCTCTTTCTCTTTCTCTTTCCGATGGCAGGATCTGGCCCTGACTTGGTCCAGAGCTGTTGTTGAGACGTTTCAAGGTATGTCGATTTGCGGTTTGATGGGTTGCAGAAAGGCCAGTCAGCAGCTCAAGTGGCTTGAAGAAAGCTGCAAAGGGGTTGGTTGCTGGAAAGGGCATCGGAGACTTGGACGGGCCGACAGCCGTGACGGTGATCTCGAGGCGGTCCGTGCTGCATGTGTATAACATTTCATATTTTAATTATAGAAGAAAAGAGAGAGAAAAAGAAGAAAAGAGAGAGAAAAAGAAGAAAAGAAGGCGTTCCTTGTTACACCCAACAAGTACTTGGTTGAGTCTACCTCTTTCTTACAACACTCAGTCCTTGTGCACATTCAAAGACCAACTGTTTATAACGTTGACGACTTGCGCAGCATTGACTTGCCCGGTCCATCCGAAAAGTAAATGCACAAGGACCTGGTGAATCCAACCCTTCGATCCGTTCGGCTATTTCTTCTTCACGTCAGTGGCAGTCTGGCAGATGTTGAGCTGAAAATCAAGTAGTTTCATGCCCGAAAGCATGTATACCGAGATGCCTGAATCGAAGTGAATATCAGTCAAAACGCGCGAGACAGGTGTGATGATCCTTTGTGATTCATCAACGCAAAGTACTGCAATCATTCCTACCGAATCGAGTGCTTCGGACATTTTTGGGCCTCCAAAGTGACAAATATGCCTCCCTTAGTATCCTAGATACCTGAAATAGACCGTCGAGTGAAAATCGGAGGCCTATTTCGATGTTCAACCATGTACTGTGTGACCTTTGGAGGAATAGTAAAGAGGACTGTCTTTTTTCTTGACTTGCACAGTTCTAATAGCTGTCCAATGCAAGAGGAATCAGCTTGGTTTCAAGAACACACAAGCAGTGGCCATGATGTTCTTCTGGCCCATAATATGAGTCGTCGAGGAGTAAACGGGGTTGATGATTGCACCGAGGAAGGTGAAGAAGTGACAATCTTGGACCGATTTAATATTGCCTCTCCCAGCGAGGCTACGTTTGCGAGCTCCGCAAGATGGCTTCGAGGCCACTTCAGTGGGACACAAAAGAGGACAACAATTCTACGTAGTGATTACCTCCCATCTTTAGCGAAAGTTTCCTTATATCCGACCCCGACTTCCGGGTCCTCATTATCAATGCATTCGTCTATCTGCAGGGCCTTTGTTTGCGATGGTGTGTATCGCAGCACGCGCAAGCACAACTGGTTCGCCGGAGCCCAGAAGCAGGACTGCAGCCCCAAGATGAACCTATCAAGATCAAAACCGGTGTCATATCTCCCCCTCACGCAAACCGCTGTCAGAATGATGCAACCGCCGGTAATGGGACGACTTTTGGCCGATTGTCGGATTTGCTGTGGAAGACGTGATCGGCCAGCAGCTGTCGCAATCCACTTCCCCACACGCAGCCGCTGTATAATTAGTAAGTAATCGTGACCGTGAATGAAACCGAGAGGTGTGTGTATATATATATATATGTATATAAGGAGACAAACTGGCTTGGGACTAGGAACTGATATCAAAAGTTGAATGATCGATCTGATAAAGTACGCTTGCTGAATCCGCAGCAGCAGGGAGTACTTGTTATTATCATTCTCTCTTAACTTAGGCCCTCCTCCCTCACGTTCCCAAACAGATTTCCCATTGTTCCGACACCATCCAGATTGCCCAAGATGCCTCTCGAGTTCATTTCCATGACCTTTCCCAATGCCTCCACGGAGCTGGAACCCATCCCCGGCGCCCCGGCCGACCCAGACTTCATCAAGCGTTACGCCCGCGGCCTGGACGACTATGACTTCAACTACACCCTGATCCCCTACGACTCTGGCGGCTTCGACCCCTTCACCATCGGCGCGACCATCCTGTCGGCCACAGAAAAGGTCAGCGTCGTGATCGCCCTCCGGCCCAACACCATGTACCCCACCGTCGCGGCCAAGATGCTCGCCACGCTCAACCACCTAGGGCGGGGTCGCGTAGTGGTGCACTTCATCGCGGGCGGCAGCGACGTGGAGCAAGGGCGCGAGGGCGACACCCTCGACAAGGACTCGCGGTACGGCCGGCTCGAGGAGTACATCAAGATCCTGCGCCGCGCCTGGTCGTCCAGCGAGCCCTTTGACTGGGACGGCAAGTACTACCAGTTCAAGGACTTTGCCAACCGCGTCCAGCCCATCGGCGGGCCCAAGGCCATCCAGGTGTCCGTGGGCGGCTCCTCGCCCGAGGCGTACCGCATCGGCGGGTCCCTGGGTGACATCTTTGGTCTCTGGGGCGAGCCGCTCAAGGACACCAAGGAGCAGATCGACCGGATCTACGCCGAGGCCGACAAGGCTGGGCGCGCGGCGGATGACAGGCCCCGCATCTGGGTCACCTTCCGGCCGATCATCGCCGAGACGGACGAGCTCGCCTGGGCCAAGGCCTACCGCACCCTCGACGTGCTCAAGGAGAACCGCGCCAAGGGCCAGGGCAAGGTGCCGGCGAATGCCCCTGCGCCGCAGAACGTCGGCTCGCAGCGCCTGCTGGATATTGCGTCGCGCGGCGACGTGCAGGACCGCTGCCTGTGGTACCCTACGGTGACGGCCACCAACGCGCGTGGCGCGTCGACGGCGCTGGTCGGCTCGTACGAGACCGTGGCCGAGTCCCTGCTGGACTATGCGAAGCTGGGTGCCGACCTGATCTCTATCCGTGGCTATGATAATATCAACGATAGTGTCGACTACGGGCGGCATATTCTTCCCCGGGTTCGGGCTGGCCTGAAGACGCTGAACGGCACTGACAGCGCCACCGGGACAAAGGGTACCGACGGCGCACATGCAGCATCCGTGGCAGCAGAGGGGGTTTAAGTACGTGATTGATGATGATGATAACAGAAAGCTAGAGCCTGAAGGAGGAGGATAGCAAATCACAAAGGAGGGAAGAAGGAGACTGCGCAATCCCTACATGCAAGTATTAAGCAAGGGCCGGGCCTATTTTGAGACTGAGATATCATTATCAATGACACATGATTTATGAACTAGTAATTTATGCTGCAGAAGAGTTGCATCAAGGCACGATGATTATGTCCTTCTTTTTCATTATTCAACATCCATCCCCCCGGGTTTCTATCTTATTTGCGCTGTTATATCACCCAATCTGATATCTTTTCCGTTCCGTTGAATAATGAAATTGGCGAGTAAGGTTTCAATAGTGCCTCGTATCAAGACGAATACCCCTCAGTCGGATGATGGCTATACGAGAGAGAGTCTACGTCTTAAGATCTCTTAACAAAGCACAGCAAGAAATATCTGGTACTTTAGAACAAGACTTCGGGATGTTCCACACACGCTTGCAGGAGACCTCTGTAACTTGAACGATGCTTGTCCCTGTGAACAAGCCATCACTGCAAAACCAGGCCCTGGATTTCGGGTCTGACGCCTGGAAAGAATCAGCCCCATTGGCAAGATCAGTGGAGCCCAATGATCCACAAAACTACATGTCAAGTATAGTTATTCCATGGATTCTTTCGGCCCAGGATGATTCAAGTTTGCTCAGTACTGCCATATTGACACTTTCTTGTAGCCATAGTAAGGGAATGCGGTATTAAACATTACATAAAGTACATCTCGATACAGCCCATGACAACATTGTACAAGAAAATCCCCGTCCGCCATGACGGAGCGATGCTACCCTCCTTCGCGTAAGCCACCACCCCCCTCCCCTGGTCTCTTGAAGGATCCTGGATCACCGGCTCAACTGGCTTCAGCCCAAATTTCGATGCTAGTGCATGATGACGACTGTGTGTCTGTGAGAGAGAGAGAGTGTGTGTTTATATGTGAGTGAGTGAGCGAGTGAGATGCGATTCCTCCCAGATTTCGCCACATTCCTACCTCGAAACTCAAGCCACACAACCAACGGTACACCATTTCATTCCTACATCGTATGCAGGTCTAACACTGCTCCACCGAGGCTGCCATCATCAACTCTTTCTCATCTCACCGCGAACCCCACATCTATCTTTCTTTATTTGGACATCTATTTTACTCGTTTGTAAATCCTCACGAAGAGAGTTGTCGTGCACGACGAACTTTCTTGACCACTTGCGCGCATTATCGACCCCACAAAGCTGCACTGAACAATCTAGGGAGGTGGCTCCGGCCACCATCATCATTTCTTCTTCTTTGTTTCCACAGGGAGGGCTCCAGTGAACCATTACAACAATAACAACTACACTGCGATGGAGGGCCTCAAGCTCATCGCCCAGTCGACCTTTGACAGACACCAAAAGTTCCGCCCCAGCAACAGCAGCACCGGCGACGGCCCATACCGGTACAACGTCATCGAGGTCGGCGCCTTTCCCCCGGCGTCCTCTACCCTGCCGTCATCATCAAAATCTAACGGTAATCCGGCGACGGCAGCAAGACGACAACCCAGCACCCAGAACCTCACGCCCGCCGCCGTTGCCGCTGCTTCTACAACCCCCCCGAGCTTTGGTGGCAACGGGTCTGCCTCTCTCTCCTCCAAACAACAACAACATCAACAACAACAAAATGGCGGCAGTGGTGCGGGCGTGGTGAAGCGTGTCACCCTGAACGAGTGGATGGTGTTTGAGGATGACTTGCCTGCGTTCATGAAGAAGCGCCCGGTCGACCTTGTCCAGCAGCAGCAGCAGCAGCAGCAGCAGCAGCAGGCGGAGGAGAGGCCCAAGGGGTCTTTGCAGAACGGTGGAGGTACTGACCCCGGCATCACTGGTGGTGGCTCGAGGAGCTCCAGCCTACCCAGCAAGATAAGACCGACATCATCATCTTCGACAGGAGCAGCCAATAGTAATAATAATCATAATCATCCAGGTAGGGAGAGCCACAGCCGCGGCCAACAACAAGAGACAGAGGCCGTGGCGTCGCTGAAGCTGGTATGCATCCAGCGCATCGAGCCTGACGATCACGATGACGACGACGACGACGACGGCGACGGCGACGATTATGACGGTTACGACAAGCTCCCTGGCGCACCATCAGGATTCTCCCCAGACACCAACACCCTCGCCATCTCGCGCGACACTTTCCTGCGGCTCTACGTGAACCTCATGGACGCAGACCACAATGCACTGTATTACCTGGCCCGCGAGTACGACGGCTTCCACGAGTTCACCGACCAGAGCAAAGGCATCGTGACAAAGTTCCTCGGCACGTCACAGTACGCGCTCATATGGACGTTTAACAGGCGCACTCTGGAGACGAGGGGCCTTTTCATCGATAGGTGCCAGAGGTGGCAGGCCAAGGACAGCCACCACTTCCCGCCGGCAACAAGTCTGGCCTCGCCTGCGGCTGTTCATGCCACCAGCAGCAGCACGACCCGCGGTGGGGGTGGTGGTGGTGCGGCTGCTGGTGGTGGTCCTCCAGGCAGTCCGCCCGTGACGCCGTTGAGTAAGTTGGTGTATGATGATAGTAGCAGTCTTCACTCGACGCCGAGCAGGAGGTGGACGAGAAACAGGACAGGCAACGTCACGGCCAGCCAGGCGTGGCAGGGGTTTCGGGAGACGCTGAATATATACCGAGGGTTTCTCTTTGCGCCGCAGCTGCTGAGTTTTGTCACATGCGTGCACCTGCTGCGCTCCTCGGACGATAAGGTGAGCGAGGACGACCTGCCGCTCATCAAGGGTGTCGAGGCGAGTCTCAGCAGCATCAGCAGCAGCATCAGAAGTGTGGGTGGGATCGCCACAGAAAGTCTCGTTCCAACACAAGGAGAAGGAGAAGGAGGAGGAGGGCCGTCTCCAGACCATCAGCACCACCACCAGCACATGGTCAACGGTATGATGGGCACGCAGACCAGCAGTTTCGCCCTCGTCTCGGACCAGAACCCCTTCGCACCCTCGACGCCACCAGCCGAGTCAGAAAAGATGGCTCCTCACACCACCACCAACCTACAGGCTGCTGCTGCTGCCGCTCCTGCCAGGAGCGACGCACGCGGGCCTCGCGGAAGATTGGCATCACAGATAGCAACCATCAACAAGGTCGAGACCAGCCTGTCCAACAAGATACGACACCTGGCCATGGCGAGAGGCATCCTGGAGCTCGTGGCCCGCGAGCACGAGACGGTGGTCGTGGACGTGGTGGCGCCGCAGTTCCTGGACCGCTACCACTGGGCCATGGAGAGCATGAACGAGGCCATCCCCGCCCTCGAGAGGCACATGGCCTCCCTCGAGGACTACCTGCGCTACCTACAGGGCCGATCCGAGAGGCTGACCAGGCTGGTACGTAGTCTCATCACCCTGATCTCCCTCTCCTCGGCTTCCCCCCCAAACCTTGCTCTTGATGTTCCTGCTTCTTCTTCTCGAACTCAGTCTGATGCGTTGAGCCTCAGGTGTCATGAGGCTGACAGCCGGTCAGATCTCGGCCGCCTCCTCGCCAACGCCGCCCGCTGTAGTGCAGACGGGGGCCTTGGGGGCCGAGACGGCAACGAGGCGGCTGCTGCGGCTGCTGTTCTCGAGGCCGATCACGACGACCAACCTCGTGGACTCGGAGGAGGACGAGGGGGAGAGATACGACAATCCTCAGGTGGAGGAGGCCAACGAGGAGAACAGCACCAACAATCAGAACAACAGCAACAACAACAACAACAACAACAACAAAAGCGCCGCCTTGACCCGGCACCTCAGCGCCGCGGGAGAAGCCTCGGTTTTTATGCCAGCTATATTCTCCGCGGCAATTACAGCCATCGTCTCACTTAAGCCCGCCCTCGCCGCCAGACCGTCCCTGTTGGCCATCCCCTGTGTCGTGATTGTCTTTTGTGGCTGGCGCTTTTATCTCGCCCAAGGATTGGTTCAAGGGGGGAGTTCGGCGGCAGGACGAAGGGGAAAGAGGGAAGCGGGGGACAACAGTGGAGGGAAGGATATTTCGACATCTAATTAGACCAGGAGACAGATTAGCCTTCGGAGGCGATGTAATAAATGAAAATGTTGGCCATGATGATGGGGTCAGTAATGGATGCGAAGCGTCTCGAGGAACAGCAGCAGCGGATGACCTGATGGTTATCGAGGATGGGCAAAAATAAAACCTTGAGTGAGCCAGTGAGCAGCTTGAGCAGCATACATAATAAGTAAACCAGTGAAAAACAGTCATGATGATGTATTGTATTCCATGGAGAGAGACATCTAATAGGTGTAAGAATAGAATCTGAGTATATCAATGGTCCTATAATCCTAACCACGCTCGTACGTGTTTTATCACAGAGGAGACAAAAGAAAATGGGGAAGCCAACCCATCTTCCAGGACCAGGAAAGACGACACATGAAACTCATTCCCTATATAGAAAGAATAACGCCATGACCAAGAACGATGAAAACAAGCAAGAAAAGAGGGAAGAAAAAAAGGTAAAGAGACGAAACGATGCTAGTAATACCATGAATCTTTGTATAACCGTACACACTCTTGTCCATGAACCGTGGATAATAGCAGAAACTAATGAATCCGTACACACTACAATCAACACGACCCCCATCCCTCCCCACCTCTCTCTCTCTCTCTCTCTCTCTCTCTCTCTCTCTCTCTCTCTCTTTAAGGCTTTGTCTAGGAGGAAAGCTGCTTCAGAAGCGCCTCCTTCTCTGCCACAGGAAGGTTCGACAGCGCAGCGCGCACGCCCTCGAAGGCATTCTTGTCGACCAGCAGCTCGGCGATGTGCGTGCGGGTCGCCTCCGCCTTGAGGGCAGCTACCTTCTCGTTGACCTGCTGGCGGTTCTCCTCGTACCACTGAGCAACCTCGCGGTCCGAGTTGTCAAACTTGGCGATGCCGCTCCAGGCCTTGAGCAGCGAGAGGTGGCGGGTGCGCAGGGCGGTCGGGTCCTTGTTCGCCACGGACGTGACGGTCGTGGCCATGCGGCGCAGGATGTACTCCTCGTTGAGACGCCTGCGCACGCGCCAGTAGAAGTACCGGCGGGACTCGCGCCACTCGAGCTGATCGCGGATCACGCCCTTGGCCTTCATACGCCCAGCCCGGTCATGCAGGTCGGCAAACTGCAGACTGATCTGGGAGTAGATGGGCAGGAGCAGCTCCTCGCGCTCGGCAATCTTCTGAGAGATGGCCTCAATCTCGCCCTTGGGAGCCCCGCTGGACTGCGCCGTGGCTAGGGCCTTCTTGAGCGCGGCGTAGGTGGGGTCGTTGCGCGCCATGGTGGCCAGCTGCTTGTCCTTGCGGTACTTGATACCGATAATACCCTCAGGCTCGAGGACACCGCCGCGGGCCTCCACGTCGGCATACATTTCCATGACGGTGGGGTTGATGGTGGGGTCGACGACGACCCAGGAGCCGCCACGGAGCTCGCCATAGGGCGGGATGTAGACGAAGATGGGCTGCTCGTACTTGACGAGGGCGTCGACGATGAACGAGCCATACTTGAGCACCTCGTTGTACATGTCGCGCTGGCCACCAGAGAAACCACGCCAGTTGGCGAGGATCATGAGCGGCAGCTGCTCACCAAAGTTGAAGTCGTTGATGGCCTGCGCCGTCTTGAAGGCAGAGTTGGGGTACCACACACCACCGGCCTCCTGGCTGACCTGCTCAATGGAGTCCGGGTTTGCAGGGTCCGCAGGCGTGACGTTCTCGATGGACCGGGTCTCGACCGCGATGACGCCCATGGGGATGCCACCAAGGCGAGCACGGCCGACAACGACAGTCCTGGCCCAGCCGCCGAGGGTCTCGACAAACGAGTCCTTGTCGAACAGACCAGGCTGGAAGTCGTCGCCGTCCTGCTTGCCTGCAATCATCCAGCGCACATCGTGGGGCACACGAGGCGCAGGCGTGAAGACAACGTCACGGTCCCAGGTGTCGGCGCTGGGGGCAACAGGCACGGGGTTGTTGCGCTTGTCGGGCACGAATGACATCCACTTCACAATCTTGGAGATACCAGCCATGTCATCATCGGCGGTCATGTGAGACACACCGTTGCGGTACATGATCTGGGTGCCACCGAGCTGCAGGTTGGAGGTGTAGACCTCGCGACCCAGCAGGTTGTTGAGAGCAGGAGCACCAGTAAGGATGATAGGCTGACCCTCCACCTGGACAGCACGCTGGCCCAGGCGCACAAGGTAGGCACCGATACCTATTTAGAAATGTGTGTCAGCAAATGGAAAGACAGGAAATCCCCTGCGGTGGTTTTCTGTTGTGTGTGTGTGTGTGTGTAAAAGGATAATGACAACTTACCAACGGAGCGGCATGTGACGAGCGTGCATGTGAAGATGTCGTTGTAGGCACGGCTGGTCGCACCGGCAATGAGACCAGAGCCACGCAGACACTCGACACCGAGGCCGTCCTCTTGTCCGACGATGGTTACAATCTTGTGCCTCTTCTCGCCGTCCTCGACGACCTCCTCGGTGATGACGGAGCTCTCGAAACGCTTCTTGGTCTCGTCGTCCAGGTACAGGTACTTGAACCCAGCCTCCTGCTTCTCGGGGTCGTTGAAGGCGACCTTGAAGTGGGGCATGAGCTCCGTCGCGATACCCAGACGGGCACCCGAGTTGGCAGACAGGTAGATGCGGGGGATGCCAAGCTTGCGGGCCAGCTCGGTACACTTGTTGAAGTAGTGGTCCTCCTTGGGACCGAAGGAGCCGATCTGGTACGTGATGTCGTTGGCAACGAGCACGAACTTGCGGCCGCGAGGGTACTCGGGCGTGCGGGCGTTGATAAGCCAGCCGACCATACCACAGCTGTTGGTGCCGGGCTCGCGGGAGACCTCGGCCAGCCTGTCGGCGTCATCGAGGACAAGCTCGCTGAAGTCGATGCACTCGCCGGTCGGGGGCTGCTTCTCGGCAAGAATCGGCGTGACCTTGACAGCCTCGGTCCACGAGTTCTGGATGGCCTGGCGGAACAGCTCGGGGAAGTCGTACACGTACTGGGTTCCCATCAGGTGAGCCTTGTACCGCTTGGGCTGCAGGTGGTTCTTGGCCGGGTACGGCAACGAGACGGGCAGCAGATGCATGGCGCCGATCTTGGTCGTGCCGCCGAGAGAGTGGAACACCCACTCTCCCTTCTCGGACTTGCGCTCAGCATACACCTCGACTTGTACGACAAATCCAGAGGTGTTGGTGATGATGACACGCAGAGGGTAAGGCGTGCCGGTGGACGGATCCGTGCAGATAATGCGGATCTCGACCTGGGCAACACGGAGGCGCCATCCTCTGGGCCCGAACCGGTCCAGGAAGCCCTGCAGCGAGTACTCGACCTCGCGTGGCTGGAGCTGGAAGACGGGCGTGAAGTTGATGAAGAGGTGGTTCAAGTCGGAGTTGTTGTTGCCGATGATCTCGAGGGCATCAAAGATATCGTTGACGACGCGGTCAGCCTCAGAGATCAGGTACTCGGCGGTAGGGATCTCGTCACGGAGCCTGCCGGGACGGATGACGGCGCGTGTGAAGTAGCGCTTGTCAGCCTCGTTCTCCTTGGCGGCGGCCTCGTACACGTGGATGTTCTTGTTCTCCGTGAAGACGGGCTTGATCTTGAACTTGGACAGGCGGTTCAGCTCCAGCTGGAAGGCAAGAGCCGGCTCCGTGTGTCGGATGCTGTCGTCCTCCTCGTACGTCGGGCCACGGAACGTGTAGTACCCGGGGTTTGAACCGTCGGGCCCACCGCAGATGAACGTGAGGCGGCGGACACCGTGCGAGTGGAGCTCACCCTTGAACTGATCGATGATGTCCCGGATGCGGGCGAGTGTTTCCACATCGTCACGGCTCTCAGAGTCGTGGACAGCAATGTTGACCACGTTGGACAGCTCCTCCTGCGAGTCACGGCGGATAGGCTTGCGCTTGCCCTCGAGGTTCGCAATCACGGCGTTCTTCTTCTGGAAGAGAGGCAGGGTGTCCAGGGCCTTTTGCAGGAGCTCCTCCACATCGTCGAGGTACTTGCAGGGGATGATGACACCTCGGCGGACAGGTTCCTCCTCGGTCTTGCGAGTCAGGTAGGACATGTCGCTGATGGAGTGGATGCGGTGGAAGCCATAGTCTCCCTGCATGGGGGTCATGGGCGTTGCCGGAGACGAAGGCGCGGCTGTCTCGATGGGCAGGCCGAACTCGGACTGGCCAATCTTCCTAAGCTGGAAGTCCCAAGACACAAAGGCTGGATTATCCGACTCATCGCCGTGGTACTCGATCTGACGGACAATGTAGGCACGGTAAGCACGGCGTACGTACACCTCCAGGGCGGCGAGGCCGACCCAGGGATCAGCGTGGGCGAAGAACTGAGGCAGCACATCGAAGACGGTGTACTTGGAGTCGACAATCTCCTTGATGACGCTGAGGCTGGGGTTGCGGTGGTCCAGGCCAGCCTCGCCGTACCTCGACTCCACGACCGACGAGCGCAGGATGTGCTCCATCTGTGCCTTGCGCTCCTCCAGCGATGGCAGAGCGCACTGGATGAGGATCTCGCGGGCCTTCAGAGAAACCTTAGCGGTCTGACGCGACTCGAGGTCTGCCAGCTGCCTGAGCACGGGCCGGAGGGTCTTGCCAACGTTGCCGACGTTGGGCTTGTTGGGGCGGTACTCCTCCAACAGGGCGACGACCAGGTTGTTCTTGGCGTTGACACGGCTGTGGGACAGGACCGTCTGGACGACCTTTGTCACGTCCTCCTTGTTGGCATCACGGAGGGCCAGGATGATCTCCTCGTCCTGCAGCTTCTGTCCCGAGAAGTAGCGCTCCACCTCAGCGTAGCTGTCCAGCAGGCTGGAGATGACCTTGAGCTCGCGGACCTTCTGGCCCTCATTGTACAGGTCCAGGATGGCGGTCAGGGGCTCCAGGGTGAGCTTGAGAGTGGCCTGGTCGCCAGGCGCGACATTGTCGTCCAAGAACTTCTGGAAGGCACGGAGCAGCGGCTTGGCGGGGAACTCGCTCCCGCGGGACTTGGCGCGCTCGACCAGCTGGGCGAACTGGGCGTCCAGCTTCTGTGGCATGCGGCTGTGGAGGGCCGAGAACTGGGCGGCCCACTCGCTGTACGGCAGCTCCGGGTCGCGCAGAACCTCGACGAGCTCCTTCAACGTCTGGGTCATGACAACGGTATTGTCGAAGCCCTCCAGGATGTTGATCAGGGTGCCGTAGAGCTTGGCGAACCGCTGAGAGGGCTTGTCGCCGACCACCATGGGGGGGCCGAACTCGGGAATCTGGCCGACGAAAGGCTGGGCCTGCTTGACGCGGCTGGGGTCGTCCAGGACGAGGATACCCAGGATGTCGCCCGCCTCGATGGTGGTACCGGGCTGCTTGATGAGCTGGACCACGCCGTCCTCCTGGGCGATCAGGGGCATGTACATCTTCATGACCTCAACCTCGGCAAAGATCTGACCAGCCTTGACATGCTCGCCGTTCTCGACCGAGTAGGAAACGAGCTTTCCGGGGGAGGGCGAGCGCAGCTGGGTGGGGTCGTTCTCCTGCTCGAGCAGGCAGGTCTTGCTGTCGACGGAGACGCGGGTGGCGCCGACCTCTTCCTTCCAGTAGATACTGTGGCTGCGCCCGTCGAGCAGGATGAGCAGACCGCCGTCGCTGAGAGCGCGGACGCCGACGGAGCACTTGGAGCCGTTGATGAAGAGGTGGTAGCTATCCAGACTCGACCGCGTGACGGTGAACTTGTAGCGGAAACCCTCGTAGATGAACTCGATTGGGAAGACAGTCTTGAGGATATCCTTGGAGGGAACCTGGCCCTTGTTCAGACCCGCCTTGTAATCGGCAAAGCACTCTTCGCTCGCGATGTGGGCCTTGGTAACGGCACCGCAGACGACAGCGAGCGTGGGGTCCGGGCGCTCGGCGGTGAGCTTGTTGGTGATCAGCTCGTCCAGCCAGCCCGTGGTGATGGTGTTGTCCTCGAAGGCCTCCGTCTCGAGGAGCTTGATGAGGTACTCGACGGTGGTGCGGAAATCGCCACGGATGCTCAGCTCCTTGAGGGCGACAACCATGTGCTTCCGGGACGCCTGACGGTTCTCGCCGTAGGCAAAGATGTGGCCGAACTGAGAATCCGAGAAACTGTGGATACCAGAGCCAGTACTGACGGAGAAGTAGCCCCAGACGTTGGAGCTACTCCTGAAGTTCAGGTCGTGCATGACACCATTGGAGGGCTTGAAGCCCTCGCCAGGGTCCTCAGAGGTGATACGGCACGCGGTGGTGTGGCCCTTGGGGGTCGGCCTCCGCTGGGCCTCAGCACTACCCTCGTTCTTGAACTCAAAATCGATCTCGGTGGCGGCCTTGGGATCCACACCGTACAGCAGGCGGATGTCGCGGATGCGGTGCAGGGGGAGGCCCATGGCAATCTGGAGCTGGGCGGCAGGCAGGTTGACACCGCTGACCATCTCGGTCGTAGGGTGCTCGACCTGGAGACGGGGGTTCAGCTCGAGGAAGTAGAACTTGTCGTCGTGGTGCGAGTACAGGTACTCGACGGTACCGGCGGAGACGTAGCCGACAAGGCGACCGAGTCTCACGGCAGCCTCCTCCATCTTCCTAAAGGTGTCGGCCTTGGCAATTGTGACGGGGGCCTCCTCGATAATCTTCTGGTGGCGCCTCTGCACAGAGCAGTCTCTGCCGAAGAGGGAGATGTTGTTGCCGTACTGATCGGCGAGGAGCTGGACCTCCAGATGGCGGGCGCTGCTGGCAAGCTTCATGATGAAGATGGGCGAGCCAGGGATCTCACTGGCGGCGGCCTTGTAGAGCTGCTCGAACCCCTCCTCGCCCATGGCCTTCCGGATACCCTTGCCTCCACCACCCTCCGAGGCCTTGATCATGACGGGGAAGCCAATCTCCCGGGCCTTCTCCAGGCCTTCCTGCCACGACTGGACGCAACCCTTCATATATATGTCGTCAGACACAGTGACGATGCCCTGGTCGTCAATAGCGACATCGTCGACGCCTGTTCCCGACCACGGTATGCAAGGCACCTCGGCGTGTTGTGCAACGATTGTCGAGGAGATCTTGTCACCGAGGGAGCGCATGGCCGAGCCGGGAGGTCCGATGAAGACGATCTTCTTGGGGGAGGCAGCGAGGGATTCTGGCAGCTTCGGGTTCTCGGACGCGTGACCCCTAGATGTTGTAAACTCTCCAGTCAGTCGCCCGCACTCTTCACGGTAGTGAATCATAGAGACTCTTTTTTTTCTTTTTTCTTTTTTTTTTTTTTTTTTTTTTTTTTTTGCTTACCAGCCGGCCCAGACGGCGTGGACGTTCATCCGCTCAGCCACATCCACGATCAGCTCGACGTTGGCGTAGTTGTGGTTGTTTGTGCCACCTGGGACCTCGACATAGTGGTCTGCCATTCTGATGTAGTCTGCGTTGGCCTGCAGATCTTCTGGGGTGGCCATGACGGTGAAGTGGATGGCGCGCTCGTCGCCGAATGTCTCGTACGCCCATTTCCGAACGGACCGGATCTCCTTGACGGCAGCAATACCGTTGTTGGCGATGAGAACCTGTCATCCCATCCCCCAAGGTCAGCGTCCTGCGTCCTGCGCGCTTCCCCACCCTGCGCAACGCCGATTGCTCGAATTTTTTCTTCTTCTTGTTCTTCTTTTTCTTCCTCCAGAAAGGCAACTCACGTTGGAAATAACAGTGTGACCGTCGTTGGCAGCGACAAAGTCCTTGACCTTTGAATTCGGCGCATTCTCTAACCTGTTACCCCCGATGAAGTGGTCGGCAACCTTGCGCAGCTCTGCATAGGTAGCCTTGCCGTTAGAATGAGGAGCAACCAGCAAGCTGCCGCGCCGCTGAGATGATGCACCGTTGGCGAGGCGATTGGCGCCGTTGGCCCCATTGGACCCATTGCTGAGCGTCTCGGTCATGTCTGCGGTGGGATGGAAGGGAGAGCAAAAAAACGGGAAAGCGGAACGCTCTGGTGTCTGTTTGTCGGAAGAGAAGGGTCGGAGGAGGAAGGGGGGGGGGGGAGGGTATCTAGTGGGTCATGAACGGCACAGGGGCTGGTAGAGAAAGTCGTCTTGAGGGTCGTCCTGTTCAAGTCGAGGTGCCGAATCTCGAGATCGAAAAAGAGTGTCTTGGGGGACGGTGACGTAGCGGTCTGTGCTGGTTCTGGTCTCGTATCGTCGAGAAGTGAAGGGGATGCCGGAGCTAGCCAAAGCGCGGCGTCTCGAGTAAATGGACCAGAAGAAAAAGGGAAGAAAAAAAAAGTAGCCGAACGTGCAGCTCCGAAGAACCGTATTACTACAGGCCCGGGAGCGGACTTGCAGACAGATGAGAATGAGGGGGAGCGCTAGAAGTGCAGGGTCTTGTTTCTCCTAGACGAAATCCGAAATCAGCGTCAATTAATCAGTCCGTCACTCTTGTAATCACGGTCCATCCACGGCCCACACATTGCATCAGCGCGGGGTGAAGCTTTTTGGTGGGGGGGAAGAGAGCAAGGGCAAAAAGACCACAGAGGAGAGATGCAAAATCTGTGTGTTTTGAATAAGGCCAAAATTGGCCCTCGTGCGCTGGGCGCGTTTCGGAGCCGACAGATCTGCATGCCTGATTTGTCCATGATGGGAACGGGGTTTTCCAGCACCGAACAAAGTGCCGGTCCTAGACCAGGACTTGGAAGACGCGCAGGTGGCTCCAAGGTGCAGAGGCGACATGAATCAAGCTTACCTGTCCTGTGCTGGATGTCGTCGTGGGTGTTTAGACCACAAACCAAGCTCAAACCCCGTGGTAGAACCGGAACTTGAGGGAGGAGGGGTATCTGGGCAATTCGTCGTGAGAATGACGGCGGATGGCGGGGAAAGGGGGAGTTGCTGGTATATCGCAGTCGAGGGAGGGGTGTGGCAGGTCCTCAGATCTGATGCTAGGAGGGAGGGGAAGAGAAGGACGAGGAGAAGATCGAGGAGGGGGAGGGAAGACCAAATTCCAATTCAAAAAAAAAGAAGAAAAAGAATCAAGCCGAAGTGAGAGAAGGCGTGGAGGCTTCGTGACAGAGACGGACAGGCCGGGGGACTTGATATACCAGAGTAGCTCCGGAGAATGTTGGCAAGCGGCATGGGATTTGCAGGGCAGGGGCGAGGGAGGGGGGGAGACAAATGTTTTTTTGATGGAAAGGGGGGTTTTGCATTCATCGAGGTGATCCACTTTTGCAGGTCTATCCATATTATTCTTAACGCCACTCCGACGTCGAGGGGTCCAACCTTTTTTTTTTTCTTCTTTTTTTTTCTCCCTCTTCTTTTCTTCCTGACTATGTCATCTCCAATGTCCTCCAGAAGGTGCTGGGTAATGGGTAATGTTCAGCCAGACTGCGTCAGTGCAGCGGGATGGTACCTGGGTACATGCTACTACTAGTACACTGCTGACCCTGCAGATCCAACGTGTCGAGGCACCCAATCAGCTGGGGCTATCCGATGTGTTGGGGAACGGATTTGGTGAGATGGTGGGGCCGGCACATTGCAGCTAACGGGGGGCATGCAGCTGGACGATATAGACAGCTACCAGCAACTTCCCTGATGGGGCAATTGTCCTATCGATAAGGGCCTGAAAGCTCCGACCGGAACATTCACTCACTAAAATCTTTTTGGTGAGCCGCCGCCGGGCATGTATGTGTTCTGTCTGGCCGGCCCCCCTGGATGCCACCTTCCCCCCCGAGAGCAACCCTCGGGGCATTGGCAGATGGGCCAGCACCTCGACGATCCGTCAGGTCTTGGAACGCAGGAGAAGACTTTTGAAGAGCAGCGGCCTGGTTCTGGTCTCTCGATACGGCGTGTCTTCGGTGCCCGAAGTGCCCAGAGCTCCTTCTCCTTCCACCGCGCCCACGGAGACCGTGTCTTCCGTGCCTCAAAAAGCCACGCGCGCTTGTTAGGAGACTTGTCCGCAGCTCGTCGGCCCTGCAAGCTAAGCTGACCTCAGATCTACATGGACTGCAGCGTTGTATGGGAAGATGTCATCAGGCGCAGAGGGGGATAAAGTTGTTGGGTATAATAAATTGGGGATTGGCCCTCACCTTAGAACAATAAAGTACAAAAAAAAAACAAAAAAAAAAAAAAACTTGGGGTCGCCCGCTCTATTGTTATATCCATATGAATTAAACGAGGCATGAGCTTTCCCACCGACGTCACTTTGTACCTTTGTATTTTTTTATTTTTTTTTTGTCCCTTCCCTTCCCTTTTGTCCTTGAGTCCCCCCCCCCTCCCATTCTGCATCCTAAAAAATCTCAACCGAAATCGATCTCGGCTGGTCCCCTGGGGCCCTCCCCCCGCTTAAAGAGGTTCCCCTAGCGCATCTCCGGGGCATTGGGAACAGGAGAAACAAGAGTGGTGACTGGCACTACGGGAGGAAACTGCATCAAAGTAGAAAATCAAAGTTAAAAAGGGCAACAAGACGGTGAGATTGGCACTTTGGTGGATAAACTTGCTGTAGCAAGTCAGCCGGACCAACTCTAAAAAAATAAAAATAAAAATAAAAGAGGACAGTACTGAACAAAGCTGTGTGTATCTGTGTGGTGATGATGGAAATTCAAAACCCAAAAGGGTCTGTTTTGTCTGGGAACTTTATGGGCATAATGAATTGTTGAGGTTTTTCCACGAAATTCAGGGCCACGGGCTTAAGGAAGCTAAGGAAGGGGGAGGGGCCTGTCGGCGCTGTTGGCCCTGAGAAAAACCTTGGCCTACCATCCCCTGTCCTAAACTGGGGCAGATGGGCGCCAATGCCCTCCTTAGCCTTTCCTCCCTGGAGATCGCACTTCCCCAACATCTCTTCCGCAGCACCGTCCGCCCGCTGCAAGCGGCTAAGTCCCTACTAGTTGGTGACCCCCTCCCTTCTTCCTCTTTTTCTTGTTTCTCGGCTGGTGAGGAGCTGACTGCCTTGACTGGTTGTCGACTGTTGTTGGCCTTGGTTTCATCACAGCGAATCCCACATTCTGCTCGTCAATATCCCCATGCAGTGTAAAAATAACTCGAGACCGGAAAGAAGAAGAAGAAAGAAGAAGAAGAAAGAAAGAAAGAAGAGGTGGGGAGGGGGGGGGAACCAGCTCCAGGACCTTGTCAGCCGCTACGGAGAGTGCAGGCATCCATCAGTGATCATCATCATCATATCAGGAGGTATCAAGATCTGCCCCAGCTGGACCACTATCACTAGGTCCCAGCCCCCGATCCAGCCATGTGTGGATGGCAGGTGGGCGTGTGCTTGAACACTTCTCAGCAGTATCTCTCTCTCTCTCTCTCTCTCTCTCTCTTTCTCCGATTTGCCCGTCTCAGCCTCGTCCACACCCGCCACAAGGCTCTCTCTCGTCTTTCGTCCCCCGGGCCCTCTTAATAATTAATGCACGATATCCCCCGAACATTGCTTGGAACCACGTGCATGACAAGGTTTTTTTAGGGGGTTTTTTTTTTTGGGTTGTTAAATAAAAAATAAAAATAAAAATTATCACGAGCACTTGCTTACAACGCCTCCGTCATCATTGAGAAGAAGCTGCTAATTCCTGACCGAGACTACACGAAGGATCACGCATGGCTACAATGGCTCTCTTGTCACCATACTCTCATCATCATCATCCTCCTCCTCCTCAGCCGTGCCTCGTCCACTCGCCTGTCCGAGCGCCTTATTATTCATCCTACCACTTCTCCCCTTCCCCCCCTGCTCCCCTGCCATCAAAAACACCCATCAGACATAACTGAGAGCCGTGCGTTTGCGTTGCGTTGTTCCCCCTTCCCCCCCCGGCCCCTCCTTCGAATCCCGATCGGGTGTTACAGCGCATGTGGGCCTTCAAGTCCGGGCACTTCGTGAATCTGAATCTGAGCGGGGGCCTAACTATGCAGAGGTAAAAGAGGAAGGGAGAAGGAAGGCAAGGGAAGAAAAAAAAATTTTCAGCCTCACTCATGCATGCAACATGCTCTCTCTCTCTCTCTCTCCTTCGTTTCCTCTTCCATACAGCCTTCGAAGCGCTTGCCCAAATAGGCTGTTGCTACTACAGCTGTATCCCGCCACTCACTCTCTGCCACATGCCTCCCCGGTGATCGAGAGGACCAACCTCGGGTGTCGGTGCCGGAGATGAGATGAATGGACAAAACAAACCGTGTCCTTTGAATCTTGTGACATGCTTAGTAGGATAGGAGAGGAGACGAAGATAAGCCTTCATCTCATCTTGCGCGCCTTGTCACAAGAGACGACCTCGGATGTCGGGGACCCAAAAAATAAAAATAAAAAATAAAAAAAAACCTCGGGCGAGTAGCGTTTTGGGTGCTGTCCTATGCAGACACCACTACTCAGTAAACCCCCCCTCCCTCCTCCCCCCCCACACACACCCGTGGTTTGCATAAAGAGATGAGAGAGAACACAACATAGGTAAGAAGAACAAGGCATAGGCATCGAGCACAGTCCATCAAAAGTCCTGGAGGGCGGGTATATTGATCTGTTTGGATAGTGCACAACATCCAAAAATACGAATGGCTTTCTTCCCCCGCCTTCCACCTCTCAACGTCCCCCCCCCCTCCGCCCCCCACCCTCACAGACAACAAAAAAAACACAAAAAAAACACGCACTCTCTGCCGAATTCTCGTTGTTATTGAGGTGTAGAACTCCTACCCTCTCTCGGATTCTCTCATCTATGCCCCCGAGATCTCAGACGGGGATATCGTTCACACACAGACGACGCAGGTCTCCTCCTCCTCCTCCTCCTCCTCCTCCTCCTCCTCCTCCTGCCCAGCCGACTTAACATCCCACTCTCCACCTAAATCTACACCACTCAGGAGAGTACAGGGACAACAGGCTTCCTCACTCTAGCGTAATGATAAGTCCCCCTTCTTGTTGGAAAATCAATGCTGTGCCAATGCCCAGTGCCACACCCAACCCGTTGCAACCCGTGTAAGATTTGACGCCCATGCCATGAGTTGCGGTATCGTTTGAACAAAAGAAAAATGGGGTATGTTGACAAATGAAAATGAATATGTTCAGATAGAAGTAGTGAATGTTTGTTTTGCAGACAGCCTCGGCCCGCTCCTGCTCTGCTCTGCTGTCTTTGCGGCAGTCGGATCTCGTTGTGTCGTGGTCGTCCTCCTCCACCGTAGCAGCCATCTGTCTCTGTCTCGACCTGCTTAGTAGGTCTCGCCCAGATCACCAAACTGTGTCGATGGTTTCTTGGCCAGCTTCCTCGCGACGGTGATACTTGGCCGCCTGAGCTGGCTCTGCGGTGTCACACTGCTCACGCTCGTCCGCCTGGATCCTGGCATCGGTATGCCAGTCGGTGTCGGGATGCCCGTACTTCCGTCAAGTCGGCTCAGGGTTCCGCGCCGGCTCGGTGTCCGGTAGATTCTCTCTCTCTCCTCGGGCTCCTCCTCTTCCGCCGTGCTGTAGCTCATAGAGTGGCCGTGGAAGCTGTTTCCGAAGCTGGCCCGGCTGATCGGTCTGCCTAGCGATGTGTACCCCGCACCGCCTGCCCTGCTGCTTGGCCGGGGTGGCGCGATCATGGTGTCGTAGAGCCCATCGGCTCGGCTGACCGGTCGTGCGTAGCTCGACGTGCTTGCTCGGCTGCTGGGTCGGCTGATTTCTGACGCCGAGTCGACAGGTCCGCGGTTGGGCAGGGGGCCAAAGGACAGCCTGCTGACGCCCGAGCTGCTGAGGCGGGGTACGTGCCTGCCATTGATGCTCCTGCTGTAGCCCAGCCCGGTTGGTGTCGACTCATCTGGGCCTGTCGCGCTGGTCGAGACGGACGAGACGGACCCAGGGCCCCTCCTGCGCGATCTTACCGTGAGATTGTCAACCTCAAGCTCATTACCCCGAAGTGAACCACGGGGGGGTGTTGTGGTAGGCGCGGGAAGTTTAGAGCGGGCAGACTGCACGCGGGCTTCGAGGCGTTGCATCTGTGCAGTAAGCGACCGGATGTGGTTGAGCGAGGTCGAGGGGGCAAGCCCTTTCGCTGGATTCCGTGCGGCTGGCGGCCTCGAGGTATTCGATCGGGGTGCTGGCGTGGTACGCAGCGTGGGGTTTGTGCCAGAACGGGTGGGTGGCCGTGATGACGCCGAAGATGAGAGCCTTGGCCTCCGTGTGGCAGCAGCGTCTACCGAAGGCATTCTAGAGCCCCAGGGCTTTGATCCAGGCACGGGTGTCGTGATCGGTGGCACCCTCGTCTTGGGAAGTGGCGGAGGCGCAGAGGCATCAGACATGGGCGGCGACGGCGGCTCATGGACGGGTGTCTTGGACGAGGACACCGACGAGGTCTCAGGAGGCGTGGTGATGAGTGGTGAGCTGGTCCCCGACATTGCGCTGCTATCGAAGATGGGACTTGCCGGTATGGAGAGGTCGGTAGAGACGGTAGACAGGTGGCGCCCGTCGACTTTCTTCAGCTTGTCCTGTAGGATCTCGGCCTCGATCTTCAGGTCGGACAGTTCCTCGCGCAGTCGCTGCGCCTCTATCCTGAGCCGTTCCCTCTCCTGCTCGCCAATCTTGATCTCTTCCTCCATCATGACTGCTCTCTCGATGGCCGAGTTGTACTTGGACTCGAGATCCTCCAGGGAGGAGGTAGTGTGCCGTGCCTGTCGCTCAAAGTCATCATTGGCGACCTCTATATCGCGCAGCTTGTGCTGCAGTGTCCGGTTCGTATCCCTCAAGGTCGTGATCTCCTTCTCTAGGGCATTTTGCGCGGCGTTGGCCTCGCTCTTGGACTCCTTGTACTTCCTCTGCAGGGGAGATGGGGAGCAGTCAGCCATGGGGGGGAGCGCTCAAGAACAGCAGAGTCGGGCTCGTGAGGGGCAGTGCGCACCTTCCACTCATCGACCTCGTAGTTGAGGCCCTCGGCCTTCTCGCGCAGCGAGTTCTCCCTCTTCTCCGCGGCCTCCAGGTCCTTTTCCAGCTCCGACTCGAGCTCCTGACTGGAGACCCTAAATTCGGTAAGCTCTGTCTCGAGCTGCTCGTATTGTGACTTGTACCACGCAACCTGGTCTGCGAGAGATGCCTCTCCGCCGAGCGGCGACGAGGGCGGTTCCGAGATCGACATGGCGACAACGTGAGGGATAGAGAATAAAAAGGAAATTCGTAGGCGGTGACGAGGTCGTCACTCGTGAGAGCGTCGCATGTGGATTCCGCTAGCGATGTCGCGCGGGCGTGGGGGAATGGAAACTGTCGGTAAAAGGTCGCTTGGTCGCAATGCGCTCTGTTGAGTCGATAACGAGTAGAGAGAGAGAAAAAGGGGTCGACGGGCGATAACCAGGACCGCGGGGCGTCAACAATGTGTTGAAAGGTGTGAGGACGTTACAAAAGGGAAAGAAAACGATTGGAGGCAATGAAAAGGACGTTGGACGGCATTCAGCAATGCGATGCGACGTGGTGGTCTGCAAGAAGTCGACCTGTTTCAGTCAGAACCAAAGACTCGTGTTGCGGATCATGCGCATGGTGTCAGGCCGACAGGCCCTGGAGGAGTCACGCTGAGCCCTCTCAGGAGGTTGGGTTTGGGGAAGAGGGGGGGGGGGGGCAGACGGTACCTCGCTTCATGCGTTCGCGCCCGCAGAAACCGAGGGGTTGGGCTG
This sequence comes from Cryphonectria radicalis, assembly GCA_014849355.1. NCBI lineage: Eukaryota > Fungi > Ascomycota > Sordariomycetes > Diaporthales > Cryphonectriaceae > Cryphonectria > Cryphonectria radicalis. The sequence goes on from JACWQW010000021.1 coordinate 60,806, forward strand.
GGCTGCTACGATCGCCGTTGGGTCCTGCGTTGGTCCCTCGGTTGTGTCGTCTCTGGCTGGTGAATAAAACCTACCTACCTTGGCTGTCGTCTCGTCGCGACTCACGAGGCTGTCGTTTAACCCTGTCGCGCAGAGGGTTAGAGGTCATGTATAGCGGGTGAGTGTTGGGTTGGTCGCGGTTTGTCGCAGTCTGCAGTAGAGCAGATGAGGGATGACGGGCCCTGGGAAACAGCGTCCAAGCGTCGTCTCCTTGGTCTCATTTGTTTCTGTTCCTTCCTCCCCTATCGACTCTCCTGGGATGGAGACATGACGCTAGCCTGACAAGGTTAGCCCCCCACTTCGCTTAATGCGATGCATCGTTACTGCCGTTACTGCCGCTGTCAAGGCAACAAGGCAAGGAAGGAGGTAACTCCCATGACTGCTGAGTCATCACCCATATGCTTTCCTACTGGCTGCACCTCTCTGTCACCTTCGCTCTTTCTCATATTCTCTCACTCATGTCCGTCCTCGATCCTATCTACAACCCTGCCGTATTGTCGACGCATCATGTTTCTGTTTTCTTTTTCTTTTTATTGATATTCTGTCCTGGTTTCTCAGACTGCTCGAATTCGTGCCAATCATGTCCATAATAGCAGGATCACGAATCGATACTTGGACGGCAAAGATACGCATGAGCTGAGCCACTCGTGGATCTGAATGCGGTCTCCTGTTCTGCTACCACTGCTGCCCCGGGCCTCGCTACAGCTCTTCTTTCTTGGTAACGTAGCGCTTGCAGGCTCGAGGACTGGGCCGTTCTTCAATATTCACAATCCACAGGATCACATGAAATCACCGCACTTCCCCATCCTCGAAACTGGCATTAGCATGTGTAATGCGGTGCTCTCCAGGTCCTCGCACCGAAGTCACCCTTCCGTCGGGATATTTGACTGCCATCGACATGGAGGAGTCACTGCTTGGTGTAGCATTTCTGACAATGACAGGGTCGACAATCTCGCCATCTTTCCATTCGAATGATATCGTCCAGCCATCGCGAACATGAAGTCCCGTCAGCCTGCCTCGGGACCACGCCTTGGGGCGAGAGGGCAGCAGAGTCACGCCTGTCTCGTGCAAGCCTGGCTCCCATCGCCGCGCGAGACATTCAAGGATGCCGGCACAGCCTCCAAAGTTACCGTCGATCTGAAAGGGGGGGTGATTGTCGAGCATGTTCGGGAGGGTCGAGTCTCGAAGCAGGAGGTCCATGTGCTTGCCACATCCCTCAGCATCCCTCAGCCGGGCGTGCATGCACAGCAGCCAGGCTCGACTCCACCCGGTGTGGCCTCCACCGTGCGCTGCCCTTCTCGCGAGCACCCTCCTTGCTCCTTCTAGCTCCTCGGGTGAGCGGATGCTGTTTCCTGGATAGAGGCCGAAGAGGTGAGACACGTGTCTGTGACCTGGTTCATACTCGAGGTGGTCTCTCAAGCCCCATTCCTGGATGAGGCCTCGCTCGTTGATCTGTACTGGTGGCAGCCTTGCCTCTCGGACCTTCTCGGCAAGCGGGTGCTCACCCCCGTACAGCTTCTCCACCGTCCAAAGGAAATATTCAAACGCCATACCCACGATACTGATATCTATGGTGGATCCCTCACAGAGGATCCCGGGTTTGCCGCTGGACAGAAAGGTGTTTTCTGGCGACAAGGATGGGTTTGTGACGAGGTATCGGCCACATTTTGACGGGATCAGGAAGTCCAACAGGAACACAACACAGCCCTCGAGAATAGGCGCAAGGCGCTCGTGCAGGGCTCGGTCATACCGCTCTCGCACCAATTTCATCATGTCGATGCAGATCCACACACCGCCCAGAGGCCACAGCGTCGCTGGCATCCACCGGTCCTGAGGATCCGTGTCGGCCCATATGTCAGTGTTGTGGTGAGCACACCAGCCCTTGCAGCCATACATTGTTTGTGCGGTTTCGCGTCCTCTCTCGGCCATTCGTTCTAGCAGACCTACGAGCGGCAGAGCACACTCCAAGAGGTTGCTTGCGGCCACAGGCCAGTAGTTCATCTGAATGTTGATGTTGATGGTGTACTTGGAACCCCAGGGCGGAGCAAAAGAGGGATTCCATATCCCTTGGAGGTTGGCCGGGAGAGCCTTGTGACCGTCCCGGCTGCACGAAATCAACAGGTACCGGCCAAAATTGTGATAGAGTGCAACGAGCCCCGGGTTGCGGTGCTTCGCGATGCGCTCGTCGGTGGGGATATGCGGATGGTCCGGCCACATCTGCAGGCTGACGCGGTCGTAAAGAGAGCGATAGTCTGCGACATGCCTCGAGAGGAGGTCGTCCCAGCCCTGTCGAAGAGCCTTGTCCACATCGTCCACCGCAGCCTCTTCAGGGATCTCTGTCCGGTACGTGGTCTGGGCGCCAATTGCGATTGTGCATGCAGCGGAATTCACAAGCAGGCAGTTGCCTACGGCCTCGACAGAGCCGCCGTCGTGGCTGTCATCGCACTGGATGCCCAGGACCAGAGCCAGTCTGTTGCTGTTTCTGCCCCCCGGTGTGGCTTGCAACACGATGCGATTCCTCGTCGTGTCGATGGAGTCAAGGAACTCGTTGGTCTCCCACTCAATCTCGCTTCCGCGGTTGAGACGTACGACAAAGCGAATCTTTCGGCTCGCCTCCACCCTCATCAACAGGACCTGATCTGGAAAGCTTGCGATGACATCTCGCCTGACCTTCACCGGCTCTCCGACAGAGCCGGCAGCCCCTTCGGCAGCGTGGAACGCATATGAGGTGTTGCACACTGACTGTGACATGTCCAGACCCCTCACATAGTCCACCACGTTCTCATGGTTGAACTCCAAAGTACAGGACCCCAGGGGCTCATAATGCCTCATACTCGACGGCGTCGCGAAGAAGGCTGTCCGGACGAGCTCTTCAGCCTCGGCGTGCCGTTCCTCACGGATGAGCTGCCGGAGCAGTGGCAGCTTTTGGAGGGCGTCGCGTGGCCTACGGTCCTGCGAGCCGCCATACCAAACCGAGTCCTCGTTCAGCTGTAATAGTTCTGTGTCGGTTCGACCATGGACCATGGCCCCAAGGCGCCCGTTGCCGATAGGGAGTGCCTGAGACCATTGTGTGGATGGCCTGCGGTAAAAGAGGGAGGACGCCTGGGATGTGTCGGAGCTCTTAGGGGTGTCCACAACCATGTCGGCTGTGGTAAGTCTCTCGACATCAGTTTGAGGAACAACAACCTGTGGTGAGACACGAATCAGGACGACTGGGCTGTACCAAAATTCTCTCTATGTGCGATCCCAATACAGGACCGGGTCACTCTGCGAGGTCAAGCGCCTAGGGACTTCGCGCCGCAATTCCGAAAAAGCCAGGTCAGACCTTGACTAAGTCGCCTACATATGGTACGTGATCACCACTGTGGCTCGGCCGACAGTAGTACACTGTTTTAAATACCAGTCTCTTATGGCGTGAGCACCTGGCCGCATAGAATTCTACCCGTCGGCTTGCTGGTCAGCGGTACTACTACTTGTACTTCCCCGCGCTTTGTGCCTCGTCTATTGACGAGCTAATACAATCTCGTGAGACAAGGGTCATCAAGTGGATGGAAAATCCGATCCCAACGGCCCTGCTGCAGCGTGTGGGGTCGAACCCCAGCCGCCTCAATGACCTCGCCTTTCCCCTCTCGAGGGAAACCCCTAGAATCCCCACACATCAGGAGGGAAGCCTGGGGAATGTTGTCCAATGGCGACTCGTCACCCCAGAATGGAATTGCTGCTGTGGATGCCCTCACCCCGGAATCCCCAGCCGAGACCGCGTGCCGTATGGTCCGGACCTGGCCGAGCGGTCGGGGGCAAGTCGATCCAAGCACGTTCTGGGCCCAAGTTTCTGGAGAGCAGGATGCAGGCGCAGGGTAAGCGATCGACCTGAAAGGTCAGACACGCCACCACCTTGAAGCAATCTTGCAGCAGCACCTCCAGAGCCTAGACCAGGTTGTCTTGGGGTCACCAGACTGGCAGAAGTCCCAGCAATTTGGGACTGATAAGACGGCTCCCATCCTATATATGTGAGCCGACCTGCGACAATGTCACCGTAGCTGCAGCCCTTCCGCCCAATCTTCCTTCTTCACCTGGGCTGGGGCCAGCGAGCATATATCTGTATTCTCCTCTGTCTGTCTGGAAAAGCAGGGCACAACGCTCGCCCAACATGGCTGCTCGTGTCGACTCAACAATTAAGACGGAGGCCGACATCCACCATCAAGATGTCCGCGAGGCTGAGAAGCTGGGCGTCGAGGTCGAAGAGGTGGTCGTCACGCGCATATCGGATGAAGACCTGATGCGTATCTCGAGAGACTGTCTGGACATGCACTCCAGGACGGGATTTCATATCGTCTTGATCACTTTAGTCATGGGTTTCAATATGGCCGGGTAGGTGCGGTTCCGACCGACTCTCGTTCCCCAAAGCTCATATCGCCGACGACGCTGACGATCATGCCTTAGTTACGGTGTTGACTGGGGGGTCATCTCGGGCATAAACTCCTACACTACCTTTCACGACTATTTCGGCTTCCCAAACTCTGGTATTATTCTAGCTTGCGTCAATGCCATTATGACTATCGGCAACTTCCTTGGCGCCCCTTTTCTCGCGCTCGGAGATGTCATCGGCCGGAGAGGCATCAACTTTGTGGGCAACTTCATCGTGATCGTTGCGGCTCTCGTTCAGGGCCTGGCCCCGAACCTGCCCGCTCTCATGGTCGGTCGTTTCCTCCTTGGTTTCGGCAGCTCCATGGCCTCCGCTCCCCAGTATATGGCTGAGATCGCTCCGCTGCACCTCCGTGGCCGCCTGGTTGGGTTTTTTGGCACCTGGTTCCAGGTAGGCTCGCTGATCATCAGCGGTGCCATGGTCGGTTTTGCCAAATGGAACAGCAACTACCAGTGGCGAACGCCTCTCCTCTTTGAGGCATTCTTTCCGCTCCTAACTTGCATTACCATCTATTGGTGGTGCCCCGAGTCACCTCGTTACCTCATCCTCAGGGGCCGTCGCGAGGAGGCCCGTCGCGTCATCGCCAAGTACATGACCACGAATAACGACGTCGAGGCACCCATCGTGCCGCTCGTGCTTCAGCAGATGGAGGAGTCGCTCGAGTCCAGCCAGACAGGTGTGCGGTCGTCTTATGACTTCCGCGTCTTCTTCACCAAGGCTGTACGCTACCGGACACTTGTGCTCGTGCTCTACTCCGTCTTTCAGCAGTGGAACGGCGGTGCCATCATCTCCTACTACCTGTCCCCCGCCCTCGATACCATCGGCATCACCGCATCCCTCCCGCAGCTCGGCATCAACCTGGGCTCGACCTGTACCTACTTCCTCTTCGAGTTCATCGGGTCCTTCCTCGTCGACATCTTCCGACGGCGCACACTAATCATCTCCGGACTGATTACCTTCATTGTCACGCAGACTCTCGTCACCATTACCAGCTGGCAATACTCACTGCACGAATCTCATGCCACCGCCGTGCTGACCATCGTCTGGGTGTTCATCTACCAGATGTGCTCGGCCGCCCTCATCGCGACCATGCACAACCTCTACCCGGTCGAGATCCTCTCCCTCCCGCTCCGAGCCAAGGGTATGGGCTTCTACAACATGGTACAGGGCGCGGCCGGCGTGGTACAGAACTACGGCATCAGCGTGGGCATCGAGAAGGTCGGATACAAGATCTGGGTCGTGTATATCGTGTACAACACGCTGCAGCTCATCGCGGCGTACTTTATCTTCCCCGAGACAAGCAAGCTGTCGCTCGAGGAGATTGACACCATCTTCGAGACCCCTGGCACGCATCCTGTCAAGCTGAGTAAGAAGATCAGCAGGGCAAAGAGGGAGAAGGCGAAGGCGGATCGGCAGGCGTTGGCCAGCGGTGGTGCTTGAGATGCTAAGGTCATGAACGTATTGACATTGAGCGTAGGTTTAAAGTAAGTAGGATCGATTTTGCGCTTTCAATGCAGAAATAATAGAAGACGCTCGTTTCGCTCATGACTTGAGGGTGCTCTTGTTGTTATTCAAGGGAGGCCTAATCAAACTCATTCATTCGCGAGCAATTCTAACTACGCACTGTGACGAACGGCACTTATGGTAAAAGTGCTGTAGGCAAATGATTACGCTGCATGCAGACCCGCCTTGTAGTCTGCTTATACCATCGCTCAATAGATGTTTGGAACAAAGAGACTGAACATGATTGCATTGCCTGTGGTGTCCTTTTCCATATATATTTACGTGTATACAAATATAACGGACTCCGTATTCAAAGGCCATCTGTATATATATGTATATATATATATCATACTAAAGACTTCAAGTATTGAACAATCTTGCGTAGAGGCATCTAACTTTCTCGTTGTCTCTCAACTAATTCCAGCCTCCTTTTCTATCAAACCCTCCCTTGTATTTAGTTATTTGCATTTTGGTGTCCAAATCAGCCTCGCGCGTGCATTTTCTGAGAACGCTACTGAAAACATATGCACATAATCATAATCATGCCGTCTATGAAACTTTGCTTATAATCTGAATCACCCGCTCAGTGCGAAATTACTTACTAATCTAGCTAAGCAGATATTTTGCACTCAGTAGTTGATAGAGGCGAATGACATAAGCTCTCGTCTGGTGATAGATAACCTGCTCTTGATTGTTTGCACTTTTCTTTGCAAGGGTATAATTGCATTGCACTTTCAGAAAACGCCCTCGAAGATCAGCATGCATGAGCTGAAGGCTAGTCTGTGTGACATCAATATATTTCTAAGCATGAATGATTAAGCCACGTGCCCGCCATGCTGCAGACATTTTGGTTGCACAAAACAGACGTTCATCATTCTGTCTACATCATTCTTCTCCCCCAAATTGCTTTGCAGTCTACTCTTAGTTGGTACTCTACGTTCCACACGCATGAAATTTACTCTTCATATCCCTCTCTCTCTCTCTCTCTCAAGCCACTCATACTAAATTGCATCTATCTTGGGCTCTCAAAAGCGTTCTCCCCCCTTAACCCTCAACCCCTCTATAGCTGACACTATCTCAGAGAGAGAGGCTGCGTACCCAAACCTAATACTCGTCACGTGTGTAGAGTTGGGCCGCCTCCAGCTGGCGCAAGATACGCCTCTCGGACGAAGCTTGATGGAGAGTCAACACCAGGATTCTTTTGTTGATACAATAATAGAAATAAGGGAAACTCATGGATGCTTACAAGGTCGGTTGTCTGAAGGAGCCTGGGTCAGGACGGTAAAGTGCCTCGTGTTGGCGGAAGCAACCTGATCAGCCTGGTCCCATTCACTGTGCGAGTAGCGCAAGACGTGGATGACAATTTGCAGAGAGAAGACGCCGAGCGTGTTGATGGTCATGCCGCTGAAGATAAAGTACAGCCAGCGCCGCCGGCCCGAGCTGCTGCTGCCTCCACTGCTGCTGCTGTTCTCTGTGTAGGGGGCGGCGGAGGCACTCCAGGAGACGTTGGCCCTGTCCCCCGGGTCCATGTTCGAGGCATATAGCATCGCCACGGCAAAAACGTGGTTCCCCTGGTTCGAGGCGGCCTCAAGAAGGCGACGGTCTCGAGTTCGGGCCACAACTGGCGGTTCCATGGGCGAGTATACGGTCACGGCCTGCGGGGGCTGGACTACGACCTCGAAGTCAACACGGTGAGATGACATGTTGGGCTTTGATTGGATTTTAATATTCCTTCATCCGATGAATGTATGTGTATGTCGGTTAAAGTCTTATTTATTGTTGATGTACAGGCGTTGGTTACTCTTGGGCGGAGGAACTGAACAAAGTCTTTGATATGATGATATATAACCGTCGATATTTTCTGGCTTCTTGGGATTCCAGGATTTGCCCTCCTTTTGACCTGTTGAATATGCGTGAGTCCGTGATGGTTCTGGAAAGCAAGATAGACAGCTTCTCCTACTTGCAGGAGGACAACACACATATTTATATCCATCTGGTCTGTTGCATCCAAAGGGCATTTTCAAGCATTGACTCCATCTCGTGAGAGAGTGTGCCATTGCTTCAACCTTTTGACAAGGTTTCTTAACGCGAGGCTGGGTCTAGCTTTGGGAAAACCATCTCGGTAGGGGCTTCAGGTGGCGCGTGTATCTCTCTCAGACTATGTCATAAGTAAGATCTGAATCAGCCATCTCTTCTGGAAAAAACCTGGATGCCTATGTGCCATGTGGCTATATGATAATGATTCAGGTCTTCAGGTAGTAACTAGTAGCACAAGCTTTGGGCCTCACACAGTCATCTCGACAGCACAGGCGCCGCCTGCGCCCTAGATCAATCCAAGGATGAGGCTCTGAAAGGACGTTCTACGAAGCCATGGCAGCTAGATCATCCCCGAAACCTGTCGGGACATCCTTGCTAGAATCCAGAATAATGTATGTCATGGACTTCTTTCTTGATGGCCAGGCTGTTGACCCCTCCAACCTTGGGGCGCGCGAGGCAAAGTGGCCCCGGTTGTCGTCCAATTAGTGTGAAATGTGTGGCATTCCAAGCCTATACCTCCTCCGGCGAACCCGGCTCCACTCACGGCCAAGAGAAAAAGAAAGAATAAGAAGAAGGAAAAAAAACGTTAATACGAATCAGGCTGCACCTATGCTGTTTCTTTTCATCTTTAAAATCATTTACCTGCTTATTAGAAACCCATTCCTTTGGGATATCCACCCGGAGACGGCTCTGACGTGAGAAGAGGGTAAATTCATACTTCAAGGCGCATATATCAACGACAACTATTGAGTCAGCTTCCTTCGAAAAGATCCCTAAATCGTCACACAAGAGATCCTGGTACAACCCTCCATGCACAGATGAGGCGTATGGAAACAGGTCGAGAAAGGAGGCATTTGTTTGGACCTTCCAAGGCGTCATCCCGATGGTCCTTCTGCTGGTCAGGCTGGTCATGATACAGCGGAAGAAGATCCGGAATTGTTTTCATCTCTGTGAGACGACAACGATCACTTGGTCGTATTCCCTGATGGCTCGACGCTTCTCAGATCATGCAGTGCTCGGTGCTCCGCGGCACCTCAGCTATCACTATGACACCTATATGCGAAATTGTGAGGCGGACATGAGGGTTCGTGCGAGTTGTCAGCCTGATGATGTTGCTGTGCTATCTGCATAACTCATTTCTCATATCTTCACACTTGCAATAGGTAAGCATCTACTCTCACATTTCATTCTACATCCTCCAATCGGGCACAGTTGCACAAGGTTGGGTACCCGGTCGCGAAACACAGCGGGTCATCCTTCCGGTTGTGTATTAATAATTACCCTCATCCTTCGTGGCCTGGCAAGACCAAAAGAAAAGACAACACTGCATAAGGCAAGATTATGGGGCGAGAGCTGATAGACAGTCTGATATAAGGCAAAGGTGGGATTTGCAAAAGAAGTGGGCTTGGTCAAGCCTGGCTGTACCGTACTGTATCACACCAATCTTGATTAGATCTGATGCCAGGGCCCACCGCAAGCCTCATATGACTATAGTATTTTTATTTATTTTTTAGACTCGATCTCACCAACTGCCTAAGGACCCTGGCGATCTGTGTCGTGCATCGATTTCCCGAAGATCGAAGGGAGATTTATGCCTATACTTAAAGTCCATGTCTCGGGCTGAAGTTCGCCCATGTACATGGCCCACATTATTCAATCAACAAACCCCTTGCTCGATATCAAACGTTACCATATGTGTGGCACACAAGAACAGCCACGCTGAACACATTTGAGTTCCCATCAACCAGAGTACTCTCCTTGGATCTTTCCCTATGCGCCGAAACGCGATCGTTCCTCCATCGGCTCGGCTGTTTTGGAAAAAATGCAGAATCCCGACTTTCTGGATCATCAGCCGCCGCTTGCCTGGTTTTGGTTATACACACAATTTTCCGCATAACGACATGGTCTAGAACTGCAGGGGTTTTTTTTTGGGGGGGGGGGGGGTGCTTATCTTTTCTTTCTGTGGCTGGACGACAACAGTCATCTCACAGTCACGATGATGCAACGGCTACATCCTGCCAGCCCTGGAATCCCTGATGAGAGGCGAAAGCCCTGACAATAGCATAACCTGTTTTTCTTGTGTTCAAACCAGATAAGGCCCATGTACAGAGGAGATGTACTTGGGGGGGGGGGGGGTCAACTTTTGCTTGACATCGCTTACCACCACCAACTTCAGTCCGACAGGCGTCGGAAATCGAATTGCATCATCTAGTAGCCAATCGGAACTCGCCAGGGAGAGCTGGTATACATATCATGGGCAGTATGCCATCGGGTCTTAATCCGTTAGGTAGAGAGAGCCATCGAAAGCAGTGGCTTGAGGACCAGTGTGGAGGGGTCACACACCGCCTCGTCGACTTGAATCATGCCTCAGCTACCATAGCCTAGATCCATCCCTCTTCTATTTCGGATCCGAGAGTGATATCTCGGCCGAGTGCGTTCACTGTGGTGGGAGTACACTTGATCTCGTGATGGTAAAGAGGAAGCGGGACTGTACGATTTATGCAAAATGTTGGCAAGGGAAAAGGACAAGCAGACAATTATCGAGTTCAAACAAGATATGAGACAACAGCTTCACTAGGGCTGAATAATAAGAGGTGAACGCTGTCACCATCGGACATTTTTGATGATTTTGGGTAACACTGTGAAATAAACTAGCTAGATGTGATCAACGAGAAGGAGAGCGATCTGACTGATTTCTTCCTCATAGGGCAGTAAGAAGAGGCTGGATCTCGATCCTGGTGTGACAATCGCATCAAGGCTCCGATATGATGATACGACTGTGGATCAATTACTGTGTAATTCTGCCCCTCTGGGTGATTCGAAATGATCGACATGAGCTTGTTATATCAGGCTTCAGACATGCATGAATTGTTGTGCGAGTACTAAAAGTATGGCCATCCCCAATGCAAGCTCGAAATAATGTGGTGACTATATCTTATAGCTGCGTAACAGTCCGAACTCGCACAATTATTACTCAAAGGTACGGCCTCGAGGTTGGAAAAGCATGGCAGTTCAATTTGTAGGTAATATGCTTGAAGATTGCCGGAACTTGATAAAATGAACGCAGCTCATTATATCGAAATTCATCCATCTTCAGGACCGAAAAATGCCGGGCTAGGATTCAATCTCAATGCTCAACAGGCCCAAGATGTATACCAGTGAGTGCCCCGATTGGATGGACCTCCCCAAGTCCCAGCTCTGCCAGACGGTATCTCGGGTTGACCTTGTGCATCATTATCATCCCCATAATCTGCCTTTCCCATGCTTCAAGGTACTTCGTCCTACCTCTGAGAATAGCGCGAATACGCATCACGCAAGCCACAACCTCGGCCTTGACCTTCTTGAGGACGACTAAGGGATCCTTCCGTTCGGATCTCGCTCGATTGTGGATATAATTGTGAGTTTCACCCTCAATCTCCTCCTTATAGAAACTTTGTTCCATTGTCAGCCATCAGTTCTCTGGCGTGAAGTTTTCTTGACACTTACGACAAAACATCATTGATGTTGCTGATATAGATGGCCATATCAGGCAGGGCTTCGAGGAACAAGCCGAGATCCGGGAACTCTTCCCTAGGGTAGCTGAAGCAGGCATATGCGGTAGCTATGCCTGACAAGTTTCGAAAAAAGTCAGGGAACGCCTTGCCCGCCTTTGTGATAGGCATGTCCTTGAATTCCTTTCTGATGTCGATGAGGTTGCTCGTGACAAAGTCCAATGTCGAGGTTACGATCAGATTAGCCAGAATGGGGTCCCAGAAGTCCCATGTCTCCTTCATCAGGACGGCGGTAGCGCGGAGTACTGGTGTTGGTTGTTCCTCGCCAGTAAAAAAGCGCCGTTCATATCCTTCAACTTCTACTTTAAACTCATCTATCTTATCATCGATGAGAACGCAAAGCCAAGTGTAGATGCCTATATAAGCCTGGACGTTGATTCGATGTTGTTGGAAATATGACTATAAAAGAAAGGTGGGATAGTAATGTTAGTATAAGTCATCATGAAGCATTGTATTGGGATAGAAAAGCCCTAACAGAAGCCAGAGATAACCCAAGAGTGAAGCTTTTGGCCGAAACAGGATCGTCCATGTAGTCAATGTTGGTCTGGTCTGCCTTTTCCTTCATCGCCTGGTGAAGCTGAGCAATGGCTTCAGCTGGCATTGGAACAGGGGCCTTATAACCTATTTCGTGAAGCAAGGACTCATAGATTGGGCGTAGGAAGGATTTGAGTTGGTCCGGATCAAGTTGGCGTCTTTTGTTGTACCCATCGATGGAGATGGCACGCTCTATCGTTCCACTCATAAACTGTCCCATGGCGAGAAGACGAGACTAGGATGTCGGGTACTGCAGGAGACGCGAGAAAGTCTAAAATGCGCTCATTTTCCAAAGGGCGATAAAGGCAGCTTTTAATAAGCAGTTCATGGTTTCCTTCGGAGGCAGAGTATATCATGGGTAGTGGGGGTTCCTTCTCAAAAGCTCTCGTGGGGGTACAGAATCTCCGGGAATAAGTCAAAGAAGTAACTTCCGGCCACCCCTTCTCCACCCATATCTATATATTATTTGATCAAAGCAACTTCCGTGTGTCCGAAGACTGATTGTGATGAAGTGACGATTTACAGCGAGGGATGGCATTGTACTGCTGTATATGCGTTAAGAATGTGTAGCGACTCTAATGTCTCATCTATCCAGCTCCCGTCTCGGTTTAGTCAACGACTACAATACAGTCATTCGCGAAAACAAGGCCGTCCATTTTAGTAGAACCATTCTTCAGCCCCACTACCTTGGGCAGGATCAGACTGATCGAAGACGAAAACATGGTTGCGGCAGAGTCTTCTAGAACGTTATAGTCTCTTAGATACGTGATAGTGCGATGTATAAATATTGACATACTCTAAGCCCTCTTGACCCTGTGACGCTCATTTGTACGAGGCCTGTCTTGGATGTCGAACGATCAGCCAGCATGGAGAAACTTGCTGCAACTGAGAAGCCGCATATTATACGATACAGAAAGCTTCAGATTCCTACGCGAGGTGTTCCGCTCCCCGAAATTCAGTACGCCTGGAGCTAAGAGGACCCTGTTGTTTGCCGCCTCGTCAGGGAGATGCAGAGATTACGGAGCCTATTTATCTCGACAAGAAGCCAGTGGTTATGTCGGCTCACCAGGCGCAAGCCCTGAAGTATGCACGCAGTGCCTTCCTTTCGGTGACAGTGTGGTGCCGTGGACAACGATTTTGAGGCTGAATAGTTTCTTGGAGGAGTTCATGAGACGGAAAAAAAGGCCAAGGACTGTCCCCATACTGCAAGGTAACGATGGCATATATCCCCATTGTGAGGGTTCGCCACATACAGTATTCGAGGGAGTGATTTTAGAGCTGTTGAAGTTGCTTTCGTGCATTGTTCAGTTCACCTGCAGAAACCACATTTGTAATAGCAATCCAGCATCAAGTTCAATCTGGCCGAAGTTGCATGACCATGTCATTTGTCTGCTTTTGATTTGTACTGTTGACTCAGTACTTAAAAGTAGTTTAAGTATGTAAAACATTTGGAAGCAAATTTCTTTTTTCAATGATTTCCAAGTTTTCTTGCAATTTGCCTCTAAAACTCATGTTACCTCAAATCAAACAAGAATGTAATATCCGCCCAACTTCCTGGAAGTACGAAGAATGAGGCATAGTCGTAGAAAAGAGAAAAAAGGGAGGAAGAAAAAAAGATGTAAGAGAATTGTTGGAAGGGCTGGATGCAGTGAGACAGCTAAGAGGCAATGGGTATGATAGCAAGACTCCGTTTGATGCTTTTTCGTAAGACGCGCTTGTCATTTTTATACATGAGGGAGAAAGTAACCCCGAGGGGGGGGGGGGGATGTGCTCCTCGCTGCAGGTGAACGGTCCTCTCTTTTGGGTCAACTGAGGGAGTCAGTCATTCGAGCTTCAGTCCATCTCGGTCTCCACCAGATTTTCAAGCTGCTGCTGCTGTTGCTGCTGCTGCTGCTGCAGCATTTTGCGCCGCCGCAGAAAAGGGGTGTTCTTAGCGAGCGTTTCGAACCACAGATGCATAATGATGAAGGTCAACGGCACGATGAGGGTTGCCAGGATCCACCACCAGTAGGTGATTGCGAGGAAAAGCCCGTCGGGGCTGAAGAAGATGGTGCTCAGGAATGACTGGGCGCAGAAATCTTAATATTAGAATCGGTAGTGATCGTGAGGGTGCAGGCCTTCACACGAGATTGTGAGCTGGTGTGGGGTTCACTCACCACTGCAAGCGTAGACACGGAGGCGCTGTTGCGTTGAACCTGGACAGCAATGTCAATGGTGAAATTGCTTAACCGTCGATTTATCTCGGGGAGAGAGCCGCGTCGTCGTAAAGGTATTGTTTTGCGGAGGCGGTATGTCTTGAGACGTGTAGAATGCTTGTCAGTGCTGGACTATCGTAGATTTTGTGGATATTACTGTAGGACCTAGCATTTCAACTTACAGAGTTCTTGGCACGGTCCGTTGTACGTTCGAGGCTGGCCAACGAGTGTTAATAATCGACGCCTCATGTATGTCCAGGAAGCGATAGGAGTTGTTGGGCTGTACCAGAGCGGGAGCATCCAGCAAGAAAAAGTACATCACATAGGTCGACTTACTACATGGTCACGCACCGCGCCCAGAACTCGCAGGTTGAATGTTGCAACTCGAGGATCTCGGAAGCCTGGGGCCCAAAAACCTCACTGCTCTTCTGGCGGGTGTGTTGATAACAACTGCTGCTGCGCCCGGCGGACGATGATGCTCGTGTTTGGCATTGGCCCTCTCTGGATCTGACCAGATCTTGAAGCTGGTGTATGTGAGCTCGGATGCCGTGTACATCTTGCAGGATCGTGCGCCAGTTTGCGGCAAGCTCTTCTAACTTGATCGACATCTCGGTGCCTTTGCAGTCGTCATCGTTCTACAGCAATGGTCAGTCCGAAATGGTACCCTGGACGGACTATGTGTAGGTGAAAGAGAAGCGGCGGCGGCGGTTGCGGAAGAGCCGAGACCTACCAATGCGAGGAGCTGACTCCTATGCGATTTGATTGCATCCCTATAGTAGGCGATGACCTCGTCGATTATGAGTGTATCCATGAACAGTGGGTTCTTGGCAAGAGCTTCCATGCTTCGTATGGTGTCTGTAATTCGCTTTTGAAGTTTCGACGGGAAGCTCATGAGGAAATAAACGGTTGTTTGGGCATCAGCTAATATTTGTGTGTTTGAACGGATGTATCGTGCTTCCCACGTCCAACTCTTGAGGGATCGGCCTGCAGGTTAGGTAAGAACGTCAGGATTCATGAAGGTCAGGCTGAACAAACAATATCCTCTCCTTGATGCATACCTTGTTGTGACTGCTTCTTGACGATGCCATGCTCAACGGCGAAATCCAAAGGGTTGCCCTGCCGGCTCAGTGGTGTGGTCCTCTTGGATCGACACGGAGAGGCTGTGGGCGAGACCGAGTCATCGTCATCATCGTGATTTCTTACAGCAGAACCAGTTCTTAGCCCGAATCTCTCTTGTACGATGCTGAGAATGTCCGGTGGCGCGCTGAAGGACGGTGCTGTGCTGGATTCATTCTTGCGTGCTGGGAGAAAGCTGCTCACACATGTAAGCCATTGTCACGCCAAGGACATCTACGCACGCTCTCTCATTGGCAGGTAATGTTGTACAATCGCGTCTACTTACAAGAGCTTTAATGAAAGAGGTCTGGACACCAGAAGTCTGTCGCCAAATGGATGCGTGCCGTCGCCATGTAGGTCCTGGGAGTCACGGTAAGGCCGACGCTGTTCCGCACAGGTATCTCGGTACGTGGCTATGTCCTGTCTCAGTTCACGCTGCGGCACCGCAGGCTCAAGCGTCTAAAGGTGCTCAACTTACTAAGTGTCCTGTGACCCCCTATTTGGACGACTGTAACATCCGTGCCTTGTTTGAACCACTGGCGGTCCTCGAGCTCACTTAGGAGACATGGCTGATGCTCCAGAGTCTGATCAGGTGAGTAAGTCATTGCCCTGTTGTGTAGATCCAGTCGATGGTCCTGATGTCCAGCATCTCTCTGCTCCTGTTGGGCGCTGAATGAGAGGGGCGGTCACAAGCAGACCAAAATCGCATGAACTCTCGAAGTCGGTGAGTGTGGTGGATCTTAATTTTTGCCGAAGCCAAACACAACCCCTGCTGTGAGCTGGCACGTTCCTCGGTGGGCCTCGACCCCTGGAGGCCAATCACCGTCCATAATTAGTTAACGTCAGTCTTTATATGAGGCTGGCTTGCCTGTACTAACATGATATATTGTGTAAAATCGTAAACATAGCCCAAAGATTGGCCTTCAGGTCAGGGTATGAAAAGGGTTACCGAGACTCGCTCTTTCATGATTGAGAGGGACAGCCTAGGAGAACCAACCGGTCAACTTATGCTCGAGGTCGTATAATATGTGCATTTGAAACAAGGAAAAGGGGGATCGCCATGGTGAAATGTGCAGATACGCTCTGGTCATTTCGTTCCTTAACATGTGACAACCAATTAAACCTTTCTCTCAGTCATTTTCCCTCCTTATAATATGATAATTAATCGAAAAAGTTGTTGTTTTTCTGGTTCTCTTTTCGCTTCAGCAATATTTTATCATGGACTATGGATGCTAGTTAAAGCATGACTATTGCACGGTGATAATGAATAGCAAACTGGTCTGGTCGCGGAATTATTGATGCCTTTCTTCTCAGTCACTGCAATGTCAAATTGGATATGTATAATTCCCGAATTGGAAGTAGTGAATAATTAAATCAGGCCAATTTCAGTAATAGAATGTTCATACAACATGTGAGATTTCATGCGTTTCGTTGGTATGAGAGTACACAGTAATTACTTGGCTGACTCGCTGGATGATAATGCAAATAATGTTCTAGTTAATCCTTCGGCGCAGATACTGTTACTTTGTAGCAGATGAAGACGATCTAGTGAGAGGCACATATATCCATATATCGATCATGTGCTACGGTGTGATGGCATGCTATGCAGCCCTTGCCTCTCTGGTGTTTCCTGGGTAGCAGAATCTGTATTCACCTGCCATGTTACCGCAAGGTACATTGAGTGTCTCTGATGAGCTGGCTTACCTACGAGTCGCGATTCTGGCCTAACGATCGAGACAGACTGAATGTCCACATAATGCTACCTCTTTCGCTTCTAACTGGTTGTCATGCGGTGCGTCTGAGAACCTGCTAAGTGGTAGAGGAATTGGGTTTCCCTCCAAGAATACGGAAATTTTTTCAAGATTTGAAGTAAGGTGCTTATCTCGAAAAAGGCTCCTGAGTGAACCAAAAGGCATCACCACCCTGACCCAATACAGCAGACGGCCTGAACAGTAGATAAGTATGCTATCCACCCTTCAGCTTCCCTTCCTGTGCGAGACATGACCATAATTAATTGTTTCCCTTGCTCTCTCTCTCTCTCTCTCTCTCTTGTCGACGTACTCTAACCTTGACCCTCACCCTCTACCTCCCCATCCGCGGGCGTGCCCGGCACACTGCTCCCCGCCAAACTCCCCTGCCAAAAGAAGACGCCCAGCCCGGCCGTCGTAGCAACCACAGCCACCCGCAGAGCCCATCCGATCGCGGTCCCGTACACCAGCAGCCAGCTCGCGAGCCAGCGCACGATGGGGATGACAAGGGCCTGTGTCTCGGTGTTGAGGTCCGGGCTGAGGGTGCAGATGATGCCCAGCAGGGCGAGCAAGATGAGGCCGAGGAAGACGCAGGTGAGGACCTGGATGCAGGCGAGGAGGATGGAGATGTTCTTGGTGGTCTGCAGAACTTGGAAGCCGGCGGCGACGAGAGGGGTGACCTGGGTGAAGGCGCTGTCGATCTGTTTGGAGTAGGGGATGCCCATGGTGAGTAGTGGGTGTGATTGATGGTGACGATTATAATATATTTCTTTTTCCTCCACCTCCTTCTCTTTTTTCCCTCTTTTTTCTTCTTCTTCGTCTTTTTATCCTTCTTTGGCGTGCGTGGTGCGTATCAAGACTTGCGTGATCAAATGACGGGCAATATAGCTCATAATATGTAGGCTTCGACACTGAACACTGTGAACAGCAGGAGGTGGAAACAAAGATGCAGATACAAATGATATGCCAACTAATTGATGAAGACTACAATAGGAAAAGGAAAACCTCCCCAAGAGATAGAAAAGAAAAGAAGAGAAATCATTAAAAATTCAACAGTCGCCTTCGTACAGACATCATCATATTATCTCGACGCCATTAATGATCATGTTCTCGAGGCCATCCCATCATATCATCATGCGGCCTCCCTCAACCATCGCCAACCTGAAGTGATGTCATGCGTTGGTCCATCTCCCTTGTGGCTGATGGATGGTATGGCAACCAATCATGGGGGAAGTGAAGGCTCGGGGTGCCCATCGCGCGGACCTGCGAGCCCGCTTGGGACAAGTTGAGTAGTAGCGCCTCAGATCTTGTGTGGCTGCAAGCAAAAACGCCGAGTGGCCCAAACGCGCATGTAGACTGGCTGCGTGACCTACAAAATTGTGGGAAATTGGTGATAGGAGGGTCTGAAAACCATGGTCTGGTGGAGGTTGCCAGCTATTGAAGCCGGTGGCCTTGGCTCTGGGCAACAAACGACGACGACAACAACACCTTGTTTACTTATGGAGACCGATAGCGGTAACTTTGTCATGTGCGACCGTGCAGATAAAAATCGTCAACAAGTCGTAGCGCCTTTGTAGGTTTGCCTTGGCTTCATTCGACGGCATCGCCATCAGACCCCGAAGTGGGAATACATTGCATACTTGGGACATTCTTGCTTGATCAGGCCAGCTCGGTGAGATGAGAGAGATGGCATGCTAGACTACTGAACGAACCATGGTGTTATCCGAGGGGTTGAATAGAGGCAGCGATATCGGAGCAGTGTGCTGCGAGAAACGAGTTCCAGGTGCCACAACAGAGAGCGATAAGACTATCAACAGGTCTGCATAAGACCGTTGGGGAATTTTTTATTCATTTTTAATACCTAGTATTGTTCCTAATTCCTAATCTCATGCGCTCTTCCTTGAATCCTTAAGATGCTATGATATGCGCACGTAGGATGATCCGGCCGAGAACCGATGGAACATGTCGTACCATCGTAGACCGGTCCTTGGACGATCAATGCAGGAAGCCCCCAATGCAGTGCATGAACTTACCATTGTAACTCTTCCGAAAAGACGGTCATCGGAGCCTCCCTGATACATTTCCCCGGTCCATGTAGGATCCGTGTCGCCTGAGAGCTGACCACGTCTCCTATCGCGAATGAAAACAAAAAGATGCATGCGATGGCGTTCTGAGCCGAATTGGTCAAGGGGGAGGTAGGGACATCTTCGATACGACCCTGCAACCCCCTCCCCCCTCTTCTCTCTTTCACTCTCTTTCCTCCTCCCTCTTTTCCGTTGAGGTCGCTTCTGGACAGCACACAGCCCAAAATTGCGAGCCAGTGGAGAGCAATGGCTCTAGAATTCAGATCAGTCGAGATCTCTTTTCATAATTGCCCCCTATTGTGTCGTCGCACGAGAGAGGAGGCAACTTTCGCTGAGGCCGTCGCCTCGTCGTCTTCCAGGACGATGGTGCAAAATGTCGCCATCAAGCACGGGCCACGCGCGCATCAGAAAGAGAGAAAGAGAGAGAGAGAGAGAGAGAGAGAGACAGGTGCTCAATGCCTTAATGCGTAAGGTGGTTCTCCACCATGAATGGAGACTCGGCTTTGCGGCCTTGCTCGGCCGGGAGGACGGCTGGCGGTTGTCGGTCGGGCCGGAGGAAGGAAGTTGACTGTTGTGGACGTCGCGGGACCGCAAGCCCCGGATTGCGTGCCCGGGCCAACCAAATGAATTCCACAGTCTTGTTCACCTTCTTTGTTGTAAAATCCTGGGGTGCCACCTTCTTCTCGTATATAGAAGCTCTCTCTCAGGAGACACGGCCAGAGTTGGGTCAGGGAGGAGGAGGATAGGAGGGACGTCGCAAATTGAGGACATCACGCCATCGACCATGGTTCTCCATCGAATAAGGGGTGGTGAGGAAGGCGGGTCGAATCGAGGAAGGGAGGGGGAGGGAGGGGAGTCTCGAAGGCTTCGACGCAGATGTCATCATGCTAGGTGCAGATGGGCACAGGGTTTGTTTGTGTGGGAAGCTAGGCGAGCCAGGCTGGGGAAGAGTCGAGATGAATGCTACGCTCGAAAAAAAAAAAAACAAGAGAGCAGCGGAAGTTAACGTGGCCGGGGTGCCGAGGGTCCACGTCGCATCACAGCTGCCCCATTTTCGCCCATCCCATCTAGATCGTGTGATTGGGGAGGGAGGGAGGGAGGGAGGAGGAGGAGGAGGAGGAGGAGGGGGTTGTACTGTACTACTTTGAAGTTCTTTTTTAGCGATCCATCCTCCTCTCCCTTGTTCTCCCCCAGATCTTCAACCAGGACAGGTGCCGACACCAGCCAGAGGGGCTTTTTTTTTCTCTTCCTTCTTTCTTTTCTCTCTTCAAATTGGAGATTGGTGGGCACGGCGCTTGAATCTTTTAGGAAGGGCCACCGATATCCGGAGGTGACGACGATGATTGAAGAAAAGAAAGAGAGAAAGAAAGAAGAAAAAAAAAAGGATTCAGTTCAAGGTGGGGGTCTCTTGTTCAGATTTTGACATGTCCCATTGATTCTCTCTCGTAACTTTCTTCCTCATCAGATTCAAGGTGGTTGTCTCGTCCTGCCTGACGATGGAGATTGAGGATGCGTCTAGGCGAGCTGCATGCAACCCTCTTGGGTCTGCACCATAACATGCATGGCTGCTGCTGGCGAGATGTGACCATGTTTCTTTCTGGCTGAAAGGAGGTTCGAGCTGCCGTATCTGGATGTCTCGATTGACAGCCACAAGAGATGGCCCTGCAGGCTCAGTACCGGTCGGTCGGTTTGCCAGTGGGCCTCGGGCGGCTCGCGGCTAGCTTGCAGCGGCTGTCGGTGCGGCTGGACGGCTTTGCGGGGGAAAACCACTGTGTCGAGTCCCTCTGACGGGGTAGAAGTGACTTGTGCCCAGTTTGGAGGGTTTGGAGGTCGCACCTGGATGCTGGGCAACCAGACCGGTGATAGATTACAACCTATTCTGAAGAAATGTATGCAGAGACCCGCCTGAGATGCTGGAGATGGAGGCATGCTAATTTTTGGATTCCTTCTGGCACGGCTTGCTGCTGCCAGGTGGTGATGTTGAGAAACGAGGTTCGAATTTGAGACGAGGCTGACGGGCGTCAGCCAAGGGTAGAGGGTACCTTGCAGGGGGGAAAATAAGGTAAGCGGGCCTCAGGATGGTGTGCTCCCGCAGAAACCTCCCGCTGAGCAGTGCGCCTGCAGCCCACGCGAGCAGGCAAGAGTCAGGGGGGGAGGGGGAGGGTGATGGTACCAAGATACCAAGACACATGCTAGGAGTCACCATTTCAGCGCGAAGATGGTTGGCCCAGGTCGAAACGGGCAAGAGCGATGGTGCAATCCATTGTCTCAAGCACCACATGAATAATCTGGACGCAGGCCTGGAAGGAACCCCAGAGCTCTGCGAGAGAGAAAAGTCCAGTGAGAGAGAGAGAGAGAGAGACAATTCGAGACCATCATATCATACTCTCATCAGCCCTCATCATCATCAACAACAACTCCTCCTCCTCATCACTCTATCATCAGGAGGAGGACTATCATCATCAAGTTCTCCGTCACGCAGTGGCCGGTGCATGGCTTAGGCGGACTGCAGGTCTGTAGAGGTGCAGGGAAGGAGGGCTGGGTGGGGCCCGGATCCCTGCCAGGAAGTACAGAGTTGTCCCAGTATACCTGCCCTGTCACGGCAATTCTGCAGGGCTGACGAGTACCGGGATACCTGGCAGTTCAGATACCTAGACTAGAGCGATTTCGCCATTTTGCCGCTGCATGACAGAACTTGACGGCTCACTGTCGCTCTCGTCTCTGCTTCTTGCGTCTTCCAATGCCTCACTTTCAACAGCCTTCTCCTCCTCCTTCTCCAGACCGCCGCATTTTGCCTTACCCTGCCCTGCCCTGTCCATGCGCCTGTGGGTTGGACGTAACATACCCTAGACGAGGTCGACACAACCCTCCTCCTCACCCCCCCTGGCTGCTGGCATCTTCTTCTTCATCGAACTCCCTCTCTTGATCTTCACCTTCGTCCCGACCGCCGACCGCCGAACAAGGGCCCCGTCCATCTCGACCTCCTCTTAAAACTGGTCCATCCATCCACCACCCTCCCACCAGAGAGACGACTGATCCCCTCCCATATACTCCAGCCTTACCCCTCCGGATCACCACCTCCTCCACCACCATCACCCTCATTACGAACAGAAAAAAAACCCAACACAAGCCAGAGACGTCCTGCAGGCCATTCGTCCGACAAGAAAAGAGAAGAAGGAAAAACCCCGAACCAACCACCAATCTCTCGAAGACGACCCAGGGTGAAACAAGACAACCGTAATATTGCGAGCCTGTCTACGCGAGCGCCTCATCCAATTGCGAAATCGATCCTCTGCCATTGCGTGCCCGGCCAGCTCAGAACTCTGTTCTGTGCCCTCAGACGTCACGCCCACCACCTCTCCTGCTCTCTCTCTCTCTCTCTGCGCCCCGCCTGCTCCGCGTCTTTCCCAGCACGGCCGTCTCCAGTGTATGGGCAGTGTGAAGTGGCAGCACGCCATCCTCAGCTGTCTCAACCTCATCCTGACCGACTCGTTCGACAGGCGGTTCGCAGCCTAAAACCTCGGAACCCTGCTGCAGGCCCTGGCTCGCATCACTCCAAAGATCCCCCCCCCCCCAATGGCAGTGTAATCTGACATCTGGCGCAATATCTCACCAAAGACATTGGACCAGTATCGAGCTGGCCCCCTGTCCCGCCCCAACGCCTACCGCGCGACCACCTCTCGAAATACCTTTTTACTCCCCCCCCCCCTTTCTCCCGTCAACCCCATACCAGCCGGCCAGAAGTACGCCATGGACCGCACATCCTCTTATTCTGTGGCCATCCCGCGCCGTCACCCTCTCTCCACCGATGGCACCCCTCTGACGGCAAAGCAACATCACCACCGCGACCACATCCTCCACGCCCACCTGCAGTACCCCGCAAGCCCTCCGGTGACCGATGACGGCGAGATAGAACCCAGCGCTGCAGTCGACAGGGCCAGGCTCAAGGAGCTCAACTGTGAGAGGAGACGACCGGGCGACGAGCTCGAGGACAAGTCCCGTCTCGCCAACATGCCCTCGGCTTTGGTTGGCCAGACGGTCACCCCTTTCCTCAAGGAACATGTTCCCAGCCTCTATGCACCCGTCTCCAAGATTGATGCCTCCCACACCCACGACCATGAGCAACCGCCCTCCCAGAACTGGAACAGCAAGTATTGCTACCGCCACCGACCCGACTCCAAGTGTCGCAAGGCCGCCGACGAGGACAAGATGGTCAGGATCCAGACTGTATGTTTTTTCTTTCTTTCCTTCTTCTTCTTTTCTCTCCCATTGCAACCCCATGTTTGGGGGAGTTCTCGCACACTTTAAAAGAGGAGAGTGATCGCTGACATGGATGCCAACCCCCCCCCCCCCCCAATAGGAACTCGAGAAACTCCCCTCGGCCGACCAACAAGCCATCACTCACGTCTGGAGTCTCTTCTCCGCCGCACCCGGCAAGCACAGGGAGCTGATGATCCAGGGTATCCTGTCGTCGTCCTGCTTTCCCCAGCTGAGCCTCGTGTCCCGAGAAGTCCAGGCCCAGCTCAAGATCGACTTCATCTCGGCCCTCCCCGTCGAGATCTCCTTCAAGATCCTGTCCCACCTCGACACCGTGTCGCTGTGCAAGGCCGCCCAGGTCTCACGGCAGTGGCGCCAGCTGGCGGATGACGACGACGTCTGGCACAGGATGTGCGAGCAGCACATCGACAGGCAGTGCACAAAGTGTGGCTGGGGCCTGCCGCTCCTCGAGAGGAACAGGCTGCGCAACTGGACACGGCGGCGACAGCTTGCGGCCGCCCAAAAGCTGACACAGTCGGCCTCTCTCGGCCTCGCCCCCCTCTCGCCACCAACGCTGCCCCGGCCGAACTCGCCAAAGGCGCCGAGCTCGCCAAAGCGCAGCCTGGACGACAGCGAGGATGATGTTTCCTCCTCCTCCAAGCGCAGATGCGTGTCTGGGAACGACTCGACGGCCGAGGACGCCGTCCGCCAGAAGCGACCTTGGAAGGATATCTACCGTGACCGGTGGCAGATTGGTGTGAACTGGAAGCTCATGCGCTATTCGCTCAAGACGTTCAAGGGCCACACGAATGGCGTGACCTGCCTGCAGATCTGGGACGACACCACCCTGGCGACTGGGTCCTATGACAACACCATCAAGATCTGGAACCTCGAGACCGGCGAGGAGGTCAGGACCCTGACCGGCCACACCCGCGGCATCCGGTCCCTGCAGATGGACAACCACAAGCTGCTCAGCGCCAGCCTGGACGGGACGGTCAAGATCTGGAACTGGCGCACGGGCCAGTGTGTCCGAACCCTCTCGCCCCATTCCGACGGCGTCATCTCGGCCCATTTCCAGGGCGATGTGATGGCCAGTGGGAGCATCGACCACACCATCCGCGTCTACAACTTCAAGACGGGCACCACCTTCTGCCTGAAGCATCACGACGACTGGGTCAACAACGTCAAGGTCGACATGGCCAGCCGGACCCTGCTCTCCGCATCTGACGACTGCACCATCGTGCTCTGGGACCTCGACACCCGCGAGATCATCCGAGAATTCGTCGGCCACGTCGGCCACGTGCAGCAGGTCCTCGGCCTGCCCCACGACTTCGAGCCTGATGAGGACCCGGCCGCCGCCGCTGCCGCGCACGACTCCACCGACACCATGTCCGTGGCCAGCGGCAAGAGCTCCTCCTCTCCGGTCGGGGGACTGGCCACCGACCTCGAGCTGCGGGCCACGTATGGACCCGGCTTCGCGGACAACCCGGATCGGCCCCTGCCCGCCCGCTACATCCTCTCTGGTGGGCTCGACGCCGGCCTGAAGCTGTGGGATACCTCGACCGGCAGCGTCGTGCGCGACCAGTGGGGCCACCTGGAGGGCATCTGGTCTGTCGAATCCGACAGCCTGCGGATGGTCACCGGTGCCAACGACAGCCTGGTCAAGACCTGGGACCCACGGTCCGGCCGATGCACGGGAACCTTTGCGGGCCACACCGGCCCTGTGACATCCGTCGCTGTCTCTGACGCTCTGATGGCGTCTGGCAGTGAGGACGGAGAAGTGAGGCTGTATAATTTCAAATTAAGTGATGGGTGCAGGCGATCAACCAGCCCTAGCACGCCATCGGCGTCTTGAGTGTGACTTTTAGGATATGGGTTTTCCTTTTTTTTTTCTTTTTCTTTTTTCCTCTTGGGGGGAGCGCGCCTATACCACTTTGATCTTTTGGGACTTCGGATAGGTCGGTAGCATCGATCTCAGGATCGCCGGCGCTTGGAGATTGCTTTTTCCTCTTTTTTTCTCTTTTGGGTTCTTGTTTGGAAAAGGATTCGGGATCGGGGCTTTACATCTTTTTTTGAGGTTCTTCTGGGATCAACAAACAGGGTGACGGCTTACAGAAAACCACACAAGTGGTACATTTGCATATCAAGGTGTTCAGAGGATTGGAAATGGAGGAGATTGATTGGCAAGGGAAAATGCCACACCCTATAGCTAGAGCCTTGTTTGGCTTCGCCGCAGCTGGGATATGAAAATACTTGATTACCACATTAAACATACATACAACAGATGTTTCCTCCCCCCCCCCCTCCCTCTTCTCTGCATGTTGTGACTTGTGGACTTCTTTTTATGCCAGCGCAATACCTGTCAAGTCTCCTGCCCTGTCGAACAAGACTGTCTTCTTTCTCGTCTTGATGTCGATGGCGTACACACCACCCGCCAGATCAGTGACATAGGCCACGTCTGCCTCTCTGTCGACGGCCAGGCCGATGGTCCTGCGCAGCCCAGTCGCCAGCACCTGCGGCACCCCTCCCATCCCCACGGCCGCCCTGTTCAGCCTGCCCTCGCCCTTCGGGCCTCCTCCGCGGTCCGTCCAGTACAGCGACTGGCTCTCCTCGTCCATAGCGAGATGGAGCGGCTCAGGCAGGCCGTCAAACACAACCTCCACATCCCACCTCTTCTCGGGATGGGCGCCCTGCGGACCTCGGATGGGCGCCCGGCAGATCTTGCCCTCGCCGCCCCTCTTGGCCCCCGCGCCCGCCGCGGGGCCCTTCTGCGTCCAGTAGAAAAACCCCCTCCGCTCGTCCACCGCGACGCCGACGCACCACCGCCGCGGGTCCGTCCTCTCCTCGTCCGTGTCGCCCGTCGAGATGAGCGTCTCGACGTCCGCGCCGCCGTACCCGGGCCTGCTGCACCGCATCACCTTCATCCCTTCCCTGTCGCACCAGTACAGCTTGCCCCCGCGCCCCGCGCCTGCGGCTGCGGCTGCGGCCGTGATCTGCTTCGGCGTGAAGACGCCCGGCGCGCCCGGCGGGACGATCACGGCGCGCCTGGAGCCGTCGAGGTTGGCGCGCTCGATGGAGCCCGTGGGGGCCCTGGGCTTGTGGCCGCCGCCCATGTTGGTCCAGTACAGGTGGCCTGCGCCGCGGTCGATGGTGATGCCGTCGGGGAGGCCGGGGAGGCCGGCGAGGATGGTCTGCAGGTTGGTGCCGTCCGGGTGGCTGGAGAGGATGCGGCCTTGTCTTGGGTGGGGGTGGGAGAGGTCTGTGTCGAGGAAGTATAATAGGGGTTGTGTGGGTTGCGGCTGTGAACCCATGGTTTTGGCGAATCGAGCTGGTTTGGGGATGTTTTTTTCTTTCTTTTTCTTCTCCTTTTCTTTTTTTGGGGGGGAGGGGGTGTGACTTTGATGATGCTACACAGCTGTCTGAGACCGGGAGTAATTAAGATAATTTGAAGATGGCTTGAGAGAGAGGCTCTTTCGAAACGTTCACTTCATCAAACAGGTAGGACAACCTTGAGGTTTTGGCAATGGCAGAAATTTGATGGAACAAGCATTGACTGGACTGACTACCTATCATCGCGTTCCCCTCCCTCCATTATTATATGATATAGTTCTACTTATCATCACAGGCTCGTTCCCTGTCTGGATGAAGAATCTTCGCGATCTCGTCAGTCAAGGACGAGATCATCACCGGGACCTGTTTTGTCCACATCTCGCGCTGTTGTTTGTATAGTATGAGGTTCGGGACCTTTCTGTCATAATACGTAGTTGAAATCATCAAGTCATGACAGCGGAACCTGGTGGAGCTGGCCGGGACGATCATGACGAGCCGCCTTGGGCGTATAAAAGAATGCCACAAGTCAGTTGGTGGTCTCAAAACGTCACCTTTCGGCAGGGAAAAAGGGCTTGACAACCCTTGTCGATGATGATGTTTCTGGAAAGCTTATCTCGGAAGGGTGGTTAAGAATAGAAACAGTACTCTAAACAGATCAACGGATATAGATCTAGTCAAACTGTACGTATGGCTGTTAAATTGTTCATAAAAATGGACCGAGAATATGTGCGAGATCCCCAAGGGCTACGACGTTCTGTAAAATTGGCTAGACCACACATTTCCATCTTGGTGAAAGGCAACTTTGTCAAGACACGGGCTCAGACACTTCTCAAGTTCTCACACTTCAACAGAAGAACATGTGGGATCGAATATGGGCGTCTGCCCAAGCCTGGCATGTAGGATGCTCAGCGTTGCCGGAGAACGAGGTCTGGATAGGGCCTTTGGCCGCGTCGTTCTTGGAACACCACCCTTCAATGTCAAGAGACTTCTTCTTGGCCTTGTCGATTGTGGTATGGGTGTACGATTTGGACAGGTATGTCTTGAGTGTGTCCCAGTTTCAGCCCTGGTTACCGAGGGTCTCCCAGGAATTGATGGTTCCGAGCATTGATGGCGTTCGTTCCGCCCAGCGCTCTGCCCTGGTTCAAGACACACACACGCCCGTCCATTGAGGTTCGTCTGTTATGATTGTGAGTATCTTTCTGTCACATCACAAAACAAAGGACAGCTCATATGGAAAGGCGGGCGTACTTGAGGCTCGGTCCGGAATCCCCAGTCAGCTTCAGACCCTAGCAGTGCCGTGAAGAACAACGGGATCTTAAGACACGCCGGTCTAGTTGATTATCGCTGCCTGCTTCCAGGACGAGAACGGACTCTGTCGGGTTTTCAGATAGACGGATTGCGACAACGAGGCCAGCCGTACCGCCTCCTGAAGTCATACGACGATGCCATTTTTCATATGGAAGACTCCTGCAGACGAGTGAGTGAGTGGAGTTATCGGGTAGAACGGTTGGAAGGATGCACCATACATATAATAAACGTGATGAACGATGGTGTTAGGTAAGAACTTCTGGATGTCCAGCTTGATTTATTTATTTGGCACTTTTTGGCTGTAAACCTTGAGATATTAGTTAGAATCTATTAGTACCTGCAGTTGACAGGCTTGGACTCTCACCGAGAGCGCATAATATAATACAATTGTCCGCAGCCAACGTGCTTTGGTAGTCGGACCGGATTTGAGCACACTGCATAATTACTGTAAGCTGCATCCGTCGCCCTTCGAGCTCCTCTGATGATGGATTCGTCCGTCCATGGATAGCATGGGGATCTCAAATAGCATGCTTCTGTCTGCGACTGCGAAGCACAGTGCATTACTGGATGGCAATACGCGCACACATCTTGGTAACACTCATACACTTGGGCTCACAAGAAGATGGATGCCTTCAAGAACCACATTCCTGATTAACTTATTGGTCAAAACCGGGGGGTTGTTGATGGAGTGGAGGTGGGGGCGGAGTCGCAATTGACAAGAATCCGATACGGTAATCATACCTGTATTGAAATAGCATATGACAACCATCCTACCATAGTACTTAATCAATGCCTGTCACTACTACACCGTGGCTAACTCAGCTCACGGCAGTACTGACCCACACCTCAGGCGCTGTACATAAATAAGGCTCCTCTTCTAGGGTTTTCAGCCCCTATGTATTCGGCCTGGTCCCTGCAAGGTATGCTTTTCTTAAGGCACATGCATGTGCTCTGGCCTATTCGGTATCGACTAATGACTAGATCATATTCTCATGGAGAACAATTTTTCTTCTCTTTTTTTTTTCTTTTTTTCTTCTTTTTTCCTTTTTCCTTTTTCCTTTTTCTTTTTTTTTGGGGGGGGGGGAGGGGGGCGCGCACCTCGATGTATTGCGGTTCTATACTAAAGTAAGTAAGGTATTAAGGTGAAATTATCAGTCACTGACGTTTTGGATGACCTCGTACGCGGCTTGATCCACTCAACCCTTTCCATTCTGCTCCTCCAGCTTAAGACCTGCCAACTGAGGAAAGATGATCTTTCTCAAACCGAGAGGATACAAGACATCATCATGAGATGCTGAGTATTCTTGGGATCCAAATAATTATGGACTGCATACTTTGTCACGCGCCTTGAGAGGACCCCGCAGCAACCGAGTTGCAAGAACATCGTGGCTTGGGCGAGACCGCTGTGGTGGGTCTGGTCTGCCTCCTTAGTGAGCGGTCGAGGCTCGGGAGACCGAGTAGAATGATAGAAGAATAGAGCTCCAGAAGTTTCATAACGCGCTTGTATGCTAAATGATAGGTAAACTGACGAGATCTATTTTCTTAGGCGGTGAATTCCGTCGGAGAGAGGGGGAGGGGGTGGTGGTCTTTGCCAATGCCTTGAGAATATTTATATCAGGTATCGTAGCCATAAGTCAGGACGGTTGGCGTGCTACTCAGTCCCAGTTCTCAGAGCCCTTCTTCGTCCAAGTATTTTTCAGTTATTACCTAATTGCTGCGGCATGACAGACACCATGTCATTCTTACTATATCACGTCCAAACCATCTATCTCTTCAGCCGTAACGACATCAAAGTCGCTATTTACATGGGGTTCCTCTTCGGCGCGCTGAACGCCTCTGTCGCGTCTGCGTTTGCCATGGGCTCATCTCTCTCCCTTGGACAGATATTGGCGTCTGCGCCATCAATGCTCCTGTGGTCCTGGAGCCATCTGTTTCTCTTTAACCTTCACAACCAGCGCCATGCTTCTTCTATCGCCGAAGACGCCATCAACAAGCCCTGGCGACCTCTCCCCTCACGACGGCTGACCCCCCAACAAGCAACTCGGATGATGTACTGCATGTATCCAGTCGTCTTCCTCGTCTCGTTGAATGCCGGTGGGCTTGTCCCATGTCTTGTGGAAACGACTTTGTGCCTGTGGTACAACGAGCTGGGAGGGTCCAACAATCCTTTCCTCAAGAATGTCCTCAACGCCTTTGGATTCTCCTGCTTCTTTGCAGGGCCTCTCGAAGTGGTCACCGGACACTCGATCTTTTCTGGCGATATGAAGGCAGCTACCTGGCTCTTCATCCTTGCCTCGGCCATCACCACCATGAGCCACGCTCAGGATTTCCGGGACATGGTGGGAGACAAAGCTGCCAATCGGAAGACCATACCGCTCCTTATTGGTGATATGAATGCCAGGGTGGTTTTGGCAGTCGGTGTCGCAGCTTGGACGGCAATAGCCTGCTGGTTCTGGGAGGCAGGGCCTCGCGACAGTTTCGCCGCCTGGGCTGCTGGGGCGGCAATGGTTGGGAATTTCTTCAGAGACAGGACGCAGAAGGGAGATTCTCTGTCATGGAAACTGTTCCCGCTTTGGTTACTTGGCTTGTTTCTGCTCCCTATTCGTATCGGAGGAGCAGCAGCACCCTGGGTACCGTCTCAACAAGTGGACTACATCCTGTCCCCAAATGTATCTATGATGGTCGGGGTGTATTAAGGCAACTGATTTAGATCTGGATCAACGTATGAATTACTAGGTATTATCTTAACAGCCTCTGAAATTAGTCACTAGCAATATACAACAGATGGCCCCTGCGGTCAAACACGTGGAGTGTTCCACTATGTATTCCGGATCGTACAACTCAGTCGCTCATGTCTCCCGGGTACGTATCGTGAATTTATAGCGTTAAACACTGGCTCCTGAAACGTTAGTTGCTTTCCTACCCTGCTGGTCTCGACTGCAATGGAAGATACGACGTCGACCAGTGAGGTCAAATATCTTGAGTCGATCGTCAAATTTGAATGTCTGCCTACCAAGCTAATGATATACCATCGCGCTGGACCCACTGCTCCCGCCCACGAAGCCCACCAAGCTGAAGTTTGACCCGCAGATAGTCTTGTTGGAGCCGGCTGAGGTTGGACACATCTGGAAGAGCCCAATGCCATGCTCCGCCCAGTCCTGTCGCTTTGCTGTGGTGGCAAGGTGGGTATTACGGTCATACCGAGGTTGATGGGTTTCTTCGGGATGGACATTCCCAAAGGAATTCGCCGCGAATCTGGTGAACGATGGTTTTCAATCTTGTGGTGCTTTGAGAGGGGTTCCCGAAATTCCAGTTGATGAAGCAAAAATTCCCCTGTAATATCGCAGGCGAGGCTTCTTCATCATCGACATACATATGCCGAGTGACAGGATTTGGATCGTGCAGATACGTAAGTTTTCAAATCCTACACATTGTCTAGGTGTTAGGTCGTATCATAGATCATCCGGCCAAGGACTGTGCTCTATTTATTATTGTAACTGTCCATTGATACCTCGTTAATTACAACGTCAGTGCCAAGCTAAGTATGTTGTGTTTACGTCAACTACATAATTATTCACTATATATTATATGATCGAGGGGCGAGGCGTGTTCATTGGCTCCTCAAGCCCTTCGTACTTAATCTTCAGAGTGGCATTGGAGTAATCACATGTCGGGAAACCTAGATTGCGTGGCATACAGTGCTCGTTGGAAGACTAATAGCAGTAGAGTCGCAGGCAGATTTTGAATATCGCAATGCAGGGTGCATAGGACATGAATATGTAGCCTATCTACAGTGCCACGCAATTCCTTTCTCTCGCTTCTATGCAATCCTACATGTAAGATCACATACACGACCCTGTCGAATTGTCCTGAGGATTCGTAACGCGCATAGCAAGTAATCACAGAGATCGATCTTGAACGAGATGGTCATTGCTTTTGACTGTTGAGTGTTGGAGTCGAGGGGAGCGGACGTCGGCGCTTGATTGATTCCCTTCTCCTTCATTCTGTCGAACCGGGCTAAGTTATCCCGCGTCGGGGGTTTCGCTCTAACTGGCGCTCGCGGTTGTGGTCGTCGTCGCCGTCGTCGCCGCCGTGAAACTGCGGTCTCCGCAACAGCGTGGCTGGAAAGACTTGCTCTCGTCCCTCGATCATGGGCTCAACATTCCTACGACCAAATGCCTCATCGGTTGGCTGAGCTGAGCACGGGTCAAAGGAGGGCTGCCCAAGGCATCGTCAAGCGGATGCATTTCTACGCAGGTGCTGATAAGGCGTAGGGAAGAGGAAAAAGTCAATCCATGGCGATGAGGCTGCTTAGGTGTCAACGAGACACTCTCGCTATTGCGCTTCTATGCTCACAAGGCTTGCCTGTCAGTATCATAATGCCCCAGGTCCTCAAATACACAAGCAAGAATAGTACACTGCGATAAATGTATGCTCACTTAGCAATCATGGCATAGATTCAAGAGTATTTCATAAGTCAATATAGACAGGAATAATTCGTGATTGACCGTACCCTTCCTAGCATGATTGCAGTATTCATGGCACGCAGGCGGGCGGCCGACTCTAAGACACTGCAACCTGAAAGCTATTCCAAGCAGCACCACTATCCTCCCAGCACTCGTTTGTGTTGGTCAGATTGATCGTCTCAGCGACGGCATCTTGACATGCATCATCCTCATACACCAAAATGTGAATGCTTCTTCCGAACAGATCCTGCCCAACCGCCTGCGTCAGCGCGCTGAATGCCTCGTTCGCCTGGTGGCAGACGCCCAGGTTGCCGATCTTGATCGTCTCGAAAGAGCTGTCACAGCAGGAACTCGAGTACAAGTTCAAGGTTACAGTGCTGTCGTCTGTGTTGCTCGGCTGGGTGATAGTGCACGGCTCGCTGTCCGAATGCGTGATGTCGATGGAGTAGAAGTGAATGTCCGATGCTGAGTCGCCCTGCAAATAATTCCCAACTTTGAAGTACGAGTCTGGACCGTCAAGCTCATATGTCGACAATTCTTGGAAGCCATCGTCATTGATCTGCACCGACAACTCGTTGTTCTCATATCGAATTTCATAGGAGAATGGCGTGCCGAGCGGAACGCTTCCGACAGTGGTCGTAACCTGATTCCCTCCCACCGTTGTCTGCTCGACGCCCATCACAAGCACTCCGCTGTCATAGTAATACAGCTCACAGACCGGTTTCGAGGAGATGCTGTCATCGATATGGATTTGTCCAACGCACGTTGAGCCCCCAGCATCGAAGACTGCGAGCGAGGCACTGAGCCTGTTGACGGAATCATACGGCGACCAGCTCGACGGGCTGTCCTCGCGCAGCTCTGTGCGGCAGTGAGAGCTGCCGGACGTCGTCACGCAGCCCGTGTCCGCAGGGGTGCCGGGCACTTTCATCCCGAGCGAGCCGTCGGCTGTGTTGGTGAAGAAGTACTGGTCCTGGAAACCATCGCAGCCCTCGAGCTCTGAGGCTGGGATCGTGGTGACGCCGCCGGAGGAGTCCGCGATGGGGAGCTGGAGGTTGAAGATGCTCAGGTCGAAATTGCCTCCTGGTGCGCAGGCCGGGTTCAAGGCGGATACGCGCCGCAGGGACACGAGGCCAGCCAATAGGCCAGTGTAGATGAAGTAGTAAGAAAGACCCATGTTGGAACTGAATAATTTCTTTTAGATTATGAGGTATGTTGAGCTACCTGATACATGGAATATATGGCGACCCGATGATTATATACATTTCGGTTGGTACGTCCCGTACTTCTCTCTACAGTCTCCTCCGGCGTCCCTGGGTTGTGGCCATTGTGCTGGTTGTAATGTCTACACACAGTCAGCCTCGTATTCTGAATCACAAACATGTATAGCCATTGTGCACATTCGTGATGTTTGTCTGACCATCGACCGCCTTTCACTGGACTATACAAGCATACGGCATGCCTGATCTAACTCATCCTGGAGGACGTGAGTAAGCAGCACCGTAGGAGAGGACATCCCGACAACATCGTGTCGAGGCAGCTATCCCATCATGGCAGATGGTATTCCTCACGTGGTGTGTCTGGTGTGTAAGCTCGCCGGCACTATCACAATTTCTGAACTTTTCGAGGTTGGGTATGAGGCAATGAAACTATTGCACCAGGGGAGGGGGGAGGGGCCAACTGTAACTAGGTTCACGTGGTATATTATGTGGAGGACTGAAAGGGCCGATACGAGCCCTAGACTCTGGTCAATTCTGGGTGCTTACAGACTGGATGCGGTGAAGGCGTCTTGCCAGCGAGAATCAATGCTGGCCAGACTAGGCTGGATGGGAAAAGCGGCTTGTCAAGCATACAGCGCCACTCAGACCTTGGCAATTTTGTACTGGGTGTTCTTGCTCGTGATTCGATGGTGTGTTTGTAAGCCTCAAACACATTGCCATTCTCCATAGACAGACTGACAAATCTCTTTATTAGGCGCTCATGTCGGTGATGAGAGGCATGGACCACTTTGAAGATAACAGTACAGTTGTGGATGTGATGGGTGTCCCATGACTCGCCTCCGAGGTCAGGAAATATATGAGAGACCAGCCTTTTGATTAATTCAATAGTCTATGAGGTCACTAGATCTTTGTACTTGGATGGACGTCGTCAACTCCTCAACGGCAGGTCCAAATTTTCATATAACCACGTTTAAAGTCTGTGATAAACGGATACGGTATTTCAAAGGCGATGATAGCCTCGGCGCCCGACTTGTAACAGACCAATCAGGAAGTGATTAATAGAAGCCCATTATAGCAACGGCTTTTAAGGCGTTCACTATAAACCACGGAGTACCCTGTCTGCGAATGAGATGATTAATTTAGATACTATGAAGAAGCAGCGTCTTTCCCAGAAACTACTTGACATGGCATCTCACCTAGGCACCCCTGAATTGTAATATATTGATATACAAATACGCAGTATAAGATTCTCCTGGAGTCCTGGCATCAAGTCCTGACCTCCCCTTCCAACTCTGCATTTTATTCGCGTCGGAGTCCTGAAAGCTGTCATGCGGGGCCAACTAACATGTTTCTAGATTATATTGAATGGCTCATTACCTCCTCCAAAGACCGCGAAGTTTCGAGTCATAACATTTTTATCAGACTGTCGTTCGAACAACCACACAGGATCAACATACTGATCCCTCAATCGTCTATGATATAATTTTGACATGCGTATGATGAGCGGTCTGATACACTCAAGACCCGAAGAAATGCTAATAATAGTGTGTCACGGACCTTCCATGGGGGCATAGCCACGTAGGATAGCGATTGCGTGCAAGTACAGCACATGGGTAGGAGCTGAGTTTGGTGATCTAGAACGGGATGGACAAGTCACAGCTTATCTCGTTCAAGGGTGAGAGAGAGAAGTTTGAAGAGATAACAAACCTATGGAACTAAAAAGAAGCAGTCAGGTCACTTGAGCATGACCAAAGCTCGTCCGCTTACCACAGGCTTCAGGGAATGGCTTCAACCTCGGTTTGCGTTTCTGTCGAGCCGTCTGTGCTATGCAGATCCTGCCAGCCAGTGCCAAGAATCTCCTCCTTCCAGACGTCCTTAACTTCTTCGTGACCGCCTCTGTGTTTGCATCTATCTGATCTCCAACTTTTCATCCGGTGGCGTGCTCTTTCTTGGCCAACATCAGTGGTAAGTTTATGATACTATTTCTGTCTCTGTTGTAGTACGTGCCATACGGGTCAAGGGACGACGTGTCCATCTCCACAAGCAAACTTGATAAGAAGGCTCCAAAGTTCTTCTATGTGCTGTGGAGTGATGTTGGCAATTTTTTGGGTCGTTGACCGCCCTAGCCGCAAAATCACCACCACGGGAACCTCGGAAAGCAACTTCTGCTTTTGGTTGAAATCTCATCTCCTTCTGCGCAGGGGTTAAAAGTATCAGAGAGCTGAATAGATACGTTGCATTCGTGTGCACGCACCCACGTCGGATTTCGGTCCCCTGTAGATAGATAGAGAGAGAGAGAGAGAGAGAGAGAGAGAGAGAGAGAGAGAGAGAGAGACCTTACACCACGGAAGCAGCCGGGTCAGTTTGGACGATGTGTGAAGCCTGTTCACAATTATTCCTCCAGTGTCCACTCCATCGTAGCTTTTTGTGGAGAATATCCCATCCAACAGGTGGGACCACCCCCCCGGTAGGGTTTCTGGCCGAGTTGTTCTTCCTTCCAGAATTTTCCCGCGGCTCTTCTGCTTCTTCTCTTGCTTCTATTACCACCCATAGCCACCGCAGCACAAACCGGAGATTGTTTCCATGACCGAACATTGCGGGGAGTGGACCCGGTTTCAAATTATCACATCCCGGGGCTGTCCATGGATCGCGGGCTGAGGGTCATCTCGGGTGATTGTTTTGAGTTGGGTACTTGTTGGCAGTGCGTTGTCCGCCTTGCCTTGACACGTGGACCTGCTCCCATGGATTCACCGCTGTTCCGCTGGACGGTGGGCCCGAACCGTTGTAGGGAAATTCGTGCCTCAGCCAAATTTCCCTCAAAATGATAATGAATCCCAGGATGAAAAAGAGAACAAGAAGAAAAAGGACTCGGACCCGCGTCGATCATGTTTTTCGTTTACTATCGCTTTGCATTTCTCTAATATTTCCAAGACGCACAGGATACCCCCAATTCTTTACAGAGCATATCATCAAATTTACCACAAGATACCATCCACACACACATCACCTACGCCTAATTTAATTTCACTTCCACCAAGAAAACAGAAACAAGACGCCATGACTGTCAACCCATTTGTTCAGTCAACCGCAGACCTGCCGCAGGCGGCCCCAAGACTCAAGTTCTCCCAGCGCCACCGGCAAAAGGTGAACGACATCCGCGAGGAGACCAGGACCCTCCACCAGGACAAGATCGACCGCGTCAGCAGATGGGTGGAGGACTGCGAGAGGGCACGAGCGACTGCGGAGAGCAGCACCAGCGAGCAGCCAATCGACGAGCCTTATGAGTGCGACGGCGACATGGAGGACCTCCTCCTCGCGGTGCTGGTCGCCAGGCCCGAGTACCAGACGGTGCCCACGGCAGGCCAGGTCCGCCAGTTCGCGAGGGAGCTGCGCACATACAGGTCCAAGCTCTCGACGCTGGACCAGACGCGGGGTTACTTTCACCTCAAATTCCTGACGGCTCGTGGGCCGGCGGCACTGCCCGAGTATCCTGACGATATCGATGACGAGCCTGATATCGAGGCGCAGGGAGATGGGACGGGCCTCAAGACAACAGCAGCATGGACCCAGGTCGTCAGCCGCGAGATCTCGCCTGCCGATGAAGAGCTGAGGAGGGAGATGATGCAGGAGTATCAGAGGCGGAGGAGCATTCTCAGGAACAAGGTGGTGGAGATTGCACGGGACTCAGCCGTTCGGGCCACGACATGTCCCAACTTTGTCCGGATCGAGGCCTTTTGACGACGCATCCTTCTGGTCCAGACGATGATACCTTGTGTCATGCCGAGAGGCAAAGGGGGTTGGTTGGGTTCCCTCAAGGGAAGCATTCGCAGGCGAAGCAACTCATCTATAATTACATCATACAATACGACATCTGCCCAAC
This sequence comes from Cryphonectria radicalis, assembly GCA_014849355.1. NCBI lineage: Eukaryota > Fungi > Ascomycota > Sordariomycetes > Diaporthales > Cryphonectriaceae > Cryphonectria > Cryphonectria radicalis. The sequence goes on from JACWQW010000021.1 coordinate 98,497, forward strand.
ACATTCGAATCACGGTCGAAGAATATTCTCATCATTGCTGGTGTGGGAAGTTCTAGGTGGTTCGAGAAGGACTTTGGCGGGCCAAAGAAGGATATGGAATCAGCATACTACCTAAGTCACTAATATTTCATAGACTTCAATGGAAAGCTCTAGAGACCTCAGCCAGTATCATCTTTATCCCGTCCTCCAAAATGCGACTCCAACAACCAGCCACATTACGTAAGGATGATTCTTATAAAGCCCATGTCGATTCTCCTCATTCTTTGACTTGTCCTCTCCTGATTATTGATCATGTAAGAATAAGTTCTTATTAAGTCTCGAGAGAGACATCTCATCTATTACTGATGATGTCTTCACCTATTACTCATCTCTTTTGAATCTTGAAACTATATAATTCAGGACTCTATCACGGGATATTTGACCTAGAACTAGCAGTTACTTGGACAATACATCAAGTACAACATAGCCGCTCTCATTCAAGATGAAAGCCCTCCTCCTCGACGCAGAAAATGCCACCGGCACGGTGTCCTCCTCTGTTCCCATGCCCGTCCCAGGCCCGGACGAGGTCCTCATCGCCGTCAAAGCCATCGCCCTCAACCCCGTCGATGCACTGTTCACCTTGCAACCCCTCGGAAGCACCGGCCGCGTCATAGGCTCCGACTTTGCCGGCATCGTTGTCGCACGGGGCCCACCTGTGGCCCCCAACAATGACGACACCACCACCAACGGGGGCGGCGGGCCCAGTCGCCTGCGCAGGTCCAGCACTGCCCTGACGACCAGCATCAACCGCGGTGACCGCGTTGCAGGCTTCCTGCAGGGCGCAAGCAGCAGCAACGAGCGGCCAGGGGCGTTTGCCGAGTACCTGGTCTGTCCAGTGGACCTGGTCTGGCGAATCCCCGGCAGTATGACGTTCGAGGAGGCGGCAGCTGTGAGCCTATGTGGCCTGACGGCTGCGCAGGGCTTGTTCCTCCGCCTAGGATTAGACGCGCCGTTCCAGTGGGAGGATGAGAGCGACGAAGGTGTGCTGCGCCGTGTGAAGAGTGAGACAGGTACATTTAGCAGTGGCGACGCTGCTGATGCTGACGACGACGACGATGACGACGACGACGACGATCAGGAGTTTTTTTTCTTCGTTGCTGGGGCGTCGACCTCGGTTGGCCTGTATGTCGCCCAGCTGGTGCGAAGGAGCGCAGAGGTCAGTGGTCGCAAGGTACGGCTGATTGGGGCTGCCAGCCCGCGCAACTGGGAGATGCTCAAGGCGGAACCATATGCGTATGATGTGCTGGTGGACTATCGCGACACGAACTGGCCTGATCAAGTGCGAATGGCTTCAGGCGGTGGCGGTGTGCACCTTGCGTACGATGCCATCTCGGAGGGCTCCACGGTGAGAGATGTCAGCCGCACCCTCAGGCGAGGTGGCAAGATGGCGGTCGTCAGGTCGAAGGTAGCAGGTGCCTGGGAAACAGAGGGTGTGATGACGGAACCTCTCTATGGCGCAGTGTGGGAAGGTCTGGGCGTGGATATTTCATATCCGAACTTTGTGATCAAGACATCGCCAGCGAAGAGGTCATTTGCGACGGCCTTTTACAAATGGTTGTCTGATGGGGGCTCTCTGCAGCCCAACTCTGCGCGCATCATGCCGGGCGGCTTGGACAAGATCGTGGAAGACGGATTCAGTCTGTTGGGCACAACGGTATTGAGTCGAAAGAACGACAGGACAGAAGAGCACATGAGGCCTGTCAGTGGCGAGAAGCTTGTCTACAAAGTTGGGACGGACAGGAGGCCAAGCACAAGTGAGGAGGATCCCATTTTGTAATTAATTCATATGTTCATCTGGATTCACAGAGCCTGTAATTATTTATTTTCACAATCGTCCTACTCTGATGATTGCTCCTTCTGAATTATTCCACCCTCTCGTGCTCACTGAACAAAGAAAACGTTGCATAGTTTTTATTGCGGCCATGTTTTATCCATTCTCTTGAGGATAGCGGGGCACTCCCAACCTTTCCGCCAGGCATGTCTCTCCTGCATACAACGCAATGGCTTGTGTGGTCACCTGAGGATGGCAGAGATCAAGAAACCCATCAGCAAGGCACCAATTATCAAGTGGTGCGCCCGTACCTCATGAACATTCCCGCCCAGGTTTGTATCCATAAGCTTGTCCAGATCCTGCTCCATCGCCTCCAGCAGGCTGCTCTGTTGGTGTACCTCTTTGATGAGTCGGCCGACGACGCCAGGATGCCGCTTCTCCGTCTCGGAAAGGGGTTTCTGGAAGTCCATCGAGTCGATCCAGGTATCACAACACGGCCGGAGGTGGAACTTGTCGTCCGACGGGTCGTGCTCGTCAGGCCGCACGAGTAGCCAGAGTGGACAGTCAGCACAAGGCTCCTCCAGGACGTGTCGGATTGAGGTGTTGGTGACGAGGTTGAGGATGCCGTGGTTCGTCACGGGGTCTCGCTCTCTGAGGGTGATGACGATCTGGTAGATCTTGCTGGGGTCGTTGTCGCGGTAGCAGATGTGGACGTGCTTGAGGCCGCCCTCAGTGGCCATGGTGCTTTGGTCGAAGTCGAGCACCGTGAAGCAAGGCTGCGTGGCGGCTTGGATGGGCTGCCACTTGTAGTACTGGTGGAGGATGAGTTGTGGGGTAGAGCCCGCGTTGATACTGATCATGGCCATGGCCTTGCGCCAGGGCTCGGGAACGTCGAAGGGGGGAGGAAAGACAGACATCTCGTCGGTGATCTTGTTGGATGTGGGCTCAGGGGGTGTCAGTTTGAGGGGGCTGGCCGTGGTTGCTGGCTCTCTCGCGTACCAGGTTGTTCGGGGCAGGTCGTGGTCTCCTGTCTCGTTGTGGCGACGCGGTTGGTCGTTCTCTCTGGCGTACCAGGTTGTGCTGGGGTAATCACAGTCACCCCTCTCCTGGTTGTGGCGACGCAGCTGGTCGTTCTCTCTGGCATACCAGGTCGTTCGGGGCAGGTCGTGGCCTCCCGTCTCGTTGTGGCGACGCGGCTGGTCGTTCTCTCTGGCATACCAGGTCGTTCGGGGCAGGTTGTGGCCTCCCGTCTCGTTGTGGCGATGCGGCTGGTCGTTCTCTCTAGCATACCAGGTTGTGCTGGGGTAATCACAGTCACCCCTCTCCTGGTTGTGGCGACGCGGCTGGTCGTTCTCTCTGGCGTACCAGGTCGTGCTGGGGTAATCACAGTCATCCCCCTCACCCCCCTCCTGGTTGTGGCAAGCCTTGTCGTCCTCAAAGTGCACTCGTCGCTGGTGGGAACGAGCTTGGGTGGGAGGAAAGGCTTCAAAGCCGCCATTGCGAAGGGTGGTATTTGCCATCTTGAAATTTCTTGCCAAGGAAAACCACAAAGGCTGGAGAATATGTTATTGTCGAAAGACAATGCCTGATGTTGAGAATGGACAAGGGTGGATGTGGTTTGGTCTGCAAACGATGCTTGACAGGATGGGTTGATAGATGAGAGGAAGAAAGAGACAGCAATGAACACGAATTTTGACTATATATATAGAAAATCAGGGGCCCCTATCAATTGATTCTATTGATTGACTATGAGACTGTTCTACTACAATTCGTACCCTTGGTGACTTGCAAGCCTTCACATGCTCTAAGTCCTCAGTTCATTGCTGCAACATGAGCTTAAATGGTCAGTGAAGGATCTCAATACGAAAGGCTTGTTTTTTATTGGCAAAAGTTTTGTGAATTTCTCTTGATGCTAAGATAAAATGTTTGGAATGAGTACTCTGATCATTCACAGATCTAGGCTCGATGCTGTCAGGCCCAACCCTTAGATGATTGTGGTGCCACTCTGTCTCTGCAAACATCATAGACTTGTGTTCTCTGAAACCTTTTTAATGTCTGAAATATGATAGATCAAAGGCTGTCCTCAGCTCACCTACGTGGGCACAAGCTATCTAGATATCCACAGATGGGATCACAGCGGTGACAGCTCCAGAGCTGCTAGATCCGCTGCTGCTGCTACTGCTGCTCTGAGCCTCCTTCTCTGTAGTCTTGGCTGTCTTCAAGCCCTTTGAGGCTGTTGACGCTCCCTTAAACGCATCCTCAAGAGCGTCCACGATTCCCGACAGTTGACGCTTGACGTCTACACCAGAGATTGAAGCAACCTCATGGCCTGAGCTGCTAGACCCATCGCTCGTCTGTGCCTCCTTCTCAGTGGTCTTTGATGTCTTGAGGCTCTTGGAAGCTGATGAAGTTCCCTTAAACGCATCCTCAAGAGCATCCACGATTCCCGACAATTGACGCTTGACGTCTACACCAGAGATTGAAGCAACCTCATGGCCTGAGCTGCTAGAGCCGTCGCTCGTCTGTGCCTCCTTCTCAGTGGTCTTTGATGTCTTGAGGCTCTTGGAAGCTGATGAAGTCCCCTTAAACGCATCCTCAAGAGCATCCACGATTCCCGACAATTGACGCTTGACGTCTACACCAGAGATCGACGCAACCTCATGACCTGAGCTGCTAGAGCCATCGCTCGTCTGCGCTTCCTTCTCGGTAGTCTTGGAAGTTTTCAGGCTCTTGGACGCCGAGGAGGCTCCCTTGAAAGCATCCTCAAGGCCATCCACAATGCCAGAGAGCTGGGGTGAACGTTTGACATCCACAGAAGGGATCGAGACAGTCTCTCCACCCGAGCCGCTAGAACTGCTACTCTGTGCCTCCTTCTCGGTAGTCTTGGATGTCTTTAGGCTCTTGGAAGCGCTTGAGGCGCCCTTGAAAGCATCCTCAAGAGCATCCACGATTCCTGTGAGCTGAGGCGCGCGCGTGTCAAGTGTATCGAGGTCACGTTGGTTGTTGTTGTTGTTGCTGTTGTTGTTGTTGTTGACAGGGGCGCCTTGGACACTGGCGGCCATGACCATGGTGGCCAGCAGAGAGCCCATCACGTTGGAAGTGCGCATCTTGAATGGTGTGGGAACAAGGTTTGGTCTTTTCTTGGTGTTTGGAAAGAGTAGGGCTAAAGGCGGTGTGGTGACGGCCTGGCTGGTTGTGAATGAGTGAAATTGGTAAAATGAATGAGGATTAAAATGAATGCAGTAAGTTGTACAAGCCGGGTGTGATTAGATTTTGGAAACGAAAAAGTGAAGTACTACTTCCAGAGTAGTTGCTTTAAAAAGACGACAAGAGAGAGTGAATGAAGGCTGATGATGGTGATGAAGGAAAGAGAGATGACTGTTGTGGTCGAGAAGAGCCAATATACTTATAGTCATGAACATCGTCCACCCAAACACTCCCACGAGGGTATATGGATATTTCTTTGGCGTGCTTCGGCCGGTATCCGATCGATATGTCAGCCTAAGCTGTACTGACGGACATAAGCTTCGTATCCGTTGTGTTATCTGCATTGCCGTGTGGTCGTGCTTACGGGCCCCGAATCAAACGCTGTTCGAACCTCTGAGGCCCCTCGGGAGCACGGCCCCAACCACTGGGAAGCAAGATCCTACGCAGTTGACCCCACAGGCGGCCTACCTTCAACACCCACGACATGGGGTCACTGCTGACAACGTACGTACGATGCTGTCTCGGACGCAAGACAGGTGTAACGTACGCGAGCCTAGAAATCAGGCTGTCTGCGCAGGATTGGTTGAGGTTTGCGAGGCCAGAGAGGGTTGCTTCTCAGGCCATAGTTGTTGGAAGCCTTGGGAGAGTTGTGGGGATATTACGGCCGCATGCCTACTTTTAGGCTTTGATCAGCTCGGCTGGTCCCGAGGAGGGGCACACTACAAGGCACTGCATATGCTTTAACCGGTATGAATGACAATATACGCATTATAAAGGGCCGTAAAAGTCACCTTGATTGGCCCATGCGACTCGGGATTGCGAAACAAATAGTGTGGGGACTGGCACGAAACAGAAGGCTTGAGACGGGCCATCTCTCTCGACCCAGTCAGTCTGCACTGATGGAGAGATCCTCAACGACACGCTTGTTCAGCCGAATCGGAAAGTGTATTCGTCCGTACGCCATCTTCCGTGGTATGGCCGGTGGTTATGCACAATTATAAGACTACCAAACTTATGGGACGTATGAGATAGGTAAATGTATTTTGTATTCTGATCACTATCTGTGTTGGTGATGTAGATTTTGTTGCAATGCAGAGAAACATAGCACACAAACATGCCTTCGATGCCTCCCGCCCTCTTTTTCAATCCTTGCACACGCCAATTTTCACCGAGGCTTTTTCCCTATTCCCATTGATAAGAAAACACGTGCCATGTGGGAGAAAAAAGAAAAGGAAAGAAAAAAAAGTCAGTTCAAACGTCGAAATAACAAGTACAAGATGGCGAATATATCTTGTGTAGGGGATATCAACTAATGTAAGCAGGGCTGCAATCCGCCTCAGGCCGGGGCGGGAAAAACTCGGGACAGGTTGATCTCCGTGTTGGCATATGAGTGTAGAAATTTACACCCATTTCTCCTTTTTCTTCTTCTTCTTGTTTTGGGAAGAGGGATGATGCATTATTGCCCATCCGAGAAAGACTTTTCCACTTGCCAACCCGGGGCATGATGCTTGACTGCCCGCCCGTGGACCCGCCCCAGAGCCGAGTGACGGTCGATGGAGTTTCGGACCTGGCGCTGCTGCTGTTTTGCGTGGCGCCGCTCGGCCTTTGCGCCGTTCTCCGTCTGCTTGGCCAGCTCCCCCAGGCGCTTGTTTGTAAAAGGCACGCCCAGGGCGTCCCGCAGCCTCCTCCCGAACTGGACCTTGTCGTAGAAGCTGGCGAGGGAGCCCGACCGGAAGGCGACGCGGCAGGTCGCCTCGAAGACGTCCTCGGCCGTCATGGAGTAGTCGGCCTGTAGGGGGTCCTGCTCCTCAGAGGCGAGCGCCAGCAGGCCAAACACCTTGTCCCGGATGTCGGAGCTGCGCAGGTGGAGGTACGTCAGCACCAGCTGGGCCAGCGGCACCGAGCTGCCCCACAGCGTCTTTGCGCGGATGATGATGGCCGCGGGGCTGGAGGCGAGCCTGGCCACGGCGGGCAGCTCCGAGACGCGGGCGATGCACTCCCAGCGGATGGTCCGCTTCCCCCAGTAGATGACGAGCTCCCTGGCGCACATGACCTCCTGGACGATCCACACGCGGCTCCAGTACTCGTGCTCATACAGCGCGACGATGCTGTCGCGCTCGGCGGGGCCCAGGTCCCGGCCGCAGGCGCTGTCGGGGGGGGAGCTCCTGCACAGCTCGCGGTAGGCGGCCTCGATGAGGTGGATGGTCTTGTGGTAGGACTCGGAGGCGGCCTCGCCCAGCCAGATGATGACGCGGCAGGCGCGCGAGTAGATGTCCTTCATCAGGCGGACCTGGTGGGTGCGCTCGCGGCTGCAGCTCTGGTTGATGCACAGGGCGTCGATCCAGAAGAGCGAGTCGTTGGCGTCCCGGCTCACGCGGCACAGGAATGCGAACAGGTTCTTGCTGACGGCACATGTTTTGGACTGGAGCTGTATATTTCTCTTGTGCTCTGAAGAGCCCCAGGTGTAGGACAGTGCTATATAGGGGGGGCAGTCCTCGAGGAAACACGAGATGAACTGGCAGCGGATGGGCGGTGAGGGTCCCGCCAGAACCTTTACAAGCCTTATGGCGCGTATTCCCGGGGCTATGGGAACCGCCTTGTAAGGGTCTGGGCCTGTCAGAAGCGCCATCATGAACGGTGGACTATGTACTGTGGTATCCCCACTCTAGGGAGAATATAGGGTGGTTGATGCTCGAGAGCCAGTGACACGCCATGGAGGGGGGGAAAAAAGGATTTAGGGGAGGAGGAGGATGAGGAGGACGAGGAGGAGGTTTCAGAGTTCGATTTCCCTCCCGCCTACCTACCCTACCCTTCCTCTGTAATAAGGGAAATTTTTTGGATTAAAAAGGAGAAGATTACTCGGGGATCGCAATGCGGCTGAGCAATGCGCGGCGCTGTTGCACTGTAAGCAATTTTATAAGCTAAAGTCTGGAGGAGCCACTCGAGGGTTGCACTGCATGTCGAATAAAAGAGGGGCAACCTCCTCTTTAACATTACAAATACCGGTGTGTGTTTGTGTATATGTGTGTGTGTGAGACAGGTTGGCTGACTGACTGACTGACTGACTACTCAGTACTTTTCTGCTTTTTCCCTTTTCCCTTAATTCAAACTTGTCTTGTTTTTCCATTTTCCAAGCATGTAATGATGACTGTACCAGACTTAGTAATGACTATCTCAAGGTAGGGTATAGCCACCATCAATCAGCACATCACTGCCCGTCATGTAGGTGCTGGCATCGCTCGCGAGATAAAGATACAGAGCCTTGATCTCCTTGACGTCTCCCTGTCGGCCCAGCGGGGTCATCCTCAACCCCTCGTTGAAGACCTTGTCCGAGGCGCCCATCTTGGTATTGAAAAACCCAGGCGACACGATGTTGACGCGGGCGAACTCGCGCCATTCCCTGGCCAGGCTCCTGCCCAGCTGCGTGACAAAGGCCTTGGTGGCGTTGTACACGGGCTGGTCGACAGGGACATTGACAATGCGGGCTGAGATGCTCGAGGTGATGATCAGGTTCCCGAACCCCTGGCGGCGGAACAGCTCGCCGGCGTATTTTGCGCAGTAGAAGACGCCGTCGACATTGACGGACATCTGGCGGCGGTACTCGTCGACCGTCTGCTCCGTGATGGGCTTGGAGATGGCCATGCCCGCGTTGGCCACGAAGCAGTCCACCTTCCCGCCAAAGTCGCCGACAACAGTCTCGAGCGTGGCGCGCACCGCCCCGGCGTCCGTGACGTCAACCTTGTAGGCCTGAGCCTTGATGCCGAACTCCCTCGAGAGGCATGCGGCCTTGGTGACGGCGGCGTCGTTGCTGTTGTACCAGAGGGCGACATCGGCGCCGGCCTCGACCATGCCCTCTGCCACCGCGTAGCCGATGCCGTCTGCTGCCCCGGTGATGACCACGACGCGGCCTTTCATCTTGAACTGCTCGAGAACGTTGGTCGGGATGTCGGGGGTGGGCCTGGGCTGGCGAGGCTGGGCTGCCACATCCTCGATGCTCATCGACATGTTGGTGGGTCGGTCGGTTGGTGCGTGTAGCTGTCTGTGCAAGTACGAGATAATGTCTTGTCTGGGGAGGGTATATTTGTTGTAGAGTTGGTGGTGGTTGGGGTTCGGTGAGAGAAAGATCATCGATAAAGTATGTCCACAGTTTTAACCCGTGTAGATCGTATGTACAACGTCGCCTTCAGAGTTGGCCAACATGGGATGCGTGAGGGGAAGAAGACAGGTCGACAGTCGACCCGCCAAGCTCGGTCAGTCTTGGCCCGATCGTGAGACAAGACGAAAAGATCTTCCATGACCATCGCGTGTGACCGTGGGTGGCAAGGCAGGCCCAATAGGTGAGCTGGATACTGTCAATCTTGTACACACCTGCTGTCGTAGAATTCGTAGGATCGTAAAAAAGTTGGATCAGAGAAGAGATTCCCTTTAAATAACAACAACAACAAGCCCCCAAGGCACGGCAATGCCAGACCCCAACACACCAACTCGATCAGGTACAGGGCGCAGTCTCCGTCCTCTGCAATGCCACTGGACTCTGAAGTGTGCCCTGAAGTATGTTCCCAGGGCCGTGATTGAGGATGTGTCGATGCAGGCCGCCGAGGGCTGAGTATTGTGCCTCGACGCGAGACATGGTCGATTGAACGTAGAGGCTCATCAAGACGAGAAGACTGATCAATACCTGACTCTGCTGGGAACGAAGACCACAAGATCAGCTTGGGCGAAGGAAAAGAGACACTGTGGAAATCCGAAAGAGGCTATACTGAGGTGTTGTGCTATAAAAAGAAGGAAGGAAAGAAAGAAAGAAAGAAAGGAAAGAACTAGCCAGGCCCGAGCTGGCTGAAGCTGTCTAAGTAGGAAAGAACACGGCAGGGCAGGTGCGTGTGTCTGGTGAGTCACTGGCTCCTTCCACAGACACACAACACACGAAAGAGGCAGGAAGAGAGGAAACATGCTCCTTCTCTTTCTCATTCTTCCAGCTCAATCATCACAAAAAGGTCCGTCACGGGCCACGGAGGACGGGCAACGGAGCGCCGAGACAACAAGAAGAACCTCGGCTCCGGTCGGAGGAACTCGAGAAACCAAAAAAGAGTCAGAGGACCAATTCCGCATCCACCCGAGTCATTTTCTCTTCACTCTCTCTCTATCTCTCTCTTTGAAACTTCAAAGATAGACAGCTGAACCCTCCCTTGTCCAACCCCCCCCTCCCCGCCGCCCCGGTTCGAGTGGGTGTGTGGGTGAGTGGGTTCTTTTCTTTCAGACCTGTTTCAACCCAAGAAAACCCCCCCCCGCAAAAATGGCCAGAGGCCAAGCCCAGGGCAGAATCACAAGCTCGGCTCATGGTCGGCTAACTCCCCAGAGTGTCGACGTCACTCCTGGTGGTTGGTCCTCCTGGGGTATGAACGTTTTCAGCCTGCAGGGAAGACGATGACTTTCACATGGGAATTTCGAATGTCCCGTCGTCCATTGGGGGGGTAACAATGCCTTCAGAAGAATGGATCTGGCCCAGCATCTTGCTGTCAAGTCAAGTAAATGAGGAGTATTTTTTTCCTCTCTTTTTTTCCCCCTCTTCTCCTTCGATGACGATTGGGCCTCATCGTGAGGGACACACACATTCAGGTGAGAAGAGTTCAAATACCTCTCTCCAGGTGGTTGTGGGTGATGCTTGGCGGATCCGTTCTTTTTGAGGTTGGAGGAGTGCATCTGCATCTTTCATCCGCTGCACCGAAGCCTCCTCCTTTGTTGCCGTCCACCCCCCTCCCCCCCCTCCCTAGCCAAGTAAAAGGTCCCTGCGTCCGGCCCCTCGATTTGATCTGATCTGCCGTGACATATCTCGAGCTCCGGTTGCCAAAGTGCAAGTCAAGTGCCAGCTCCAAGAGTCACAAGTGTTTCCCCCCCCCCCGGCACAAGCCCCTCCTCGACAGCCGCGGGCCAAGGGCAACTTGCTCCTTAGAGTAATAGCCCTCTCTCTCTCTCCGTCTCCTTTTTTTTTTTTCTTTCTTTCTTTCTTTTTTCTCTCTTTCTCTTTGAGTCACGTTCCCATTAGCTTCTCGAGGACAGACGCCTAATTCTAATTACGAGTTACTTGTACCTCGGTTCCCTTCCACCGGATCGTGTATGTGTGTGTGTGTCTCTCTCTTGTCATGGCTGTCGCATATCATGTCTGGGTTTACTCCCTCCCTTCCCCTCTCCATGTTCTTTCTTGTCCTCTCCTGTCTTGATCGATAATATCACCAATGTGTATGTGTTATATGTGTGTATACGTGTATCTCTGTTTCATCCCTTCAAGCACATGACAGTATCGTGCAATTTCATTCTTCTTTGAAAAAAAAACAACCAAAAACCAGAACCGTGTTCCCTGAAGAGGAGGAGGAGGAGCAGGAGGATAGCGGCCCAGACTGGTACTTTACAGCGCAAAACCTCAACCTGAGATCTGAGCCACACGACAGCCAGTAATAGACACATAATGGCGACAAAGGTACAGGGTAAAGACGGCAAGGCCCCAGCCGGCGCTGCAGTGAACCTGATAGCAGGCGGCGGAGCAGGCATGATGGAGGCCATGATATGTCACCCCTTAGGTATGTCCTCGTCCATCATCACGTCCTCCTCCTCCTCCTCCTCCTCCTCCTCCCTCCTTCTGACCTCCCATATTCCTCCACAGACACGATCAAGGTCCGCATGCAGCTCTCCCGCCGAGGCCGCGCCCCAGGCTCGCCCAAGCGCGGCTTCCTGGCCACAGGCGCCCAGATCGTGAAGAGGGAAACCCCCCTGGGCCTCTACAAGGGCCTCGGCGCCGTCCTCACAGGCATCGTCCCCAAGATGGCTATCCGCTTCACCTCCTTCGAGGCGTACAAGCAGGCCCTCGCAGACAAGCAGACGGGCGCCATCACGGGCCGCGGCACCTTTGTCGCCGGTCTCGCCGCGGGCGTCACCGAGGCTGTCGCCGTCGTCACGCCCATGGAGGTCATCAAGATCCGCCTGCAGGCCCAGCACCACTCCCTCGCCGACCCCCTCGACGTGCCCAAATACCGAAACGCCGCCCACGCGCTGTACACCGTTGTCAGGGAGGAGGGCGTCGGCGCCCTGTACCGCGGCGTGAGCCTGACGGCACTGCGCCAGGGGAGCAACCAGGCCGTCAACTTCACCGCCTACACGTACTTCAAGGAGGCGCTCATGCGCTGGCAGCCCCAGTACGAGGGCGGTACCCTGCCTGGGTGGCAGACCACCCTTATCGGCCTTGTCAGTGGGGCTATGGGCCCTCTGAGTAATGCTCCTGTCGATACCATCAAGACGAGGCTGCAGAAGACACCCGCCGAGCCTGGCGTGAGCGCGCTGAAGAGGATCACCGTGATCGCGGGAGAGATGTTCAGGTGGGGTCTTTTCTCTCTCTCTCTCTCTCTCTCTCTCTCTCTTTTCCTCCCCTTTCAAATAGGCCTTTTTGCTTGCTTGTTGGATCGTGACTGACTTTTACTGCCTCCACACGATAGACAAGAAGGTATGCATGCATTCTACAAAGGCATAACACCACGGATTATGAGGGTCGCCCCTGGCCAGGCTGTTACCTTCACCGTGTACGAGTTCCTCAAGGACAAGATAGAAAGAAGCTCGTGGACCTCTTCAGGCGGGAGGTATGAGGAGTAGGGGGGAAGAGGGGGTAGAGGAGAGGGAGGAGTAAAGAGTCGCGCGCCAATATACATCCTTGATTTTTTTGGGGGAGCCGGGGGGGGGGGGCGTACAGCATCGGTTGTTGGGAATGTAAACTAGATTGTAGCATTTACAGCATCGCCATCATTCAGACCATATATCATCTCATCGAATTGCCTGCAATGCCGCGATGGCCGCTTCTTTGCCACTCTCATGGTACAACATGGTTGTCGTAGGTGTCCAATCAGCATATGAACCTACCGGCCAGGTCTCTTGGGTCTGCTGAAGCCCTTCTTGACTTCCACCTGGGGGTGCAGGTCTGCCAGCACACCCTCCTCGGTGATCTCGCCCGGCTCCTCCACCTCGAACTTCTTCTCCACGGTCAGACCACACTCACGGTTGGCCATCTCCAGGACCGCGCGCTTCATCAGTGGATACAGCATGCGGTCTTTGATAGCCTTGCGCCCTTCCGTCACCGGACAGGTGTAGAAGAAGAGCAGCGGCGCCGAATGGCTTCCCTGGTGCTCGTGTGCGAAGCGGTAGAACGTGAACCTAGGCTCGGTGCTCGAGATGGCCTGCACGAGCTCTGGTATCGACGAAGGGGACGACGAGTCGGGCACAAGCTCGATTTTCTCCGTGTCGGGGTTGACTTTCTATACAGCTCGAGTGGTCGGTCAGCCATCAGTCATCATGTCAGCCGGCCCTTTCTCCACGGCCCAACACAGCCCGTCGGGGGGGAAAAAACCCACCAGCATCACCAGGTTCTTGCCGCCCTCCGTGCCCATCTCCTTCAGAGAGGCCAGCGCATCCTCGTGTACTGGCATCTGCATCGTCTGGCTGAGGTGAATCTCCCTCGTGCCCGTGCCCCTGCCCCCCTCTTCGGCCTCGGCCCGCTTGACGCCCTCGAGGCTCCTCTCCTCCTCCGTCAGGGGCGCCTCGAGCTTCTCGTGCTTGTCGTGCTTCTCAAACCCCTCGGGCGTGAGCTCGTCCTTGGTTGTCGCGAAGAGGGTCTCCCGGAAGTGCTCTCGCCCGAGCTCCCGCACCAGCGTCAGCCGCGTCGAGGCGAAGAGCATCTTCTGCCGGACCTTGGCGGTGTCAGGGACGTATGACACTGCTATGAGCTTGGGGACAGTGTCGTAGCGCTTGAGGAGGATGTATCGCGAGTCGGTGTCGGTCAGGGCGGGCAGCAGGAGGGATGTAATGTTCTCGGCGAACGAGGCCGGGGAGGAGGGCGTGAGGAGCGAGTGCGGCACGAGGGCTTCATTCTCGATGGTGACGAGGAGACCAAAGTGGGAGTCGGACTGGAGGAGCTCGTTGAACTTGGAGGTTAACTCCTCCGAGGCTGTACGGGAAAACACAGATCAGGTCGGGTCAGTAAGGGGGGGGAAAGAGATGTTTGAGCTTGTATACAGGAGGAGGATGACCCTGAGACGAGCTGGACCGTACCTGAGATTCCTGACTGCATTTTGATTCTTGATTTTCCTTGGATTGTAGAACGAGAAGAGGGATATTGTCGGGAAATTGTGTCCAGTTCAGATCGTGGGCCGGAAAACAGAACCTCGAGGTCTGGTGGTTGGTTCGTAGTCCTTCCCAACCGGTGCCTGGCAGAGGAAGGGGGGACCTGAAGCTTAGGTGGGTGACAACACACTAAGGATGACGTGGGGTTGAGCATTCACCCCTAACCCTGTTTGGAGAGACATTCTTGATGATCATGATCGTTTCTCTCTCCCCCTCTGTCCCATGCTTTACATATCTCTCTATTATTAAATATTACAGTAGGTATAGGTAAGCAGGTATGGTTAGATCTATCGGGGTGTATATCTACATACACATACGCACACACACACACACGCACAAACACACACAGAACGCTCAATCATCTCCAGAATTACCTCCCTTTGAACACAGGTTTCCTCTTCTCTCCGAATGCCCTCAACGCCTCATGCCAGTCATCGCTCACAAACACCCTCTCGCACATGGCCTTCTCAGCCTCTTCACCCGGGCCATTGAGAGCCTTTAATGCCGCCCTCACGGCAACAGGAGCACCCTCGCACACTTCCTCGGCCAGCCGGATCGCCTCGACCAGAACCTTCCTCCTCGACACAGCCAGCATGGTCGCGCTGTCCAGCCCCTCGCTCTCGGTATCGAGGTCCACCAGCCTGCTGGCGATCCCCAGCGTGTACGCCTCTGGCCCTTCCACCTTGCGGCTGGTCATGACGATCTCGCGCGCCCGTGCATCTCCCACCAGCGCCGCGAGCCGATAGGTGCCGCCTGCGGCTGGGATGATGCCGAGTCCTGTCTCTGGGAGCGCCAGCGATGCGTTCGAGGACAGCACGCGGAAGTGCGTCGCCAGCGCGAGCTCGAAGCCGCTCCCCAGGGCAGCCGAGCCGATGGCTGAGATGACTGGTATCGGGAGGTTGGCCAGCGCCTTGAAGGTATTTCGCATTGCCGAGAAGAAGGCGGACATCCTGTGTCGACAAGTCAGCCCAAAACACACACACACACACACACACATATATATATATATATAGACTTTGATGATGAGGAGAAAAGGAGGGAAAAGGGTAGGGCCACAAGGCATGGCACTCACTGCTCGTTGTTGAGCCTGCCCAGCTCCTTGAGGTCCGCTCCGGCGCAGAAGCACGCGTCTACCGAGCTCGCGATGATGAGCGCCCTCGTAGGGCCCTTAATGTCGCCTTCGGTCCAGGGCATCTCTGCGCCCGAGATGTGGCTGTACTGCGACTGGATCGTCTGGATTTCCTTGCGCAGCGCCGACAGCAGGGCGTAGGAGATGGCGTTCGCCGCGGCCGGCCGGTTGAGCTGCAGCACGCGGATGTGACCGCTGTGCGGCGCAGGGAGGTCTATGAACTCGATCATGGCGCTGGACTTTTTTGCAATCTCGGGCCCAACATGTTGGTTCTGCGGTTGTGGTTGCTGCTGCAGTTGCTGCTGCTTTTGAAAGGCCTGCTGGAAAGACTCGCCGGCTGAGGACTTGGGTGGCGAGGGCGGTAGTTCCTTGTCGACGATCCTGTGGCTGTGTGGTGGTTGGTGGTGGCCTCTGGCGGGGGGGGCATCCGGGAACAAGCTGAGCTGGTCAGGCGCCGGCCGGGAAGAAGAAGACATGGTGCAGATGTGGCCGATCAGTTTAGTAGTAAAAAAATAAAATCAAAAAAGCACCTGCGAAGCACTGACTCGCCCTGATCTTGCAGGCTGCCGTGGGAATGAGTTTGATGAGCTGCCAATTCCGGGTCCAGATGATGTGCATGCGAGGGCAGAGGAGGTCATTTCTGACGAGATGAGGTTCCTCTTCTTTCTTCTGGCCCTTCTGGGCTGTTCCAACCATCCTCAATCCCTATCTGGCGGAGCCCCTACCGTCTAATTCGGCCGGGCAAGAAGCGACCATCTCCCCCTCTGCACGAATGCCCCGAGGTTAAGCGTCTCCACTGGCCACGCTGCCGACGGAGCACGGTGGGTCACGGCCGTGGTGGATCCCAGGGCCCCTGAAATCAACATGTTTCGCCCTGTCCTGCGCTGCGGACGGGCTGGGTTACGTCGTTTTGATTCCAATTTTAGTCCAGTCTTGTTTCTAGAAAAGCCCCCCCCCCTCCGGAGTCCGGACAGATCTATGTAACATCCTTATGTTAGTATGTCAACCAGGAGAGGGGAGGGCAGACACGTCCTGCAGCATTGTTGGCTCGAGCGCCAAATACGAGAGGAAAACCGTCAGCGCCGACACCTACCATGGTACCTCTCATGTCCTTCCTTGAGCAGCACTGTACCGCAGACTCCTTGCCCCCACTCTGCAACTTCTACGTCCGACTCCTGCAAGATCGTACCAAGTGTCAGGGCAAAGAAGTATGACTGTATCTTGTTGTCTTTCTTCCCTCGATAACCTTCCCCCCCCCCCCCCAAATGAACCCCCCAAAATTTTCGTAGCAGCATCCAGTCACACCGACTATGCCAGGAAATGGTCCACTGACACTGATCGCCTTGATTGGCGAAGAAAAGTCGTTGTTTT
The DNA here is from genome assembly GCA_014849355.1 of Cryphonectria radicalis. NCBI lineage: Eukaryota > Fungi > Ascomycota > Sordariomycetes > Diaporthales > Cryphonectriaceae > Cryphonectria > Cryphonectria radicalis. The sequence goes on from JACWQW010000021.1 coordinate 115,173, forward strand.
CTTGCAGGGCCTGGCGAGTTGAACATGCAAATTCTTCGGCGATCAAAAGGCTCAACCGTTAGCCAGCCGAGAGGTGGTAATAAAGCAGGTTTTGCACCTTTGCTCAGCGAAATTTCCTTGACATGGCATCTCTAACGTCGATTTGGGCACCTGCTTCGACCAACGGTCGTTCGGTCTCCAAGTCGCCCTTCTGCGCAGCAATATGCAGAGGTGTGTTCCCCTGCTTCTCAACCTGATTCAATAAGGTTAAGTCGCCACCCCTCTGTTGTGAAATATGCTGTAGAAGGAGTTGCATCACTACAGAGTGGTTTCCTTACGTGGCTTCGAGAACGTCAACCAGAATTCCCTTGTCAAGAAGACGGTTGCAGTGAGATGTAATTCTGTCATCTGAACTTCTATTGTCAATATCAATGCCTTAAATGACTGAATATATACGGCAGAAATTTGAAATTGTGGTTTTCACGTTCCACTATCGCATATAATTACTACCAGTGCCCTGATAGTCTTTTTTGTATCCACACAAGGAATGTATGCAATGGTCCAATAAACAAATGAATCATAGGCATAGTGTTTGTGATGTCATTGAACACTTGAAAGACGCTTTGACGGGAATTCCTTCTCAGAAAGGAAAGTGAAGGGGGCATCTTGAAATGTACTTGAGAAGGCAGTATAGGATCCATGGATAAAGCATCAGTATTCAGTTCCTTCCTCGCAGTGGAGAAAAGGAATAACAAAGGCTCTGTAGGTCACCAATATTGTTTTTATTGATCTCTCCAAGTAAGCATTTACACACATAATTATCTGAAAAATGTGTTGGGTCCAGCCTTCCACAGGGAAAGCTCTTCTGTGACCTGAGCCCAAATGTCGTCAACAGCCCACAGCTGCTGCACCTTTATCGATTACTTACTTAAATTAAAGTACTCAAATGTCAATTTCACACTTTCCCAGCCCGCAGCCTCGAAGCTCAACACCTGCACAACCTTGCCATCTTTCAGGACCACATCCTAAAGAACCAAACGGCTTCTACAACACCCAAAACTTGATCAACACCCCACACAACCTCCAAGGATAGCTCTCATCCACAATGATGGGCTTGAAGAAAATTTTTGTGGCCTGCATGGCTTCCACTGCTGCAGCTCTTTCCAATGTAGTTGGTGCTGCGACTACCAACAACAACGTCCTTTCATGGTAGGCTCTTCATACCAGGACCTTCTCCCCCCCCCCCTCTCCCCCCTCCCCCTCTCTCCTTTTCGTACTTTATCAGTCAATTTGTCCTTAACTAGAGTCAGATGGCTAACTGCACCGAAAAGGCCAACTTACCTCCCTGGCCACGGTAATCTCGACGTCAACATCAGTGTCATGGCCATCGACACGGGCTCCACCGTCCTGCTCGACCTGATCAACACCAATTCGATACCTGATACCTTCACCCTCGCCAAGGAAGGCAAGAGTGCCTGTGTCAACCCTTTCAAACTCGACCTCACCGACTCCGTGAATGGTACACTGTGTCTGGACGGCAATGTCACGTACGAGGGCGCCGTAACGTCTCTGTTGGGCCCCACGTTCGACTTCAGCGAGCCGGCTTCCTTGGAGCGTGTCCAGGAGGACAACAGTTGCTACCGTGTCTCGGGCTGCTGGTGCACGTGCGAGATGGCTTGCATTGCCACGATTTTACTTTTCCCTTTTTGCCGTGAGTTTACCTTCCGTCTGGTCGTCGCTGCAGAAACGACCGTGTTGATTTATTCTGTTCAGTTGCTGGCTGTACGGCTTGTCCCAACTGAATCCTGACGCGCATTTCAGCGGAAACGACATACTTCTTAGTGAGCTTAGTTGAACGCAAATGGCGACTGGGAGTTCGAACAGTCTCATCACACCTGTCTCCCGAGGTCGACTTCGTACATATCATCAGTGCTATAGTATTATAGTTTTAAAATGTTTTTCATTCCAAAAGCTGAAAATGCATGTGGTTCAATCACGATATATATAGATCTAGCGATGCCTCCTAGGATTCCCCGCTTCTCAATAGTCCTCGCCGCTCGGTATCCTGAAGGTGTACTACACTGTACGGATCAGGAAGCCAGAGTGATCACCCGGCCTATACGCTAATATAAGTCAAGACTCGCTTCCACCACGGCTGGGCGTAATAATTGTCAAGGAAAGCAATGTCTTCTGCCGACAGCGGTCTCCGTCCGGAATGGATGTCTGCTTTGGCCGGATCCACCCATTTTGTCTTGTAGATGATCTTGTAGCCAGCCCAGAGGACGAGAAACAATGGGATGCAGAGAAATGTCTCGAAGAACGCTGACGCACTCATCGGCTGATCGATCGGAAACAGCGAAATATAAAACGTGCTGCCAATAACAAATACACCGCTGCCGAAGAGGAAGACAGAGCCCAGTGGATATGCTTTGTTCTGGTAGGCATATTTCAGGCTCAACGGATTATCATCTTGGGCCTTGAAGGCGGCCCGCATCCGCCAGTTGGTGACGGCAATGACAAGGTAGGCGATGAAGTATACCGTGGAGCCAACAGAGCTGAACCAGGTGAATATGACACCGCCAGTGTTCGACAGGTTGATGTAGGTGAGCGCTGAGGCCAGGAGAGCCGAGAATATGAGCGAAACGTATGGTCGGCCCTTCTTGTCAATGTGGCCAAACGCAGTAGGGAAGAGGCCCATGCGAGCCATGGCCGTGCTAAGCCGCGAGGTGATGTACATTGATTCTGCCCCGATAGCACAAAGACCGATTATAATAACCACGTTCAAGAAGTCGGGCAGGCCCTTGATGCCGGCATCCTGCATGGCGATAACGAATGGGGAGGCCGCGATGTTGGAGACGCCAAGGAGACGCGAGTCGGTGTGGGGCACAAGGATCGAGATGAAGATGACCGAGCATCCAAAGAACAAGAATAGCCGTGCGGCCAGGTTGTTGACGGCGCGAGGGAGATTCCAGCGAGGCATCTTCGCCTCGCCATTCGTGATGCCCAAAAGTTCCTGGCCACCACAAGAGAAGGAGGCCAAGAGGAAACATTGTCCGATACCCTATGGCCCGGTTAGAGTCAAGCTCTCAGGTTATAAGACAAAAAAAGATAATAAAAAAAATGTGCGTGTCATATGTACCTTGAATCCATTTGGGAAAGCTGGAAGTTCAGTATAGTTTTGTGCATGGTCTGTCGTTCCCGTGGGGCCGCCGCCAGCAATCATGACGACGCAAGTGATGAGGATAGTAACAATGGTTACAAGCTTCAGCGACGCAGTGAAGAACTCGAACTCGGCAAACCAACGATTCGGTAGAGTGTGTAATCCAAAGACCACTACGAGGTAAAAGGTCATGCACGCCCAAGTCGGTACCTCGGTGGTCCAATAGGTGAGGATGAGGCGGAAGACGGCTCCTTCGGCTGCGAGAGTCGTATGCCAGGCGAACCACTCGCACGCACCTACAGAGTAATAACACCACCTGTCAGTTCATGCCACTCGCCATACTCCCAAGTACCAGAAGGTGAGAGAGCCTGGGGATGTGAGCTTACCAAGCGCAAAGGCCAAGGCTGGATCAACAAAACGGGCTGCATGGTCGATGAAGGCGCCGGAAGTAGGGAAGATGACACAAGCTTCTGACTGTTTTTCGGTTTCGTCAGCAAGCCATTCGTCTCCTTTGGTATCTGGAACATATTGTGGGAGACTGGCAAGAGGAGAGATGACGAGGGCGGAATCGGAACTCACCATCACCTGCATGTTTACCAAGGCTTGCGTACAAATGAGTCCCCAGCCCAGAAACATGCCAGGATAGCTTCCATATCGAAGAGCCTATGGGCGGAGTTTACTAATCAGTATAGGTAGAGCCGCATGAGCTCGAAACCACTCAAAGACCTACTTTTCCTGTGCCGATAAAGAGTCCAGAGCCAATACTGCCGGCCAAGCCAATCATTTGAATATGGCGAGCCGTGAAGGTGCGGTGAAGCTGCTTTGAAGGGTCCGAAGTCTGTTCCCCTGTGTACTCTGCCCCAGCGCCGACGGCGCCAGCCTGAACACTGGCTGTCTCCGCGTCCTGCCTGACGTCGAACGTATATTTCTTGTCATTATCCATAGCGGCGGACTTCCAGAAACGTAAGAGACTACCGGGCGATGCGGGTTACTTCTCGGGAGGGCCAATACAACGTCAAGAAAAGCAAGACGAGTGAGCATTTGAAGAGGCTTTTTATTGTCAGAGCAAGGACTGCTTCATGTATGCCCATCTACGCGTGATGCCTATATGTACAGTTGCCTATACTACAATACTGATACGTTATCTTGATTCTTCAGAACAGGCTTGAGACCTCATCCCTCAATGCTTATCAGTTCAAGAATCGCATTAGTTATTTGCGAGGTATGGCTCGGAACGCGGGCTGATGGCCTCAAAAGGGGTCTTGGTGTTGGGAAGACGGCCCAGGCGCGACTAAGGTTCGAAACAGAAAGTTTAGGTAGATCTACACTAAACCGGATCTAGAAGAGAAGAGGAGCATGGTCTAACGAAAGGGAACCGTATCGAGGATTCGCTGACACTTTCCCCGGATGAGGATCTGCCCGATTTTGAGTGCACCGGCAGCGTTGATAGTCCAGAGGTGGGGATGGCAGATATGATTTTCCAAGACTGCCCAGATCAGATTGTGACTAAATTATTAGCATGACTATACGAGCCTACCTACTTATGATCGCATAACCATTTGCTTCAAATCTTACTGTCTTGGAGTCTGCCGCCCAAGCCTTCATCGATCTAAATCACATCAAAATTCCTCTCTGATCTTCTGTCTTCCACATAATATGGCGCAAGCGAAGAAGAACGTGTTGCTGGTGGGTGCCGGGGGTGTTGGTACCAGTATGTATTTGCCCAATCTGTCTTGGCCTTTTTTTTTTTTTTATATCCAGGCATTCTCTCCAGGTGGAGCCTGCTTGGGGGCAGAGGAAGCGAGCTCAACTCCCAGGTGATGTACTGAGACAAGGCGACTTCATAGCAGTGTGCTAATAGAGAATGTTCTAGTGGCCGCTTTCAGCCTTGAGGCGAGTGGTCTGGCCAGCGTCACGGCTGTGCTGCGTTCCAACTACGCTGCTGTTGAGAAGAACGGCTTCAACATCAATTCGGTGGACTATGGTGACCACCCAGGATGGAAACCAACGAAAGGTACCGATACTCCAACGCAGTCCCAAGGGGACGCCGCGTAGGATGGGTCCCAGTGGGTTGAATCTGGCTAACAGGCCCCATCAAAGTCGTCAACAGTGTGCCCGATGTGTCCGCAGGGAGCCTGGCACCATACGACTATATAGTCGTTGCCACAAAGAACTGCCCCGACATCCACCCCACGGTCCCCGAAATTATTGCGCCAGCTGTGACCGATGGGCACAGCGTTATCGTCCTGGTGCAGAACGGCATCAACATCGAGAAGCCTCTGATCGAAGCGTTCCCAAAGAACATCATTGTGTCCGGTGTGTCGCTGATAGGCACCGCGGAGAAAGGGCACGGCACAATTATCCACGATGACCATGATATACTGATCGTCGGGCCCTTCAAGAACCCAAATGTCTCGGCCAGCGCGGCCCTCGCCGCTGCAAAAGAGTTTGTCGACATCTACAGCGCCTCTGGCAAGGTCACCTGTGAGCTGAACGAGGATGTCGGCTTCGTGAGGTGGAGGAAGCTTGTCTACAACGCATCCTTCAACCCCGTCGCCACCATCACGCGCATGGATACGTCACGCATGAGGATAGCAAAGACCCCAATAGACGACCTCATCAGGCCTGCCATGTGGGAGGTATGGAATACGGCCAAAGCGGCTGGTCACCCACTTCCTGACGACCATGTCGAAAAGACGGTCGAAGCCGACCCATTCGATGTGTGGTGCAAGCCCAGCATGCTGCAAGACGCTCAAAAGGTGTGTACATATCCCCCCCCCCCCGGCTCTTGAATTCGTAGCCGTTATTAGATTCCCCAATCCCAGTAAACCTATTGGCTGATTGGACCGTTTCCAGGGGAACTTCATCGAGTGCATGAATATCGTGGGTGAGCCGATCAAGGAGGCAGAAAGGCTCGGCGTGCCGACTCCTACACTCAAGACCATATTCGGGTTCTGCAAGGCACTACAATGGCAGACGAAGGAGGCCAAAGGCTTGATCACTCTTCCAGCTGGGGCTCCCCCTCCGTAGTGGGATGTTAGCTGTGAGGCACTGTATCTAGTCGATAGTGTCCATTTGAAATTAGAACAGATATTATGATTCAGGATACCTATGCAGATGGCCGCCCAGAAATTGTGCCCAAGTTCTTCCCATTGTTGTGATTACCCAAAGCTACGATGTCAAGGGTTGACTTTGATCGGGATACTGCCGTTGACTTATAGCATCGTCATAACGCCTTCTATTAGTTGGTAGTTCCCCAGAGGTGGACAAGAGTTCTGATGATGCGAGATGCCGGAGATAATTCTGTTTATTGTCTAATTTCCCCAATTCTTGCTCTCTAGAAGTGTTCTATTGCAGCGTCTATTCTAGTCTCCACATGTGATGGAATCCGAACTCCTATACATGTATGCCATGATATCGCCACCTTGCACGTGGGTTTATTGCTGATGGTATCATTCGTGCGTGCACAGATTTGTCACTCACATGCTCTCGCTCATGTTAGTCGAGCTCGCCCCCTTCCGCTTCAGCAAGTCTTGACAGAGCTTGCTCCTCTGTCTGATCCTCGGCCCGTAGTATATGAACCCAAACGGAATGAAGAGTAGCACAAGGCTGATGAACCCCAGCAGAGAGGTCGCCCAGTCGATTCCTAGGCCGTTGTACATGGGCTTCGCAGCGAGTGGCAGTATGGCACCGACGATGCTGCGGGAGAAGCACGACGCGGCCATGGCGCTCGCGGCATACACATCATAGGCGTCGACCAGATAGTTGGTCAGGGCTGTGAAGATGAGCAGGTAGCCGAAACCAAAGAAGAGGCCCGAGAGGCAGGGTACCGTCCAGTGGAAATCGGTACTCGCAGTCCACCCAAGCCAGAAGAGGGCGGCGACACAGAAAGGACCACCAAGGCAGGCAATCGGCAGGCGGTGGTACTCCTCTCTTTGCGCCCATACCGCGCCCCGTTCCATGGCTCTCTCAAAGATGGTGTCGTAGTAGATGAGGACCGGTCCCGCTAATGCGCCGCCGACCCCAATGGGAGATAGAGCGAGCCCGGAGTGTCCCTTGGAAAAGTTGTACACACCTGTCGCTACTTGTCAGCTCCGAATTACACCTCTGGTTCCTCGTGCTGGAGGAGCTCACCTTCAAAGATGATTGGATAAGCCTGGAAGAACAAGTAGAAGAACGAGTATAAGAATGCGACATAGAGACAGGACAAATAGACCAGTGGCTCCAGGCATAACATGTGAAGTGGCCGTGATAACGACAAGACGATGAAATCGCGATAGCTCTTGTTTTGGAGCTCCACAGGGGCCACGATATTTGGATCCCCAGTCTCTTTCCTTGCTCGAGCGGCCCTCTTCTTGAGTATAACAGGCCCAAAGGTTTCTACATACATTAGAGCATGTACGAATGGATTATAGCAAAGGGGAATGGGGGCCTGGGACGTTTTTCGCAATACCTGGTATAAAGAATAGTAAGGCCCAGGAGCACCCTGCCACTATCAGAGCAACCCAAAATACCCATCGCCAGCCAAGCCTAGGAGCTACGAAACCCGAAATGATTGGGCCACACAGGGGCCCAAATGTCGTGCTCTAATAACAGAACACGGTCAGTCCTATATACCCACGAAGAATACGATTGACCACACATCCCAGACATGACGTCTTACCGACATAAAGGATATCATAGCGCGACCCCTTGTGCGTGGGCTCTCAAATATATCTGCGTAGATGCCCCCTATTACTGTCAGGGGCACCGAGGCGCAAGTGCCGCAGATGGCACGGAAAATGAGAAGTGATGGCCAGTTTGGCGAGAGGGCGCTCGCGACCGTGAAGATGATGAAGAGGTTGAACGTCCAAAACGTGACAGGTTTTCGGCCGACGCTCTCGCTCAGCGGACTGAAGACGAGCGGGCCAAATATGTATCCGACCAGGTATACGGTGGTTGGTAGGAAGGTCTGCAAATCCCCCTCAACCCCGAAATCCTCCATGATGTATGATACTGCATTGCTGGTAATTGCGGAGGAAATTGTGCTATTGACAGTCAGTATGACGGCAGTAAAACTGATGAATAGTTTTTTTGCCTGTGGTCGAGGATTAGTATTTACTTGATCGTCATCAGTTATGAAAAGCAGTATCCCAAATACTAACCGCAATTCTAGAAAGGTACCCGGGTAAAAAAAAACACACATACCAATCCCCAATTATACGGATTTCCTGGGTCATCAACTTCAAATTGGACAATGTTGGTGCCGGAATATGAAGGAGACATTGCGCCCAAGACTTGATGTTGGACACTTGCGCTCGAGCGTCTGCAATTTCCCACAGAAGGTGAAATCTCTACTCGTCTTCGTTGCTAGTTACAGCTCTACATTATTTGATGTCTTTGGTTGACAAAAATAGAAATGCAGTCGGACCAGACTCGAAAACTCCGAGACCGGCGTCGTTGAGGGGTCGGATATGTACCTTATCCGGTCTACACCGTGGCTCGGCCTGTCTGGCAACGCCGTATCTCGAATTAATTGTCGGAAGGTATTAGCGAGGCTACCCATTCACACGCAATCCATCGCCCAATCACCACTGCGATGATTCTCATCTCATGAATGGGACAGCTAAAGATCACGGTCGAAACATCCTGAAGTCTTGCCCTTGCAGTCCGCCTTGTTCAGCCACTCTAAGACCTAATTATCCCTTTGCCTTGGCCCTTTTGCAACTACCCGTGGACGTGAATCCAGGACGCCCAAATCAAAATGGCAAACCGCAGCGCTACTCTCGACCCAAGTGTCTTCAGCATCCGCGATCTCCAGGAAGCGGCCGCCAAGAAGCTTCCAAAACCAATTCGAGGTGATTATAGATGTCCTGGCTATTTCTTATGGGCAGAACAAGTCTGCGCGTTTGAGGTCGGCTGTTGACGGGCAGTAGAGTACTACAATGAGGGATCCATGGACCTTATATCGTGCGCCTTCCGGCATTCGCCGTCCTGTGTTAAGAGGAATAGATCAGCTGACCAAGTTCATGGGGGGTTGTAAGGCTTCGCGACAATGAGGAGGCTTACAATCGCTACAAGATTCGGCCACGAGTTCTAGTGAATGTGGCCAATATCGATCCGTCTACTAGCATCTTTGGGAGCAAGGTAGGAGAAGCAAACCCCCTTGTGTCGTCGGGCCGGAGGCGATCTGAATAGTCAGGTGTTGAAACAATTGTCCTTCAGGTCTCTTTCCCCCTCGGGTTCGCCCCCGCGGCAGCTCACAAGATGGCTCATGAGGATGGGGAAATTGCTACATCTCGCGCCGCAGCCAAAGCCGGAATAGCAATGGGGCTCTCCACGTACTCGACATGCGCCATGGAGGATGTCATCGCACAGGGTCAGGGCAATCCATATGCATTCCAAATGTCTCTCTACAACAACCGAGAGGCAACCGAGAAGATCTTGAAGCGAGCCGAAGGTAAGTCAGCCAGCATCTCCCAAGATTTCCCAATGAGCCACAGGACGGCGCTGATGGCTCGTACGTCGCATTGTCGCAGCTGCTGGCTACAAGGCCATCATTGTGACCGTGGATGCGCCTGTCCTTGGTAGGCGTCTGAATGAATACCGCAACTCCTTTGAGCCCCCCAAAGGCACAACGTTTCCCAACCTCAGCTCGGACCCGTCCTTCAGTTTTGTGGACGCCAGCAGAGATGGACTTATCAACGGTAAGGCTTCAACCATACACCATTCGGATGTCTAGTGACAGGGAGGAGAATATGGCTAATGGGCCTAATCCAAGACCTCGCCATCGACTGGGAGACGGCCGTGTCGTGGTTTAGGAAACGCACCAAGCTACCGATCTGGTTCAAGGGCAGTAAGTCGAGCTGGCTTCCCTCCCTCCCCAATGGGCCCAGTGTCCCTGATTCTTTTCATGCAGTATACACACCGGAGGATGTCGCGCTTGCCATTCGATACGGCCTCGATGGCATCATCATCTCGAACCACGGGGGTAGACAGATGGATGGAGTTCCTGCCACGCTCGATGCGTTAAGAGAATGCGCACCTGTTGCTGCCGGTCGCATCCCGATCGCAATAGACGGAGGAATTCGTCGTGGGTCTGACATCTTCAAGGCCCTAGCCCTTGGCGCACAGCACTGTTTTGTGGGCCGTGTGCCGGTGTGGGGACTGGCATACGACGGCGAGAGGGGCGTCAGTCTAGCAGTCAGCCTGCTCATGGACGAGTTCAAGTTGGCCATGGCTCTTACGGGGTAAATACTTATCTCTCTCGGCCCCATCTCGTATGAACCGCGCTGACAGCCGTTATCTTAGATGCAAGACCGTCCAGGATATCAACCGCGGCCATCTCTCTGTTCTCACATCGAGTGGAATATTGAGCAAGTTGTGAGATGGCTGCCGAGACGCTGCAGCAGTCATGTTCTCGGCCTTGTTAAGACTTCTAGGACGATGTGATCCAGATTCTGGCGAGCCTCATGTGCATCATCGTGGTTGAGATGCTTGGACTGCTGGTACCGCGGTATTATGGGACATAACTCCAGGCGGTCGAGTAGTGGTGAATCACATCCGGGCGCGAAGAGAATGCTCGCGGGTGGGTTGGGAGATGCTTTTTATATGCCGAAAGTACGTGCCTCATCTTGGACAAAATGTTCCTACTTGTGGACTAGAATCTAAGTACCATGTACATCCCCATTTCTATAGCCTACTGGCTAGAGCAGCCGGATCTGCTTGCAGGACCCTGCAGATCGGTGTATGTACCTCGTACGGTAGTAGGGAGAGGGGCGAAGTCCACCCTGCTCTAATGGTATCTGGATTGTCCCGAGAACGTGGTAGCCTCCAAGGGGAACTAAGCTCGCCCGTCGCCTCGCAATGTTACTTGTCACTTGTTTTCCCAGCCTGCTTGCCACATTTTGTTTTTTTGACAGTCGGGCTGATCCACCGGCGTTCGAGGGTGGTAGGAACATGTGTCACCCTGCGGTGCTCGTGGTCTTCCAACCACAACGGATATGCCGACGTCTGTGAGGCTCTCTGCGGATGGCAGACTGGTGTGTTTCCCACCCCCGGCTCGCGGCCAAACTCCTTCGTCTGTGATGCAGCTCAATATCTGCTCCGTTTGAAATGTGCAGAATCGTTGTCAATCAAGAGACACCGGGTTGGGGGCAAGATGTGGTGGTGCTAGTGGTGGTGAGAAGGAGGTGGACGGACGCTTGGAGGAGTAAAGCTTAGAAGGACCCAGTTCACTCGACGCGAGGATCTGACAAGAGCCACAGCAAGCTGCTGGGAGCGTGGCACTGGTCTGCAGCGTTATTAAGGAGCTACTTAACCTTCCAAGCGGGCAGGACGTCCACTCCAGATGTTGTCCGACCGAAAGCACTTGACTTGAGCTACCATGCGAACTACAAGCCACGAGGGAAGTCTTAATCATCCCATGATTGATGGCACGTGCAGCGGGCGTATATATTCTCGTATGCGTCTAGTAGATTTCAAATTGTTGCTACATGTGCAATGAAGTCCCTTCCAGCCCAGACCTTTTACTTCAGCAGCTCCCCCTTGGACTTGAAAACCTCGTACGCGAAATCAGGCTGGAAGTCGGTATAGAGTGCATCGGGTTCTATCGCGGCCTTTTGAGTATATTCGGCCTCTTCGTCACTTATAAAGACTTTTTCGAGCCCGGTACTCTCGACGAGGATCTGAACCTGACAGGCCCGTTCAAACAGCGTAAAGTACGCAGCCGCCTCGTCCACGGTTCCACCAACGGTCAAGAGTCTTTTTTGTTTTTGTCGAGCATGATCATCAGCATTCCCCTCATTCTTCCAGATGGCCCAGTGCATGGGGGTCGAGGGTGGGTTTTATCAAGGAAAAAAGTGCCACTGGGCTTTTTGCTTACCCGTGGTTCTGCAGGATGGCCGCTTTGGCGTTGGGACCCAGGGCCTGGGCGATCCTATCGCCTTCTTCCTTCTCCAGGACCATGCCGCCGAAGTTGTTATAGACGACATGCATGTTCCAAAAGGAACAAGAATCCTGGTTGATAATGTCGATGGGTCTCCCAAACGTCGACCAGGCCTTTCCGTACACCGAGTGCGTGTGGCAGGCGGCATGGACGTCTGGCCTGGCCTTGTGGATGGCCGAGTGAATCATGAAGCCGGCGACGTTGACGGCGGCCCGGTTGCCACCAATGACGTTCCCTTCCTCGTCGACATGGACCATGTCGCTGGCCTTCAGCATGCCAAAGTGGTAGCCAAGGGGGTTGATCCAGAAGGTGTTGGGGTCGACGGGGTCCCGGACGCTGATGTGGCCGCTGGTGCCCTCGGTGTAGCCCTTGCGGTTGAAGACGCGAAAGGCGCCGGCCATGTGCTCGAGCTGCCACTGCCGCTTCTGCAAGGGGTCGTCAAAGGTCGGGATCTGGGCAAACTTGAGCCCGTCGGCGGCGATGGCGCTCGAGCCTGCGTTGTTGCTGCTCGCATCGTCGCCCGTTACGGTGGTCGTCACGGTGGCGGCGGCGGCGGCGGCAGCAGCAACAGGACGAGGCAGAGTTTGGACCTGGCTCGTGGACGTAGTAGACATGGTGCAGTCGACCAGAACTTGGGAAGGCTCTCAACTAACTCGAGGGTGGCATCAAGATCCTGAGCATTGACTCTCCATGGGGGGGCGATTCTCGTTTCCTCCCACAAGCCTCCCGCGCCCCCGTGGCGTTGATAAGGGAATGCGCAGCCTCGCCACAGATCCATGTTACCTTTATCCCGTCGGAAATGTCACCACAAAAATACCAGGCACCTTGATGAGGTGTTGTTTCCGGCCCGGGTGGAGAGTGGAAAGTGACAGCGAGCCAATGGACTGGATACTTGGTAGAGCTGCCGCTGATCCAAAGCAAGCTGCGCCTGTTATCAGCTTGGGTCTCCCCGCCGGGGCGGCTTGCTATCGCCCCCTCGCAGACGCATGCCGCCCTTCCTCTCCCCCTCCCGGATTGTCATCATCCACAGTCTCGTCTAACATGAATTTTTTTTCTCCCATCCAGCGGGTCTAAACATTCAACACCGTCTCCAATCAGATGCCTCCTTCTAGACACCGCGCAAAGACAAAGACTTTCAACGGGTGCTGGACATGTCGTCTGCGCAAGGTCAAGTGCGACGGGGCACGGCCGAGCTGCCAGCAGTGCAGACGCAGGGACATTGAGTGCGGAGGCTATACAGCTCGCCTGCAATGGCTGCCTCCAGAGACGGGGCCCAGGCCCTCGCTGCCCATGACGTACAACAGCACCGGCGTGTCGCAGCGCAGACAGATGCTCTGCGGTTAGTTGAGCCCCTGGCGATAGCTTCGGCCTGGACACCCAGTCAGGCCTGCGTGCATGTGTGTGCACGTGTGTGTGTTTGCCCCAGGGCCGAACCGCGAGGCTGATACCAAGCAACGCACCAGACGAACCAGTCAGGATCCTCACCGACCAGGAACTAGATAGCTGCCTGCACCACATTGAGTCACAGGCCCCCAGCGTCGAGGCAACCACCACCACCATCTCTCAGGGACCCTTTGCCGTCTTCTCCCAGGGGGAAATCAATGAGCCATACTCGGCAGCAGAGGGATATGCAGAAGGATATGCAGAGGGAACTCTGGACGTCCTGACTGATCTGGACCGCCTCGCCGCCGTCGCCGCCTCGGAGTCGGTTCTTCTTGAGGGTGGTGCCGTGGGATGTCCTATCGAGGCACCGTCGGACTACTTCTCGCCGAACGTGTCTCCGGGGCTCGTCGATGCATCGCTGCTGTCCGATAGCCCAACAACTGCCATCACCGCAGCATCCGACAATGGAGGTGATGCTGCTGCTGCTGCTGCTGCTGCTCCTCCTAGCAGCGGCGGCTCTATCACTGACGCCAGCCCGGCAAGAGCTCTCGCGCTGCAGAGACCCCGCCACTGGCACGCACATCCTGATGAGATGTCGGAACACCTCATGGCCCTGCCCTGGCAGATCAGTCCCTTTCAGGTCTCAGCCGAGCTCAAGCGCCTGCTGCACCACTATGTCAACCACGTAGTCGATGCCATGACCGTAGTATCGACTCCCAGGGGGCCATGGAAATCGGTTCATCTCCCGCGGGCCCTGCAGGCAAGCGGAGAGCTCGCGTTCCTGGGAAAGACGTCCCACGCCTGCAACGCCCTGCTGCATGCCCTGCTCACCATCAGCGCCTACAACCTGTCTGCGACTCATCATATTGCCGACCAGGAGCTCGAGGCCCAGGAGTGGCGCTGTGTGGCGCTCATGTATCGAGCTCGGTCGCTCACCCACCTCAACGCCTGCCTCCAGGCCGACGGTCCTGTCACCGAGGTTGGAAAGTATAAAGAGGTCCTGGCTGCCATGTTGTCGATGATCACGATAGATGTAAGAACCCCACATGTTTTCTTTTCTTTCTATCCTGTCTCTCGCTCAGGACCGCCGACAATCGCACAAGAAGTAGTTCAAGCTGACAGGCCTGGCGGGGGGGGGGGGGGCAAGGTATTCTCAGGAGACACGCATTTCTGCGAGTGGCACCTCAAGGGCGTCGAGGGCTTTATACGCTCGTCCTGTAGAGCCCGGAGGAAGAATGGCAACCGCTACTCGGGCAAGGCCCAAGCACTACACCGGGTGTACGTCTACCTCAGGGTCATGAGGGAGAGCACAGACCTCCGCTGCCAGACGCTGGACGAGGCCCAGCTCACCTCGCCAGAGGCCCTCTCGTCGTGGCTGGCCCGGCCGCTGTGCTTCCTGGACAGCATCGACGCGCCCAGGCACTGGCTTCAGCAGGGCTGCTCCGGCAGCCAAGGCGTCCTGGACATGTCGGCGTGCGAGTTCGTCTACGGCATCCCCCTGCAGCTGCTCGTGCTCGTCAGCAAGACCTCGGAGCTCATCCGGCGGAGGCGGACCTTCCTGCGGCACTTCCCCCACGCCGCCCTGACCCGGGCCTTTGCCACCATGTGCGACCACCTCGAGCTCGAGATCCTCGAGTGGCCCGTCGAGCGCATGGTCGAGGACATCCAGGGCCTGCCGATCGCCCACGCGTCGCGCAGGCTCATCGCCCACCAGACCAGGGCCTTCCACCAGGCCACCATCGTCTACTTCTCGAGGCTGGTCAAGTCGGTGCACCGCCGGCACCTCCAGCCCTACGTCGAGAAGGTCATGGACAACCTCGAGGCCGTCGAGCGCATCAAGCACGGGGCGAACCTGGTCACGGGCTGCGTCTCGTGGCCTGGCTTCGTCGCCGCGACCGAGGCCCTCGACTCGCAGCTGCAGGCCCGGTACCTCCAGTGGCTCAGGTCGATACAGTTCTACGGCCTAGGGTCGTACGACAGGGCCCGTGAGGTGGTGCTCGAGGTCTGGGAGATGGAGAGAATGGGGAAGGGACTGGCACCCGACAGCGACTGGCCTGCCGTTACCGACGTCAAGGAGGTTAGGCTTATGTTGACATGACTGAGTTGCTTCTTGAGTGCAGCCGAGATCGTATTTACTTGGGATATATGAGACTGCCGTAACAATCTCCTCTGTGTGTTCAGTTACAGCAATGTGTTTTTATTTTCCAAGCCATGAGTTTCGCTCCTCGTCATGCGGATCAAAATAATAAGTACTGTAAGGGTCCATTCCGCTCGTACAACACACTGCCAGATGCCTATTGTGGCGCGCCGTAATGATGCTCACACAGAGGATGCCCGTTGTTGATGCCCGTTGTAAAAAAATATACCCCACACTACGCTTATCATGGTTTCTAAAGAACCTCTTCTCCATATATATTCTGCATCCTCAACAGACCCACTTTATGGCAGCGTTCCGTGACCAGTCGAGGAAGCTGTCAGCGAGATGGAGCCTATGCAGCACTCACATCCTGTATGAGAGTCGCTGAAGCCTGCGTTGCACCGGTAAGCGTACCGCGGGTCATGCTTCCGGGATAATGCGAACTAAATGTAGTCCCGTAGTAGGCCCAGAAAGAGGAGAGTCATAACCAACAGCTTCCCACTGACAACGCTCCTATGACGCCCGCCTGCAGTAGATATCTCGGAGCGAGGCATATCATACATGTGTATGATTTATCTTCGAGGGAGCATTCAAACACGGCATCAAAACCAATCGGCGGCAGAGAAAGAGACCTTCTGGGGGTTTGAATCTTCTCTCGCAACCTTTGCTTCGTTCGGCGAAAAAGCCAAAGATTGCAATAAATACTCACACGAGCTGGACACCAACCACAATTATCCGGACGTGCAGACTCAAAAAGATGGCGCTCACTAACCAAAAGCCGTTCGAGCTGACCACCCTCGACCCGGCGGGCATGTCGGACTCGAAGCCGCTCTTCTCGCACGTGGCGACGGCGTCGTCGGGCGACATGAAGATCGTCTTCGTCGCGGGACAGGTGGGCATGGACGAGCACGGGCAGGTGGCGCCGACGTACGAGGGCCAGGTCGAGCAGACGCTCAAGAACCTCAGCGCAGGCCTGGCGGCGGCCGGGGCGCGCGTCACGGACATTGTCAAGATGAACTACTACATCGTCAACTACCACCCCACGGACCGCCCCCACGTGCCCCTCGTGCTGCGCTGGTTGGATGGCCACCGCCCCGCCACCATGCTGGTCCCCGTCACATGCCTGGCCAAGCCCGAGTTCCTGTTCGAGATGGACGTGACAGCCGTGATCCCGCGGGAGCGAGCTGCCAGCGGCGTCGGCGGCGTCGTGGTCCCGCGGCTGGTGACGCCGCCCCAGCCGGTCGAGGACGTCGATGTCGACGTCGTGGTCGTTGGGGGTGGCCTGGCGGGCCTCCAGGCCGGGCTTGACTGCCAGGACGCCGGTTTGTCTGCGCTGGTGCTCGAGGCGCGGGATCGCGTCGGGGGCAAGACGTGGAGCGTCCCCGGGGCCAAGGGAAAGGGCATGGTCGAGCTCGGCGCCGCGTGGATCAACGACACGAACCAGTCCCACATGTACGCCCTGGCCAGGAGGTTGAGGCTGGACCTCATCCAGCAGCTGACAGCAGGCGACTGCGTCGTGCACGACCTGGACGGGTCGATCGGCAAGTTTGTCTATGGCGATGTGCCTCCGGTAAGTGTTTTTTTTTCTTTTCTTTTTTCTATTCTTCAGGTGTAACGATCGCTGACTTCGTCCCTCGTCACTCTCTATAGCATGCAAAAGCCGAAGCAGACAACATGGTCGAGGTGCGCACCTTGCTCGAGAAGCTGTGCCACCAGATCGATCTCCAGAATCCCCAAAACGCCGAGTGGGACTCGGTCACGCTCGAGGAATTCGTCAAGCAGAACGGTGGGGGGGCCACGGCGCAGGGAACTGCAGCGCTGTGGACGCGAGGTCTGCTGGGGATCGAGCCGAGGGAGATAAGCGCACTCTACTTCCTCGACTATGTCAAGAGCGGAGGAGGCTTGATGCTCACGCGGTCCGATATGAAGCATGGCGGACAGTTCCTCCGAGTACGGCAGGGTAGGTTCTTTATTTATTTATTTATTTGATATGCACGAGTCCCTCTCGTTCGCCAACTGACGCATTTCCAGGCACACAATCCTTCTCCAAGGGTCTCGCCTCGCTGATGCGTCCCGGCAGCGTACAGCTCGAGACGCCCGTCCGAAAGATCGAGCAGAAGAACGGTGCGGCCTACGTGACGACCGAGCAGGGCCGCGTCATCCGCTGCAAGCGCGTCATCGTGTCAGTCCCCACGCCGCTGTACAAGGAGATCACCTTCTCGCCCCCGCTGCCGGCGGACAAGCAGCGCCTCGTCTCGAGCACGACCCTCGGCTGGGTGGCCAAGACGGCCGTGTGCTACGACCAGCCCTGGTGGCGGGCAGAGGGCTACTCGGGCCTGGTGCAGTCCTTTACCGGCCCCGTCACCATCATGCGCGACACGAGCTCCGACATCGACGGGCACTTCTCCCTCACCTGCTTCAGCCAGGGCGACACGGGCCGGGCGTGGGGCAGCCTGCCGCCCGAGGAGCGCCGCGCCCAGGTCATCGCCCACATCGCCCGCGCCTTTGGCGACCCCAGCGCCGCCGCCGCCCACATCGGCGTCATAGAGCAGCGCTGGGCCCCGGAGCAGTGGAGCCAGGGCTGCCCATGCCCGGTCATGGGGCCGGGCCTGCTGGGTGAGCTGGGCCATACCCTGAGGGCACCCTTTGATAATATCCACTTCGTAGGCACCGAGACCGCGTACGAGTGGAAGGGCTATATGGAAGGCGCCGTCCGCTCGGGCAAGAGGGGGGCCGAGGAGGTCATTTCGGCCCTCAAGGGCGGTAAATAGAGGCTCAGAGCGAGCCCTCGGGCTGCACAGCTAATACCAGTCCGCTTTTGCATGACTTGTTTTGTGGACCAACGGTGACACGTTATAAACAAAAATGTCCTAGAGGACCTAGGTGATGGTACATAGCCCAAGTTGAAGTGTAGCAAAAGAGACAGTAAGGTTCGGAAGTCATGTTAACCAAATCGAGTGACTATGCTGCAGAGTTGATGGCGTCCGTCGAAACGTGAGTCCGGTTAAGGTTGTGCTGAGAGTCTTGTGATAGAAAGGCTATTGAAACCAGAAGGGCTAATTATAATTTGTGCATCCATATATATGAAGAGACAAATCAAAGAGCTTGGCTGCAGCCTGTAAGTCAGTCTCAATGCTTACTCTGAGAATATGCCATCAATTTTTTCTTGCACTATGAAGATTGCTTCGATCTTGTAATTACATGACCTTTAGCACAAATCTCGAGACACACTGGGATTCTTAGGGAGGGACATGAGGAAATTGTGCTAGTAGAGTATAACATCTTGCACAACCCAACCAGATCGAAGGAACTCAGCCCTCTGGTTACCCCGGATCCAGTGAGTCCTGTTCCATTTGGGAGGTCGACATTCGTATAGTCTCGTGCCCCTTTTCGAGGACTCGAAGAGAAACGCGCCCACCCGCAAGAACTCACAGCTGTGCTTTGCTTTCGGTAACAGGACGAGTCCCATACCGACGTCTGTCAGAACAAAAAGCTGCAGTGGCCTTTCGTGTTCCCTATACGAGGGAGGGTCCAGTAGTGGGTTCCAGTCCAGAAAGTACTTCAGAGTGCCTCCCTAGACAGGAACTTCCCACCGATCTCGCCAGCTCAGGAAACTTTGAAAGTTATCGCCATACCAACCATATTCGTGTTCATCGCCCTAAACCCGCACGCCCTCAAGAAAAGGACAAGAGACGGAGCGAACTCTTCCTCGAAGCGTGATAGACGATCCGGGCTTTAATCGGATATGCGCGCTCGACTTTGCCGGTATCAGTCTGCTGGATATGAACTCGAAGTCTTGACGTGTGTCTGGGCCGGCCACGATGGGCAGCGTGCCCAAACCCCCTTGATGCCTTGACGCCCAGCTCCACGATGGCGCGCAGTACTCTTCAGGGTCTTGCAACGCATCGAGCATTTTCTGAAATGAGAACTTATTCTCGGATCTAATGATCCAAGACAACCCCTCGTCGAATGTTTTGTCACGCCAGTGCCCTGCAAGATACTGCGGCACTGTGTCTCCTTTGCCAAGTGCTCTTTCAAGCACGCTGGCGAGACCGGACACAGCGGCGAGTGTATCACTGGGATACGTTAGATTCCTGAGGCTGAACCTATGAATCCACGGCAACCAAAAGACTGTTGACGTTGTGTTGAAAGCTGAGACATCAAGGATATTGTTGGCGTATCTGGAAGTTCAACTTGCAGGACCGATCTTCTCTCGGTCCGAGGAAACCATCCAGGCACGAAGTTGTTGCTGCTGCGCCGATAGTAACAAACCAGTGGTAGAAGATGTCGGACATCATCACGGACTCTGTTTCCCAGTCCTCATTCACATCTTGGAGAATGCAAAGGGCATCGATCCATAAGTACTTGAGACCAAGTTTTCGGGCCACGAAAATTGCGTCTTGAAAGGATTGCGGTATCTCGTGCTCCGGTAGTCCTAATTGAACTGTGCCAGTGTAGCGGAAGTCGTTCTTAACGGCAGGTCGGAGCCCCAACAGTAGCTGAGGCATGCATACCGTATTGGTTGTCGGAATAATTCCGGATGAGTTTCGTGAAACTCTTTGCTCTCGACAGGCTTATGCATTGCGTGTGGACCCGCTGCTTACAGTACATACCAGAAATGGCCAAGCTCCTAATTCAAAATTCATTGATCGAGGTGTCGAGGTCTGGGATCGGCCGCCGGGGAAGCGAATTCGGCGCAGCACGTCGAGCAAGCCAATCATCTCCTCTGTTTATGATGACCATCATGAACAACGCATTTGCAGTGATGCAAACTATTGCTAATCGGTGACAAGACTCCCGCCCCAGCAGCTCGCGGACCTACCTATCAGATGCTTAGCTTAGGTGTTGGTCGTAGAGATGGTAACGCTTTACTACAGTTTTTAAGGTTGTTGCTTGTTCTTCATCGCATTTCTCCTTTTATCGAAAGAGGAAGTATTACTTTACAACGTGAAACTAGCCTGTCGACCGCGAGGTCGGGTTCCTCATCTATTATGTAGTGCTCACGAACGGCCTTTGTTCGCTCTCGTGGTCGTATCTCAAAAACAAGGGCACGAAATTCGTGATGACGAACATGATATAAGACAATTTTGGCGGACTGATTACAAAGACCCTTGAAATTCCATCAACGGGCGTGGAGGTCCTTTGCCGACCAGATTCCTGATTTCAAGACTTAGTGATTGCAGCAAGCCGTTCAGACAATATAATCTTTTCCACCAAGCACTGGAGAGAGTGTGGAGATTCAAGAGGCATCAGTGGACACGGACTATGCTGTCCATCTGAAGGACCCTGGCCTGATAGTACTGTATACATGGCTAGGCTGCTTTCCCATGGCCCCTTGGAGGCACATCTGCTCATATTTCCTCCGAACCCGTCATCATCCTTCCGTCTCGGGCTTGGCCATCTGCACCCGCGCAAGGCGCACGTATAATAGTAGCTCATATCGTCCGCGACCATATTACCATAACAAGCCAACGGGCCCACCGTGCTTCAAGCAGGGATCATGAGCTGGCTCACCCCTGCGGTGTAGATTTGAAACCCAGTACTTTGGTATGGCCAAGTGGTATGTGTCGAAACGGTGAAGCCTTACGTTAGGTTGGTAAAAGAAGAACAACTACGGTGAAAAGATGAGTAGGCAGAGCCGGTGTAGAACTTTGGAAGGCCTTTCGAGCGGCGAGGCTGGGCCAGCAACCGGTGAAGTGACACGATTTTGCTATTACGAAATCCGGAACGCTGGGTAGTTTCTAAAACATGAACAAAAACATTTTTTACTTTTATTTATAGAAAGCCACTAAAAACCTACTCTTCTATAACACAAGACACAACAACAGTGAATACCGCATTGAGTCATCATTTCAGTCAGCCCAAATCTTTTGGTTCTAACGGCGTGGCATCGAGTTGATTCCGGCCTACCTGTCGACCTCGGAAGGCTAGTCGGGTGCTATCCTGGCCTCCAAGAAGGTGGCTGAAAATGGTAGCCTTTGCTTTCACCTTCACCACCACAGCCGCTGCATTTTTAGCACTATACGGCGAAAGGCAAAAAGCTTCAGACCTGCGAAGTTGGGCGCGCTTCCTTTCTCACTTTCTGCTGGCGACTTGGTAGGATCGAGAGGGATCACCTTGACACATCAGTTGGGGCGCACACTGGGTTATTTGGGTAGAGAATGGGACACACACACACTCATCTTCCTTGCATTATGACCTTGGGACGAAGCACCACAAATTCCTCAGCCCATAACCATCCCATCTAGATGACTAGCGAGATAACAAAACACTTTCGTCAACCGTCTAACTTACATCATATTATTGACATCAAGTACATAGCACCGATGCCCCGTGTAGAATTTTTCATTCGAATCGGCCTCGACCCTTATCCCTTCGACTGACTTCAAAGCATGTAAAACCAAAGCCGTGATACCATGAATGAATTTACCTACCAAGAATCTCTATAGGCTTCTCAAGCACAGGGCCTGGCTCAAAGTGAGACCCAGACCGCCAGTCTGTGTCAGGCCATTTGTTGCCCTTCTTGAAGCATCCGCCAGGTGAGGTGGCAATTGATGATGCACCTCAGGTCGGACAATGCCCAAGAGGGCCGCATCATTTGCTCCTCGCGAAAGGACACTGCAGTGGTCTCAGAGCCTGACCAGTCGGGATACAAGGACTTCGACAGTCCCGACCGGCTGAACCTGCCTCCGAGCAAAACTTAATTTGCTTCACCGCCGACAACACCGCTTTTGATCGCACTTGGCATTACCGCCTTTGATACCGCTCCAATATCCGCCTAGGCAGCTTTCGCGTGCTCGGGGAGGCCTGATCCGTTGTTGGTGATGCTTCAGATCACAATATTAGAGTGCATAGAGGCGGAGGAGACAGGAGCACCAGGGGAAACAGGATTGTAGTATAAAGCTGCCTGAGAAGACGGTGCTCAGTATTCAATCAGTAAGAAGCCGGCATCTTGCACTACACACTTGATCACGAACTTATAGTCTAACGCTACGACACGGAAATTCTTAGACGGAGAACCAGCCCCCTTTGGAATATCTCACTCGATTGCTCAAAAGTCATCTCCACAGCCATGGCACCAGTCATTCTCGCCGGCCCAGATAGCATTCAACCATGGCTCAACAGCCTCGTCAGACGAGCTCGCCACTCGGGCTGCCAGCACATTCTCTTCCCATCCAGCTCGCAAAGCAACGCGCCAACCCACCACCACCATCGCCACCGCACCCAGTACCACCATCAACACCGCGATCATCTCCAGGGCATCCAAGACAGGCTCCAGAGAGAAACGGCCGGCAGGCTCGTGGGGGAAAGCGTGCCAGGCTATATCTGGGCATACATGCTCACCTTGGTCGTCCATCCCGACGAGCTCTTTGCGGACCCGGCTCTCTCCGTAGGCATTGCGCAGGTGGCGGCCACGAGGGTGCCTGATGCGCCTGTTACGGAGCGGGAGTGGGCTAGGCTGAGTTATGAGCTCAGGGGCGCCTGTCCTGATGATTATCCCACGCGCGCCCATTATGAGCAGGGCCGGAAGTGGCTGGACACTGTGACCAAGAGGCATCGTCCCGGCCAAGGACAGGTTTAAAGCTACCATGGGATATGTTTTTTTTTACCCCCCTCGAATGTATTGGGTTTGGGCGAAGGACATGTTCTTAAGAGGGATAATTAAAGATGGTTTCTTGGGCAGAAACCTGTGTTATCTGGGAAGGCTCGAGGACGGAAAAGTAAGGATGTTCAGACGAAGTTTTGTTCATTTTCTGGGACAAGAGGCTTCCTATATAAATTAATTTTTTGGAGTATTTGGCATATATAAAGATCGATATCCTTAATTCACCTACTATGACCTTTTACTACGTTGGCGTTTTCAGTAGTCTCTCCATCTCGGACCATCTGCTTCTCGGCACCGTTCAATCCCACCGTCGACTCTATTCTTCCCAATAGTCCAGATACTATCCTCAAGAAGCCGAGACCGCTACATCGGTAGGTACAACGTCTAAAAGCACATTTATCAACAACAGCTACTGCGAATGCTTATCAGAAAGGCCTGCTCAGCGCTGGGCTCTACCAAATGGACAAACAGGTGAGGATGAAAACACCAATATAAAGGGAAAGCAATGTGCGGAGGGTATGTATGGGCCTTTTGCACCTTTTGGCACTATGAGCGATGGAAAGGTGCAATAGATTAAAATAATAAAAAAATAGATAGATAGACATCCAGCATTACATGTGTTTCAAAACTGTTGGTGGCTTTTGCATTCTGTGTATTTATACATTGGGGGGAGGGGGGCGGATTAAGAAGTATCTGAGATTTGAGCGGCTAGATAAGAACCAGAGACGTTGAGCCGTCGTTTTTTAAGGATTATCTCGATACAAATGATTGCAGCAGCTGTTGATTCATATTTAGCACTGAGGTAGGCCCATCTAATCAAGTAATCAAAGCAGCCCCCCCCCCCCCCGAGGCCACGGATACAGAATCCCTCCCCCCCAAAACACCCCTCAAAACCCCCGCCTTCAAGTACTCAAGTTCATAGCTTTAGTACTGCCTTGGTGCCCTAACAGTGCCAGTGAGTGCCTAGCAACGGAATATCCGGCCCTAGCCCACCCATACTACTGCACAAGCTGCAGAATCTAAATGACTGGTACCAGGCGTGCCAGGCATCGTCGCCTATGATTGAGCACTTCTGCGGTCTAGACTTGCGTAGACCAATGATCCCCCGTGGCTAAAAGATCCGGCGCTAAGAAGAGATCATGTGGCTGTGCTGGGCTCCCAGGTTGCCAGGGTGTTAAGCACGCCAGACGGCCTCCCTCTTCTTCTTTTGTTTTCGCCGTAGTGGTGGGCGGTCTTATATACTCCGCTCTCAACCCCCCTTTGACCCAGGAGTGCCGGGATCTAGGGTCTTATATAGCCTATGCATGCACCCGATCCTAGCTTGGGGGGTTTACTGCTATGTACAGTATCATGTGTGCCATCTTTTAGGAGAGAGGGAGGGGGTGGCGGAGAGGTGGCGCCCGGGGGGGGGGCTGGAGACACCATTTGTTATTTTCTTTGGTTGGTTTCTGCCGTTATCCAAAACCGTTAAAATAGATCCCACACGGGTTGGGGGGGGGTCTACAACAATAATACATACTGTGCTATAGTACCAACTCGGTAATTAGTGACAGTCTAGTTCTCTCATGCTACATTTTTTTTTTTTTTGCCTCCCGATGCACAATGCCTTTGCTGTGTGTGTCCACGCCTACAACACTCAACAGTCTGATCACGTTGAGGTCCTGTCAAGGGGGTCCTGCAGGCCACGAGGTACCGACGGGTCGATTCAGCGCCCAACTCCCGCAGTCTGAGCTCGTCCTGATGCCGATACGACGACGTCGCCTGGGTTCAATCTTGTGTGAGCTACGGTGATGGTTCGTGGGGCCCGAGGCACCGCAAAGGCGGGCGCCATCTCAGAGGCAGCTCGGGAGGAGGAAGCCCTACGGTAAGCTGTCGCCCGCCGCCCGTCGCAGTCTGAGATTCACGCCTCGCCACCGCCCCTCTCTTGAGACTGACTTTTGGCCACCAGATATGGAGCTTCGTTGTTGGCTGAATCCGTCATCAACGAGACCGCCTCGCCCCTGAACCCTTCATCGCTGCGCCTCTCCTCTGATGCCATCCTGACTGCGTTTGCCCAGCTGGCCGCCCTGAAGCTCAACGTAGAGCGGGTCGTCTTTTCCATCTTCGACAGCAGGCGGCAGCACATCATCGCAGAGGCCACCCAGTCCACCGTCATCACCCTAAATCCAGAGACCGATGTCCCTCGAGCCGCTGACACCGAGGGCCATGCGCTTGTGCTATCCGGTACAGCCATCCCGCGGGCCTATGGCGCGTGCGAGGCCGTCCTCGACTTGCCCGCCATCCAGATATCGCCCAGCGGCACCGTCCTGCCTATCTGTGTGGTGCCCGACCTGACCCAAGATGACCGGTTCTCCGGCAAGCCCTACTTCGGGCCAGACATGCCACTTCGGTTTTATGCTGGCGTGCCCCTCCGTTCGCCCCAGGGAATCGACATTGGTGTCTGCTGCGTCTTCGACAGCACGCCGCGGGCGGACCTCGACCTGGCGTCGCAGGGCTTCCTGCGCACGACTGCCGGGCTTGTCATGTCGCACCTGCAGTCGAGGGTCTCCACGGAGAGCTACCGGCGACATGAGCGCATGGTGCGGGGCCTCGGGTCTATGGTCGAGGGGACAGGCTCCATGTCCAAGTGGCGAGATATGCCCAACCCAGATTCCTTTGCTACGATCCAAGGAAGAGAGGGCCGTCTCAATGCCCAGCAGCAGCGCATCCAGGGCCAGGGCGGCGACTTGCCCGCCACCGCGCAGCCCACGCGCCCGATTCCCGTCCCGCTGCAGTCAGATCAAGGTCCTATCCAGGATCCAGAGGTCTTCTACCCAGCCGACAGCACAGAGACTGTCGTCTCGGGAACAACCAATACTGGAACTGGATCCTACCAGTCGATGCAGTCTTTCGCCAGCACAACAAGCCCCCCGAAGGAGAGCGATGACATGTTCATCACCAAGTCGCTGTTCTCACGTGCTGCCAACATTATCCGAGAGTCGATCGAGGTCGAGGGCGCCTTGTTTCTGGACGCCTCCATCGGGTCGTTTGGAGGTCTCGTCCCCGAGGAAGCGACACGCCCCCGCCGGGTCCCGACCAGGAACAACGGCGGTCTTCTGAGAGCAGCAGTGACGAATCAGCTGCAACCGATGACAGCTCCACCGCCTCCAGGTTCTGCCAGAACCTGGGCTTCTCCACCTCAGACCAATCGAGCATCAGCGGAGAGATGGCGCCTCAGGCGTTCGGATCGGTTCCGGATACTGTCCTCGAGAGGATCCTACGTCGTTATCCACGCGGTCAGGTCTTCAACTTTGACGACGAAGGTGTCGTCATCTGGGCCGTGAGCGACTCGGAAGAGTCTAGCACTTCGGGTGATGCAGGTGACCCAGTGCCCCAGCCAGTCAAGCAGGTGCCCAGCCGTCCTAGAAGAAGCGACGGGGCGTTTCTCATCAGGATGTTTCCTGGGGCGCGAAGCGTGGCCCTCATCCCCCTCTGGGACTCACACAGGAAGTCATGGTACGCGGGCGGCTTTGTCTGGACGAGATCTCGCGGCCGCGTCTTCACCGTCGAGGGCGAGCTCAGTTATCTCAAGGCCTTCGGTGCCGCCATCATGTCTGAGATTGCACGCATCGACGTCTTGCGGGAGAAGAAGGCAAAGGACGACGTCCTCGGCTCGCTCTCGCACGAGATCAGGTCTCCGCTCCACGGCGTCATCCTGGGCGTCGAGCTGATGCACGACTCCGTCTTGACTAGCTTCCAGGCCGATGTCTTGCACACAGTGGAAACTTGCGGTCGCACACTCCTCGACACACTGGATCACGTGAGTCTGCTCTCTCTCTCTCTCTCTCTCCGCGGCTTATATACAGCTAATGTAACCTATAACTAACCACATCCTCACAGCTGCTTGATTTCAGCAAGATCAACCACTTCTTACAGTCTCCAAAGCGGAGAGCGTCAGCCGGACATGTGCGTGGCCTCAACATGGATCCCGCTGGGCGGAGCATCGAGTCCGGGATGATGAGCATTTTCTCCGAAGTGAGTCTGGACTTGCTTCTGGAAGAGGTCGTAGAGAGTGTCTACGCCGGATTCAGCTTCCAAAATACATCAAGCCATTGGGCCGCGAGAGACAAGCCGAATCCTTCATACTTCGAAATAGGAAACACTCAGGCGGTTAGAATCTGTTCGCCAGCTGGACACCAACGGCACCGTTCTTGGAACCCCTCGAGTTGGGAATCAGGTTGTTGGTGTCCACCTGAATATCAACCCCAACGTCTCGTGGGATTTCCATGCACAACCTGGTGCCCTGCGACGGATCATAATGAATATCTTCGGAAACGCGCTGAAGTATACATCGAAAGGCAGCATCCTAGTATCTTTGACGCAGGAGCCGATTTCTGCGAAAAAGAAGTCTAGGCGGCGGAACATTGTCTTCTCGGTCTCGGACTCTGGAAGAGGCATCGGAAACGAGTATCTGCAGAACCGGCTTTATATCCCCTTCTCCCAGGAGAATCAACTGTCTTCTGGGGCTGGTCTGGGTCTCAGCATTGTCAGGCAGATCGTCCACGGACTTGGAGGTCGGATTAGTATCGAGAGCCGGGTCGGCCATGGCACCACAGTCAAGGTTTTGTTACCTTTGCGTCTCTCGAGCCGTAAGCCCTCCTCCGGTGCTGGCTCACCGCGCAATGCATACGACGACCTCGACGGTCTCTTACAAAAGCTCGAGGGCTTCTCGGTCGCCCTCATAGGCTTCCCTGAATCCTTTGACGAAGACAACCAACCTCTTGCGGCAGAGACTACGAAATCTCGGGTGGGCCCGATGCTCTTCTTGCAGAACATGTGTCAAAATCATCTCCACCTGCGCGTGCTCTCTTCGCCCGAGCTGGAATCCGAGGTCCCGTCGCTGATCATCTGCGCGGAGCACGCCCTGGCCCAGATTCCAACCCTGTCCGGTCAGCCACCAGTGGTGGTCGTATGTGACAACGCCCTCTCTGCACACCAGCTCACATCCCGGTATGCCTCCATCACACCCCGCGTCACCGAGTGCTTTTCACAGCCGTAAGTGCAGACTCCTCCAACAACTCTGAACCATGTAGCCGTGTAGGTCTGACAGTAGCAGGATTGGCCCACGAAAATTGGCCAAGATTCTCGTGCTCGCCTTGGAACGATGGAAGGACCTACAGAACTCAGAGCCCGGTCCCGTACCACCTGCGCCCCCTGAGATCAGTAGCCCGAACATGGCTGCACCCCAAGAGACTCAGGGCCCCGTTCCAGAAGACCAACCTGCACCCGCAGAGCGCGATGGTGCAGGATCTGTTACGCATCTCAGTCTACCGCACAGAACATTGAGACGATCTAGATCTACAGACAAGTCCGATTACAGCGGTCGAACCATCACTACAGATGTTTCACCACCCCGAGAGACTGAAGCAGAACCGTCATCGGGCGAGGAGAAGGCCGCGTTTTTGCTCGTTGACGATAATGCCATCAATCTCAAAATCCTCGACTCGTACATGAGGAAGCTTAAACATGACCACGACAACGCCTCCAACGGGCTAGAAGCAGTGGACGCCTGTCGCTCAAGAGCTGTTCACTATCGCTGCATATTCATGGGTTCGTCAAGCAGCCCTGGTCGTTTTCTTCTTCTTTTTCCCTCGTTTATCTAACATTTTGCTGACTCTGTTACACCATCAGATATATCCATGCCCGTCATGGATGGGCTCGAGGCGACACGTCTCATCCGAGCTCACGAACAAAAGAAACAACTGAAGCCGGCCCTCATCATTGCGCTCACTGGCCTTGCGTCGGCTGAGAAACAGCAGGAGGCATACGCTAGCGGAATCGATTTGTTCCTCACGAAGCCGGTACCGCTCAAGGAACTGGGCCGGATCCTAGAAGCAAATGGTGTCTGATCAAGCCTTAACTACCAAGCCCTGTTTCAGTCATCGACAACGCAGTCTTGCATTGCTTATATGAGTCTTCTCTCTGGAGAACACAAACAAAAAAAAAGAGAAAGAAAGAAATACACTTAAAGACTTACAGGGTATTTTGGAAAAGAATACACGGCGTTTCGGGTGTGTTTTTTTTCAAGAGGCATTGGCCGATATACAGGTATACCCACGAAGGTTTTTGTTTTTCTTTTTGGGCGTTGGAAGAAGTTCTTGCATTATCAAATAATAAAACGTGTAGCGGGTGTTCCACCAAAGAAACACCATCACAGTATCATTACAACAGTTTAAAGTAAGTACATTGAAATCAATACCCATACCCATCAAAGTCTCCAGCATGGAGAATATCACCTCTTGGTCCGTTCATGACCTCCCAGACTTCTCGTGGGTCTAGCTCGGGCTCTGCCACTCTCTTGGCAGCTGGACTGGCGTCCTCTCCAGCGGCGGCGATCTCCGCAGCAGCCTCCTGTTTGGCCAGGGCAACTGAAAAGGTGAGAGACATGGTCAGCACAAAAGAACCAAAAAAAAAAAAAAGGAAAGAAAAAAAATCAAGAGATGCCCCCCCCCGCCCCCCGGTCTCGACGACTGAACAAAGACGGCCGTGGGACAGAGGAGGAGGGCCAAAACAAGCTCTTACCGTGTAGGAAGACCGCCGCCCTCTTCCCAGAGTACATGGCATGCGGCACGTTGGTGGAATCATCAATGTTGATATCCCCGACGGCAAACACCATGGGGATGTTGGTCAGGTACCCCAAACCCTGCACGCCGGCGAGGCGACCGTTCTGGACGATGACGCCCAGGTCCCGGCCGAGGTTGGACCGCTGGACGTTGGGGAACGAGGTGAAGAAGGCGGCCCGCTCGATGGACGTCCCGTCGATGAGCTCCACGCTGAACAGGTCGTGCTCCGGGTGCGTGGGCGCGCTGGGGTCACTGCCGTTGGCGCTGCCGTCGGCAAGGCGGGTGATGGACGCCAGGGTCTGGTTGTAGACGGTCACGTTGTTCTCTGCCAGGTACGTCTCCCAGCCCGGGAATGCGCTGTCGGCGGTGCTGCGGACGTCGGGCGTGTCGGTGCCGTTCACAAAGGCGACCAGGTCGGCGTCGAGGGTCCGAATCTCGCGCACCATGCCGGGGATGGCGTCGAGCGAGCCCAGCAGGCCCAGGGCCTGGTCGGCGTGCTCGTAGCCGTCGCACCAGGGGCACCAGTAGATGCCCTGCGCCCAGTTCTCCCGCAGGCCTGGGGTGCCGGGGATCACGTCCTTGAGGCCCGTCGCGAGGATGAGGCTCCTGGCGACAAGGACGCCCTGCGCGCCGGACGGGTAGGTCACGCTTACCGTGTAGGATGGGTTCCTGATGTCTGTTGCTTGGGGCTCAATGTCGGTTACGGTGCCGTTGGTCCACGAGACAGTGTCGTAGTAGGCAATCTTTTCGCGGGCGAGCCAGCGGAAGTACGCTGGAGTGACTCCTGTGCGGCGCTTTTTGTTGAGTTTTTTGTAATTCACCATGTACTTCGGGAAGCTTTTAGCTCCACCCCCCCCCCCCTAACCCCCGAAGAAAAACAAATGAAAACGAAAAGAAACCTTGAAACTTACCATCGAGACCAATCACGTCGTGCATGTGACGGGTGGCGCCGTTGCGGTACTCGCCAGAGTCGATAAGTAAGACATGTCGACGCACACGAGCCAGTCCACTCAAAGCACTGAGGCCAGCTGGACCGCCTCCTATGATGATAGTGTCGTATTCGACGTCGGTGCCGTTGCCATCTCTTATATAGAGTGGGCTACCATTCTCAGTGTCGACGGCGGCAGCAGTGAGAATGCATGAGGTTAAGAGCGAAAGAAGAGCGAGAAAGATCATGGTGAACTAATTAGGCGGAGTGCACCAGCAGAATTAAAATAAAATACACGAGTGATCAAGATGTTGGGTGTGTGTGAAACTGGACGACAGACCTAGGCGTTTGCGGGACAGAAAGAAGGGAAAGGGAAAGAAGGAAAGGAAACAAAGGAAGAAGGAAAAAAGGAAAAAAAGAGAGAGCCTGTATGTCCACGGTTGATCAGAAAGTCTTATATTATGTTGTTATGGTGTATGTATGACCACAATAGCCATAAAATAAGTTGACCTAAATGTGACCTCTCCTGCGTGCCTTAGTTTGATCACTAGAGACGGACCGTTGTGTACTGTGTCTCAAGATTTGTGCCGTTGGCTGAACAACCTTTTGTGGGTATGGTGAAAATCCCGGGGACAGGAATGAGAGCCACAGCTAAACGTTCACTTAAGTCTCAAAATCCAAGCCTAAACTGAATGCTGACGTTCTATATCTTTTGTTACTGCTGTTCGCTCCTTGTGCTAATACTGACCAGCATGGAGCAGGGTTTTCGTCCTCCTCAGCTCGGCTCGGGTTATACATAATGCAAGCCCTCTTATGTTGAGAATGGAATAGTCTGTGTCTAATCGTCATATGGCGTTTGTTAGTCAATTGACCGGTCGACAGCTGATGTAGGACATTTGGTAAGTTGCGGCGGACGGGTCACAGTAGCTGGTGTGTTTCTGTTGTAGTGTAACCTTGTGCGAGGTCACGCGTATATGCCGTGTTCACATGCGAATGATGCGATGCAAGATAACAAAGGTGCCACTTATGAATTCGATGTACGCACGTAGGAAAATACACACGATATAACATAAAAAAATGTCAATAGCTGATATAAGAAGCCATAAAAAAAAAACAAAAAAAAAAATTCAAGACTTTATCGTAGCATATCTTCATCCTAGACATAGGAGTGTAGTTATACAGGTGGGAGAGGGCGTTGCACGTGCAGTTACAACGAGAAGGTCACAAATGAACTCCTATTGCATGCAAAGCTCAACGTTGAACACTTGATAAAAAGCATAAGGAAAAAGCTCCTGCCAGAAGCACCTGCTCCTAGCAGCCGGAAGCCTCAAAGTGGGTTCTATTAAATCGTCTGGTGCCAGTGTACTGAAGGCCTGGCGATCTCCGCCACACATGAGCGTATTATCCCTGAACTCTTTCCACGAATCCCCCCCCCCCTTTTTTTTTTCTTCTTCTTCTTCTTCTTCTTCTTCTTTGGTGCTAAATGAGTGGAGCGTCAGGCTCGCCAGTTCGCAGCTCGACAAGCAACGTACTTATTTTGGTAGAACGCGCTCTCCCGTTGAGTTAGGAAACGCGGGTTGCTGTCGAGGCGATGTTTGCATCAGATGAAAGGTGGCCTACACACCCTTCAGTTGATCAGTCCAGATGCGGGCATCACTAACTTATCGAGCAACCTATCCAAGCCTTATAGCTAGGTTTTCTCTCTCTCTCTCTCTCTCTCTCTCTCTCTCTCTCTCTCTCTCTTTTGAAAGGGGTAAAATGGTATAATTACTCTGCTTCCGAGTTCCTCGCTTGAGGTTGGAGCCCCCTCATTCATCCGAAAATCACCCCGAGTAGAATACCTAAGCGAGCGAAGATAGTCGAAACGACCAACTGCTGTGTCACCGCCCACGGCGCACTCGCGTGTTGCAAAATCTGCCATTCGGGCCGCAGCGGGAGCTGGACGTGAAACAGGTGGCTTGTGAGTATGCTCACCGCTTCAACCTCTGACCAGGGGCCCCCTTACAGCGCTGCCCATAAGATGGTCACGGTATAGTACCAGAGGACCGATGAGGAAATGAAATAAGAAAGAGCCAAAATCACTGTAGCCCCTCAGCTACGCCTCTTTCTAGCCCAACTGCAGAATCAGGATCCTTATGATACCAAGCCCGGAGCGGGGTGCGCCCAGATGCCATGACCTCGAGATATTACAGTCAAGTCTCGGGCAAGATCCGAAGAATGCAACGCCTGCGACGTCGCTGCAATTTTTAGAATTATTTAATTAGATCTCCAAGATTACGCAGATCTCCTAATTAGGTGACTTTTCGGCAGGGAGCCACAATATGGTGGCCGTATCGTTCCTGACGGCCGAGCTGCAAGACTTTCCCCGGAGGCTATCATCATTATTACAGCTACCGACGCCGATGATAGAGTCCTTGTGGAGAGTAATATTCTAGATGCACGGAGAGCCTGTTGCTCATTCAGAGGGAACGGTATTTCTCTGTTTCACCTAGATTCTTGATGATCTATCGATCACCACTTACCTAAGTAGGTAGGGTGTTGCTTCGTTCAAGGGGCGCGCGCAGTGATTAGTATTGCAACCAACTTGGACGAGACACTTTGCAAAAAAATTATATCTCCGTCCAGCTCATACTATGAGAATAAAGCCCTAATCGATGAGCGACGCATATTTTGATTCGCTTTTGTATACTGAAGTGGCAGTGGGTAGAAGGTCGTTGACCACCTGACATGGTAATTCGTAGTAGAGAGACTTGGGATTCCCCTGGAAAGTAAAGTATGCTAGCTGTGGACTTTTGGAAAGACATGTAGTAAAAAGTGCGCCGACCAAGATGCCGTTCATCTGTCTAAACACACAACAAGATAGAGTCATCACAAACGCCTGGGTTTATCCATCCCTATTAGATCAAGTGTCGGAAAGAAAAAGAAAAAAACAAATTCTCTCCCGACAGATCTTTCATGACCGACCCTGCCCCCCGTAGCCAGATACATCTCTTACGTACTGCGCAGCCTGGTCTGTGGACAGGGGCCCCCACATCCAGAAGGCCCAGGACACGAGGAACAAAAGAGAAACAATGCCGAGCACCTTGGTCCTCGCAGGATTCTTCTGGCGGAAGTCGGCAAACTGCAGCCGGGCGTCGGTGGCGAGGGACTGCATCTTGTCGGCGCCGAGCTTGTAGTACACCAGACCTGCGAGAGCGATGGAGTAGCCAAAGAACTGCTGGCCGGTGACGGGGTCGCGGAAGATGAACATGGATGCGAACACGAGCAGGATATCCTTCAGGATTCCAGACATTGTGAGGACAACGGCAGAGGTTTGACCGATCTAGCAAGAGAGAGGAGGGAGGGAGGGAGGGAAGGAGGGCGGTCAGTGACAACAGCTATGAGAGTAGTCGGCTGGGAAGGACGGCTTACCAGGAGCACGGAGGAGACGTTGAGGAGGAATGCAACGAGACCGTTGGCGAGCAGAACTGCAAACCCGAGAGATTGGATATCGTTCATGGTAATGCGGGGGCCCTCGATGAACAAGGTGAAGATGGAGTTGAAGACGGCGCAGGCGGGCGCGTAATAGTACAGGGACACCAGGGGGTCCATCTTGAAGTCACCAGAGCTGAGGAGACGCTGGACCATG
Organism: Cryphonectria radicalis; assembly: GCA_014849355.1. Taxonomy (NCBI): domain Eukaryota; kingdom Fungi; phylum Ascomycota; class Sordariomycetes; order Diaporthales; family Cryphonectriaceae; genus Cryphonectria; species Cryphonectria radicalis. The sequence continues at coordinate 149,522 of JACWQW010000021.1, forward strand.
ACCAGGCGCAAGGCCTCGGTGACGATACCGCCAATCTGGTAGACGAAGCCCCAGAACTCGAACTTGATCTCCCCGAACGAGGCGATGACCACACCGAGGACAATGATGGCCACGTTTCCGAGGACCTTCATGTTTGGAGGGGCGATGGCGAAGGCCCATGTCGCCAGGAGGACGGCCACGGCAGTAGTAGCCTAGAGAAAGCGTCAGCTCAGTTGACCTCCTTGGTGTCTCGGCAGACAAAGACAAGACGGAACGGAACGGCTCGTATCGTACCTTTAGCATCTGGATAAACGAGACGCTCAGGGTCAGGTATGCCAGGTTTCCGCAGATCAGGGTCAAACTGAACATCAGGCCGATGGGGACAATAGCTCGGCTGGGAACGAATTTGTTGTTAGCCCTCGAGCTTCTTTCTTTTTCTTCCCGCCTCAAACGAATTCGGGTCCATCATCCAGGTCCTCCCCCCCCCCCTCCCCAACCTACATGTATGTCTCCGTCGTCATGGGAACCTTATGACGGGAATCGAGCGTCTTGGTGAAGCGGGCCATGTACTGGGTCATGATGGTGCCAAAGACCTGATGCCATGTTGTCAAGAATAGTGCTGTGGATGATGAATGTCAGCGTTTGATGGGTCGTGTTGTGCTTTGTCGAGGAAGGTTGTTGTCGAAAGCATCAGGTAGGACTCACGGAACTCTGTAGGTGTCGACAGGTCAGGTCAGCGGCAGTCCAGGAGTGTCAAAGGGGGAGAGGGGGGGGGGGGGAGGAGCATGCTCACCAAACTTGGCGGTTGTCAGGATCCATTTGTTGAAGATGATGATGCTGGAGCTCAGGCCGATCCACAGAGCAATGTAGAAGGCCGGATGGAGCCCGCCTCCGGTGTTGGCAGCCGGCTCCGGTGCTTGGCTCTGGGCGGTTCCAGCCTCGAGTTTCCGGTCCTCTTCGGAGGAGGCACGTTCGCCTGCCATGTTGATTATGGTGGCCAGCCGTGACTTTTTCGCAATTGAAGTGAATCGAGGGTGGAGAGGGGGGGAGGATCGTGATGGCTTGTGGGCGAGGTCGAAGGTGGACTGTGGCAGGTGTGTTGTTGTGTGGTTTTTTATTTTTGGAAAAAGGGAAACGTGTTTCCGAGTTTGGAGGTCGAAGCAAGGGAGAGCGACGCGACATGCAGATGACGCCTCTCTGGCTTGATTGGTATTAATTGCGGGGTCCACACCACCTGTCAAACCCTAACCCTGGGTAATCCTCTTGTCCTAACCCTGGCCCCCCCCCAAAAAAGAATTCTCCTTTAAAAATAAAAATAAAAATGAAGATGAACAACAATTTCTATGCAGTAATAGAGGAATTCTAATTTTAAGGGAAAATAAAAGAGAGAAGATGAAAGGAAGATTCAACGCTTAGGATTCTTATCGAGAGGACCGAGAAGACAAATCAGAAAAAAAGAAAAAAAAAGGATGAGACATGAAGGGTGCCGCCCGTGATTTAATTATGTGGTCCAGCACAGCCTCGAGACCGAAATCATTTGACATTTAATAACCGAGATACAAGTACAAAACTTGTTCCTGTTCAATAACAGGCTTCGGAGGAGGAACTCTTTTTCCCTAAGAAACTATCAGTGTCAGCTATCTCGATTTGGATGCCCTCACAATATCCAAGGGCCGCGATCACTTGGATAAAATGCCCAGATGCTCGCGCATTAATATGCCCTTCAAGGTTGCAAGTTCTATTCTAATTTACCTGATGTGACCTCCAGGTGTAGGTTCATGGCTCTCGTTCTACACAATGTCCACGCTCGACCCTGATTCCTTGCAGGGGCACATCGTCGTCGAGGTTGCCACCACCCAAAATCCGCGTTTCGCTTTCTCCATCTCGGCCGTCGAGCCGCTCGAAGGAAGTACGAGGGCGAAGAGTAATCCTGCCGATCGTCTTGATCCCATCACTCCAATTCGGTCCGCTGTTGTCTCCCTTTTGGGTACTGCTCCCTTTGGGGTGGCCATAACGCAGCCGCCTGTATGCAGGTCCCAAGGTCACTAGACAGGAGCCCGTGATGGCAATATTCACCTCCACCGTGGTGGCGATGCTCATCAGGGCGTACCGCACTAGTCTCATCAGTACCTTCTCATGTCCTCGGCGGAGATCGACAACGTATTCACCTGTCATGTTACTCGTCTGGTCGGCTGTTCGGGCCAGAATAACCAAGGATACAAACCGTACTGTGCTCGCAACCACAACCCTGTAATGGTCATGTCAGCTTGTACTTTATCTAAGAAGTACTTGACTTTGTCCAGGTGGCACGGAGCTTGGGAAGACACCTACATGCTGCCAACAAGGAAAATACACATGATAACAATCTTCCTAGACTTGGACATTTGTAGGCGAGACACTTCGCGTATCGGAAGGCACAGTGTCAGGAAGTCGATGATGGTGTTCGCGAGCGAGTTCCACTCGAAATAGACAATGCGGTTCACGGTGCAATGGCCGTCCCCCTCTCCTGTCCAAAAGTAGGAGACCGGCTGACATTCAACAATGTTCGTGATCTATTACTTGATATGATATTCGCGAGGTCAGATCACCTGCACCTTTATTGGGCTCGACGGCTGAGGAACCAAAGGGGGTTGGGCGGAAGGGGCGGCGAAGGGATAGATGCGTACCTCCACGCCAATGAACCACCCGATGCAACAGAAGCTGAGCACGTAGACTTCCTTGCGAACAAAGTTCGTAGGAAACACTCGCAGATAAAATACGAGAAGGCTCAGTTTTATTGTTGGCGACGCCAACCCATAGAGGAATTGAGCAATCCACATCACCTGTTGAGACAATAGTAATGATTAATGCTCCGCACTCATACTCAGCACATGGGCGGTGGGCGGTTGGGGGGGGGGGGGACAAAAGAAGTTTATGCCAACGAACCTTAAGTCCATAAGTAACTGCGTTAGGACTTTGCTCCAAGACGATGGTCTCATCCGTGCCCGCGCCACTGTACAGGACGTAGAAAGTGTAAACGACAAGGTAGCCGAGGTATACTAAGAAGCTTGCGATAGCCAAATAGTCATCAAGAGCCAATGCAAGTCGCGCAAGATGCCGTGACCAGATGCGCAAGATGACGGCAAGCGTGGCTATGAAAGAGGTGACGAAAGAAACAGCCAGTAGCGCAACTCCTACAGAAGACGGCTTGACGATTGGCATGCTCATCGTTGCAGCTGTTCTAGCACGATGCAAGCGGAGAACTTTGAGGAGCAAGCAGTACTAAGGAAAGAAAGAAAATCGCATCAAGGGATTGTTTGAAGACAACAACACACCGCCTTATAATTTGCAATGGAGCACATTGGTCTTTTCTTGAAATGCAGAGTCGAATTGGAATGAAGGCGATCTTTGGGGGGGGGGGGGTTACTTGGAAACAGTGGGCGGTGGGCTGATAGAGGCACCAGAGCCTGCCTGTCTGACAGCTTGTCGCTCCACCTGGGCACCCATTGGGGGCTGAGAATAGGGGATATGTACAGTTGGATTCATTCCTTACTAAGGTGAAGATATGGGACCTATCAGATCCTCTATCACTTGCATATATGCATGGGCCCGTTGCTGACCGTGCAGGGGATGTACGAAGAAATTTGCGAGGGATCCGCGGAAGGACGGGGATAAAGGGAAAACATCGGCTCGCTTGAATGCTGGTGTCATCAGGAGGGTCGATTCCGAGGACCTGATCATTGCAGGGGGATATGACGAAAAGATAGGGTATGCATGTAGCAGAGGCTGCAGAGCTGAGTATAGGCGTACTGACGGTCAGTACAATGGAAGCTTAGATCAAGCTCTATAGGTGGCCGTTAAGGATGTTGTGATAAGTATTAACCATAGGATGGTGGGGGAAGTCTTGGTAGAAATACGCTTCTCAGCCTGGGTTCACATAAATGCGTAGAATGAGGCGCCTGCAGCAAAAGGACTTGTGGCAAATGCTGCTCTGAGAAACTGACTGTGCCTCATATCTCCCCACCCCCCCCCCTTCGCCTCCACAACGTCGGCCGATTTATGCGAATGCTACTAATGCAAGGTGCCAAATACCACAGTCCAACAATCCTCTTCGACAATCCTCTTCAAGCTGAAGGAATATTGCAGGCTCCGCACCTCCTACAGCTTATGACTTTCTTTGCGTGTCCAAAACCAAAGAGATTTGCGCAATGCCCGGTATACAACTCTCTGGGTTAATTTTAACCCCTCCCCCCGGGGCAGTACATGCTATGGCAAACAGAAACCAGCTTGAAATCAGATTTACTTTAAACAAGCAAATGCTGATTTGGAGAACACATAATACAATTTGAGCGAAACTTATCTGTAATAAGTATTATTGTAATAAAGCAATGGGTGAATCCAGTAGGATAAAGAATATTTTCATTTTATCAGTATGTATTGCCCAGGTGGGGGGAAGTGTTAAAATTATACCCTGAGAGTTGTATAGGATGCAGTGAGTTGTGGGTTCCAAATGCGACGCTGACAGACAATCTTCTAAGCAGGTAGCCTCTACTTAATCGTAAGTACTTGCAGTCTTCGAAAGAGAAGTTTCTTCTAAACCTCGTTCATCGCCTTACGATCATCGTCTTCTGACCATCGTCTTCTGATCATCTCCTTATCGGTTCTATTCCATTACTCCGTCGATGACTCTACCAAGAGATAGAGGTCGACACAATGGCTCACGAGTACCTGCGACCCAGGTCAACACGCTCGCCATGGCGACAGCTAGGTCAAGTGTTCAGGATTAGCCTAATGCTAGTCCGTCTGCCATACTCGATCATCTCAGCCCTCTTTTCTCGACCTCATCCAAACTGGACTTTTGGACAAACCCTCGCTTTATCATTCCTTCGTCACTATTTACACATGGTCGGCCATGCTGGTGTGGCTGACACACTCACTCTGAAACCTGGCAAAGAAGGCGAAAGATTTGAGGTCATCGACCCTGCACAATTTCCTTCAGCATTTTACAAAAGCCCAGCAGTGTCCACGGCCGTCGCCCCCGCAAAGATCGGAGGAACTTGGTATCCTGAGAAGCCCAAAGACCCAAAGACTCGGGTCATCCTTTGGAACCACGGCGGTGCCTTTGTCGTGGGAACCTCTCGGGACTCCGTCACTACTTTCTCGGCCAAAAACTTGCTCGAGCATGCAAAGGCTGATGTGGTTTTCTGCCTTGGCTACCGCCTCTCCGGGTATGGTGAGAATCCATTTCCGGCAGCGCTGCAAGATGTGATCACGGCCTACTTGTATCTCACGGAGACGGTAAATATACCGCCCAATCTGATCACCATCGGCGGTGATAGCGCTGGAGGGAACCTGTCTCTCGCCTTTTTGCGTTACCTGGAACAAAACAGCACCGGAATGCAGCTTCCCGGGTCTGTGGCCCTCGTCTCGCCCTGGGTCAGCCCCCTGGAGTCGCTGAGTTCCGCGAACCCATACCAAAACCAGAAGGCCTCTTCAACCGACTACCTAGCGATATCTTTTCTGCAATTTGGAGCCAAGGTGTACTCTCCGCCGGGTGGAGTCGACGATGCAGTCGCTCCGTACATCACGGCTCTTGGTCATCCTTTTGCTACGAGCGTTCCTGTCTTCGCCTCCTTTGGCGAGTGTGAGATCTTGGGGCCCAGCATTACGGCTTGGGCTGAGGAAATGCGGGATGTGCCTGGCAACGAGATCGAACTCTTTTGCGAGAAGGACGCACCTCATGACACTACCGCTGCGGGTCATTTCCTTGGCTGGAAAGAGAGTGCGCAGGAGGTCGCCTCCAGGATTGGAGACTTCATCCGCGCCCATAGCAAGAAGGCATCTGTATGAGGGGCGGAAAAGAGGGGATGCTAGTCAGGTCCATTGCATTACGAGACCAAGAAGCAGAGTTTTGGAAAATGGTGGCACACAGGCGGCCAAGCTGGGTTCCCCCCCCCTTTTTTCCCCCCCCTCGCTTTTGCTTTTTTTTTAGTAAAAAAGCATGAGGCTAGGACGAATATCGTGACAATCAAGCAAACAACGACCCACAATCTTAATTTACTTAATTAGTGGCGTATTCTACCTCACGCTGATCAAAGATTCTTCACATTTGCAGCAAAATACTGATACATCCGAATGAGCGACCGAATCCACCGCCGAGACCGTGGAATTGTATGACCAAGCTGGTTAGGAAGTGTGGGGATTGCTTTTCGCCGAGGCGTTGAGGGTTCAGTAAGCGCCCGTACACTCAGCGAAATACAACCATCACACTTCCCACCCAGCTTATTCCCGTTGCAAGCCTGCTATTTCATGTTTCCAGAAAGCTACGTAGCATCTCAATATTGGGCGCTAGCAATATTCCGAGCTCGAGGGTGCGGTGGATTGTCAACGTCACAAACAAGACAACCGAACAACCTTTCCCCCTTGCTTTCTTCAAAATTCGTGTTCTAGAGGTGAAAATATCGCCGCCTACCAAAGCCAAACAATCTAACTCCCCCCCCCCCCCTCTCTCCTCTCCCTTCGCTTTCTTTTTCGTGAATCACCGTTGCAGCTTGATTGGAAAGGCTGCAGTTGCAGTGGCTTACGGGAGCTGAAAACGGTGGGTCAGGTGCATGGTATTATTAACGAGAGCCAGCCATCGGTCTTCAGCTAGCCACTGTCCCTCCAGCAGTAACTAGCATTGAGGGTGACCACAGCATTTGCTAAAATTATGGATATATAATCAGTCATCAGCACCAAGTTCTGTTGAAATCATGTTTGGAGAAACATGCTCATATTGCCTTCATACTCTCAGAGCGAGCAACAGTTAATAATCACAGGACTTCAGATTGGTCTTTGTTACTCAACAACAACAACAACACTTGGCATCAGATATTACCATTACCATCCCTGGCTGATCTCAAAATGAGTATCGTTGATACACCCGTCGAGTTTGTCAGGGGCTGGATCTCGCAACAAACCAGATTGCCTATTCCGCCCACCTGGAATGGTGGCTGGGAACGCTGGGCTCAGGGTCAGATTGCGTTGTTCATGGAAGACCGAAACGGCTATCAGGTCTGGACGGAGCAAAGAATCTATCGCGACCACTCAGATTACGCTGTTGATCTTGAGTTCCGGAAACCTGTCGGCGTGAACGGGGTCCGAAAGTTTCTGGAGCTCAAGTGCTACAGTCAGGTCAACGAAGACACGGCCCAGCAATTCATCACTCGGGTGTTGCAGGACGTCGCTAAAGTCCAGTGGCCGCTAACCTTTGGGGTGCCAGGTGAGCCCAGTGCAAAAGGTTCGACGCTGTGGGTCATTGGCATCGCGCAGAAGCAGTTCAGAGACACCATTGTGGAAGCAGGGAGTAAGGTGGTGGCTTGGCAGCACTTTCAGCGTGTGGAGGTTACGGGCTCTGGAAGTACTGGCGGACGGGGCACATTTGATATCTGGTACTGGAGCTACACTAATAATAAATAGGGTGGTTATTGATATTTTTAGTTGTCGCTATGAAAAAGAAAAAAGAAGAAGAAGAAGAAGAAGAAAAGACATGCTGGGATGAGTCTAGATTCATCTGCATGCTTTGGCAGGTGGAAGGACGAGCTTGATCCCATCTATAGCTTCCTCTCATTAGATAACAAAATAGTCTAGAGTTTTCCTGTTGCGCTCGCATCTTCTGTTGGGTAGGCATTTATTAAGATAACATTGAAAGTCCTTGGATCGAGGGAGGCGAGGATACAAAAGTACTTACTTACCTCTCTGTTTCTTGGGTTATTTCTCCAAGTGCAGCGGCCTGGTCACACCACCATCCAAGTCATTGTGATGTCATTCTCTGTACATCCATAGTAAGTACTTACTTAATGCAGGGGCGGTACGAGACCATAACGTCACAGCTTTGCTTCTCCCCCCGTCTTGGAGCTCCCTGAGCTTGTCTCCTCCTCTTGTCCTTATTTCATCCTTATTTCAGGAAGACCCCCAGCTTGCTGTCAACAAACCGCCTCAAGCTATTCTCCAGCCATACTCAAAAACACACGACAACAATCTTCAACGCACGGCTGTGGACGACCATGGCTGAGCAAGACAAATACGCCTCCCACTGGGGGGCAAAGCCAAACAATCCAACATCAGAATCTGTGCCCATCCCTGTGCCACGAGGCTCAGGTGCTGAGCAGGACCGTTTTGGTGGTCACTTCAGCAGGGGAACAACCTCTAGAGAGGTCCCTGTGCCTGTTCCTACAGCGTCTGGCGCCGAACAAGACCGCTGGGCAGCTCATCTCAGCCGCGCCGCTGCTCGCAACCCCGAGGCAGAAGGCATCTACTTCCGTGTCCCTACGGCCTCTGGCGCCGAACAAGACTGCTACGCTGCCCACTGGAGCGCATCCGAGGCGCGGAATCCTGAGGCCTCTGGTGTCAAGGTGCCGATTTGGAGCAGCTCTGGGGCAGAGCAAGATCGCTATGCTGCCCATTGGAGCGCATCTGAGGCTCGAAACCCCGAGGCCTACGGTGTAAAGGTGCCCGTGTGGAAAACGTCTGGGGCGGAACAGGATCGCTACGCTTCCCACTGGAGCAGGGCCGAGGCCAACAATCCTACAGCGGAGCGGGTTGGTATTCCTGTCCGCCAGCCTGTGAGTGGCAGTTCTGAGCAGGAGGTCTACGGCACTCACTTCAACACGGGAGGACCTTACAGGATTCCTCGCGACGCCACTGCTGTCGGTATCCTGCGGGATACGTTGCTACCATCGCTGGGCTTGCATACCGGATTGTCCATCGTCGCATACACAGCCTCGCGGGTGGCTAATCGAGTTGATGGCAAAGACTGGTTGTGGCCGGCTGGACAGGTTGCCAACGCCTGGTGGAGCGCCGTTGGCACACGAGTTGTGTATGATGGTGTCCCGATCGGAGCTGCCTTTTCCTCACTTGTTTATCCTGACAAGGTCATGCTCGGGGCTGTAACAGCTTGGGGTGCTCGCCTGTTCTACCAAGTCGTGTCTCGATCGGTCAAGGCCAAGTCCGATGATGCTCGGTATCTCGAGGCGAAAAAGGAACCTGGGTTCTGGAACAAGGCACTCTTCAAGATTTTCCTCCCAGAGGCTGTCTTCCAGGCTCTCATCTCGCTACCTTTCTCCCTGCCCTTCCGCAACCCATACGCCAGGTACGTCAGCTCATAATTTGGTTTGTCTCTTCCTGTTCGATCCGCTAACAATGACCTCATTTAGTGCTCGCTCGTCCCTGTCTGCCCCTATCGAATGGGCCCACGACCTAGCTGTTGTCGTATTCAGTGCCGGATTCGCTCTTGAGGTCCTTGCCGACTACCAGCTTAACCGTCACAAGAAGACCAACAACGCGAACCTGAACCGTGATGGCGTCTGGAGTATTGTCAGACATCCCAAGTAAGCATCGTCTCCCTTCCGCCCCTTACTTACCATAAACCCACTTTATCCCTACTTTTTTGGATTGACACAAAGACCCTCAGTTACCTTGGCGATGCTCTAGTTCACTTCTCCTTCCCTCTGTTTCTCTGGGGTTCCGGGAAGATCCACCCGATTGTCCTTCTTGGTCCACTTGCCAACTACGCTTTCCTTCGCTACGTCGGCGGTGACGCTCAGAACGAAGCCGCACAAGCGCAGCGCTATGCAAAGACAAGCCCAGTCAAGGCCCAAGAATTCTTCGAGTACAAAAAGACCAAGAACAGCTTCTGGCCCAAGGTGCAGGAGGCCACCAACCCTTGGACTCTGTCTGTCCTTGGTGCTGGCGTTGGCGGACTAGTGTTGGAGCGTGTCGTGCGGCACTTTGCTCTACAGTCCTAGGGGAGAGAAGAGGGTCGACAAGATTACAACAGAGGTGTATGTACGATTACGTTAGCATCAGATTGTCAAAAATTGGACGCATGCATGCGCAGGGATAGTCATTATGTCCTCAATATCTGGTATCTTTGGTGTGAAAAAGCTGGAGCCATGCTGCTGTTAAGGCTCTGATAAGTAAATCAAATGTTCACAAATTATCTCCCATATAAATTTACAATCCCTAGACAGTTGTTTTTCCACGTACTGTGTGGATTCGCACTGACACTAGCCTCCCATACCGTAGGAAATTTGTTCCACTCCCGTATCTAGAATTTTCACATAGCGTCGAGCATATCACTCTCACTACCACGACTTGGCCGTCTGCTGCTATCACTGGAGATCGGAAACCTGGGATCTAATTACTAGGGAGTTTCACAGTCGAATCAAGCTTGTCATGATGGGATTATCATTTACGTGGGCACTCTTGGCTGTCACGGCCGCACGTCTGGCTGCCGGCATTGACATGAGCTTTTATGAACCCTCGGCGCGAGTTGAGCCAGGCTTCAAAGATTACTTGCAGGAGTTGGTCACCTCACCCTAGAAATCAGGCGCGCATGGGATACAGGGTCTAACATATCTCTTCTCTCAAGGCTCTATGCTGAGACCGAAGACCCAGCATCGACTACATCCTTTACGGACTTCTTCACCCCCAATGGATCCCTCATCGTCCTACAATACACCGGCGTTGGGGCTGAGCGGATCACTGGGCTGAAACATGCTCTGATGCCCAAAGATGGATCGAAGCTATGGCACCACGTGCCCAACGTCACCGACGTGTACGAGGACACGACCTGGAGCAAGATTTATGAGGTCAAGGGCGTGATTCAGACGACGTACCATGGTGGGAACTGCTCGCAAGCCTAGTGAGTTCGAACCATAGCTATCCTCAGATAGCCGAAACGTCTCAAGATGATGTGCTCCCCTTTACCAGTTTCTAATGGGCTGACCTGTACAATCGCAAGCTACTCGACGCGGTTCACCGTCGCTAAGGACAGTAATAACAAGCCAATCTTGGACGTACGCGCAGGTTCGCTTCTCTCGTACGACGATTATATCGTACAGCCATCTGTATCGCCGACTGAAATCCCTTGCCAAGGTGGTCAAGAGCCCGATACTATGGATAGCTTACCGGATAAGATGGCGGAAGTGCCTACTGAACGACCGGAGCTTTGAGTGCACTCACTCTCCACGTCAGTCCAATATGAATGACAAGTTGGAGGGAATAAATTTCCAAGCCAGTTTATCATTATTTTGCTAGGTTCGCTACGAACACTCAAAGTAGTAGACCTAGTTGTTATGAATAGATTCGTTACTCTTTTTTCACAGGAGTTGTGGTATTCAGTAATTTTCCAACACTCTGCCGCTAAACTCTGAGCTGGGCTCTAACAAGAACTTCTTTTCCTGTTATAACATTTACTGAGCGACGATACACGCTTTGTCTCTTGCCATATGTTCCCTATAAATTGATGGCGAGGAGCTAGATAGAGAACTGCTGGCCGGATAGTACCGATAGTATGGTCCAGGGTGGAACAAGGCCTTGCATAACCTACAAAGAACGTTGGCAGAAGCTACTCCAGTAGGTGAATCTCCTTACAGCACGGTATCTGAAAGCCCCAGATTCATCCTCCCTCCCTTCCCTCCCCTCCTTTCCTCTTCATGTGATAGCCTGTGTGACTATGACCCCTACAAGAGATCAACGTAAGTCGGCCTAGGCTCTCGCCACCGCCGCCGACCTCAGCGTCCGCAGCCCGGAGCCTGACCGCGGCCGATCCAAGACGACGGAGCGCATTACAGCGACAGAAGGGCCTCCTGTTGTTGCTATTGCTACTGTTGCTAGAAGGGGAAACACCACCTGCCGCCTGCCCTCAGAACCCAGCAGCCCGGCCTATTGCCCCGGCTCACACAGGCCCGGCGTTGTTCACGGCGACTATGATGATGATAATATCGACGCGCATTAATTTTTTCTTTCCATGTCTTCCCTATCCTTAAAATTCAATACCACATCATCTACATGCCTACCTATCTTTTCATCTTTTTCATCTTCTTTCGTTCTTGCTATCCATAATTAACAATATTCTAGCACATTCAGATTTAAGCATAAAGATATTAATACTTGGCAACGATGTAAGTTGATGGCGCCTTTAAGAACATATATATATATATACACATTTGTATATGATAAGCTTGTCTGAGTTGCCATGAAGCCGAGTTACAACCTTGATCCTTTTCCCTCTATCGTTGAGATCAATACCTGATAAATTCTGGTGGGAAAAAGTAGTATTCTCGTTTCAAGGTCACAGGGCTTGTCGCAAATGATGAGATTTGTTGATGTCTTGTCGTCAGGGGACTAAATAGCGGGTGCCGAAATGCTTTTGCTGTCGCTGCGCAAGAGTCACAGAAGTCAAACGCCGATTTCCGGAGACATAATAACCATTACTGTAGTAAAACGCATGACCAAACTCAAGCTGCACGACAACCTCGGCTCCTCACGTTGCAGACTCATCCGACGAGCACCAAAAAAAGCAAAGGACCTGAGACCTGAGAAATCACAAGACACGAATCATCTGTCTTGTGAACGGCATTATCATGTCTGCTCAACATCACGGCAAATACCCTTCGGCCGGCGGGGCTTTCGTCAACTTCCCTGGCCGGCGGAGTGTGGTGCACAGCACCAAGGGTATCGTGTCCACCACGTCTCCCTTAGCGACTGAAGCTGGGCTCCAGATCCTCCGAGATGGCGGTAATGCTGCTGTAAATGAAGTCCCATCCTCTGACGTATTGAGAGAGCGCGATTTGTTCTTCCTGGGGCCCACTCATCGCTGGCTGACGCAATAATATTATATAGGATGCGGCCGTCGCAGCCGCCGCTGTGCTCAACTTGGTCGATCCGTCAATGACCGGAATAGGAGGCGATGCATTTTGTCTCTTCTACGAGGCAAAGGCGAAAAAGGTCCATGCATTGAACGGCTCGGGACGATCGCCTCGCGCGGCAACCCTCGAGGACATCTGCAGAGACCTGAACATCAGTGAACGGACCTATGGTAGCATTCCACCTACCTCGATCCATTCCGTGACTGTCCCAGGCGCAGCGGCAGCCTGGCTGGATATCATTGAGAAGTTTGGCTCGGGGAAGCTCACAGCATCATGTGCTTTGGCACCTGCAATTCAACTGGCCGAGGAGGGATGCCCTGTCAGCGAAATCTCTAGTTACTACGTGGGTGACAACCTTCCTTCACTTTCTCTTTGCTACAGCTAACAATTCCCCTAGTGGATTAAAACGGAAAACGAGCTCCGACAAAAACATAATGGGACAGAGCTGCTGAAGGAAGACCCAGAAGCACCCGGAGGCTACAGAGCGCCTCGGGCGGGCGAGATCATCAAGAACCCTCTCTTGGCCAAGACATTCAAACTTTTGGGTGAAAAAGGAAGAAGTGGTTTTTATGAAGGACCCGTGGCTGAGGCCATTGTCGAGATTAGTCAAAAGCTCGGTGGCTACATGACGCTGGATGATCTGAAAGCTCACCAGAGTGAGGTTGTGCATCCGATTTCGATTGCCCTGCAATTCGACCTCCAGGGTGATTCTTTTCGCTTGTGGGAGAATCCTCCCAATGGCCAAGGGATTGTCGCCCAGATGGCTCTCGGGATCCTTGCCCAGCTCGAGAAAGATGGGAAAGTCCCTGTGTTCACAGAGGACCATCACAACTCTGTCAAGTAAGTTTAAGCACACATCTTGTTGCAAAGTATCTTCAGCTTACACTTTCCATAGGTATCTGCATGCCCTCATCCAGTCTCTCCGCATCGCATTCGCTGATGCAAGCTGGTTCGTGACGGATCCAGCTGTATCCATCGACCCAGAGACGCTTCTGTCCAAAGACTACCTCGCACAAAGGGCCAAACTGTTCGACCCAGACCGATCCACCACAATCTTGACCCCTGGAGATCCTTCAGGCATTCAAAAAACAAGCGACACCATCTATCTCTGCGTGACGGATGCAGAGGGCAACGCCTGCTCCCTCGTCAACAGCGTGGCCGACACATTCGGGAGCCGCATCATCCCGCCTGGCGTCGGGTTCGTGCTTCAGAACCGCGGCGCAGGCTTTCATCTTGGTCCACCGAGTCATCCCAACCTCTTTGCCCCCGGAAAGAGACCGTACAACACCATCATTCCAGCCATGACGACGAATGCGGCGGATGGGACTCTGCATACTGTCTTTGGTGTGATGGGCGGGGCGATGCAGCCTCAAGGACACGTGCAGGTCCTGCTGAACATGATGCGTTTCGGCATGAATCCGCAGACAGCTCTTGATGCGCCGCGGGTGTGCATCGGGGTGAGCCTGCCTGGGAAGTCTACCGATCCTAGCAAGAAAGTGGATGAGTCAGTGTATCTTGAAGAAGGCATTGGCGAGGATGTGGCGAGGGAGCTGGAAAGGATGGGCCACGAGGTAAAATTCGTTCGCGGCATGGACAGGTCACTCTTTGGTCGCGGGCAGATCATCCGGGCACATCATGATCTGGTCAGTGGCGAAAGGATCTATTCTGCGGGAAGTGATTTGAGGGGAGATGGAAACGCCGCACCACTTCTATGATGGACTCCTTCCGGTGAGAAGTAGAATTACCAACGTAGAATTACAGCAAAGAACATTTTAATCTAGATGGATTGCCTAGCCGACGTATGCTCGCCCTAGTCGACTACAACGTGTCACATGCCGCCCCGGCTGGTCGTCTGCCATCGTATCATTCCTGAACGTTTCCGCCGTGCAAGCTCGGACTCCGGGTGCCCGCCCGAGCAGGTTTATATCCATGATATCGAGTAGCTCAGCTCTCGCCATATCTCTGGCTCGATCATCTCGTGGATTGAACAGCTCACTAGCCCACAGAAGCAGTTTAAAAACTCCTAATAGTAGGAGGAGTCCCTTTGCATCAACAGACCTCGACTTAAAAATCATTAGATAGCAATGGACTTACAGGATTCTGTCCTCCCGATATCCCTTGACCTACGACTTCAAACGCATTTGTAGGAGACGATAGACCATCAGTTATCTTTTCCTTGGAACCAGTGTCTTGATGAAGTGAGACCTAAGTGACCCTGAGAAGCCTGATGTATTCGGTCCAGTTAGGCAGGATATCATGTTTGTACGATTCAGATGTCGCGAGGAAGTCATAGGTTTCTTCCATGTTTACTCCGGATCTGATTCAATTATAGCCAAGGTCGAGTCCCAAGTTTACATGTGAGGAGAGCTCCAGTGATGAAAGTGTAAAGAGAAGAGAGACAAGGAAAGAAGAAGGAGAAAGGCGATGCAAAGAGATGCGGGGCAGAAGAGGATGGAATCAAGTGCTGATTACAGTAAGCCTCAATCGACGGACGTCTCACCATTTTCACCCACTTTTCAGGTCCAATTAGACCCTTCTCATGTCATTCGAATGGAGATAGGTGTACAGTAGCTGCACCCAAGATCACAGCAGTGAAAAAAAGTAGCTATGTCAGTCGATAGGGGCCGTGTGAGATAACGATGTCCAGTTCGATCGGGAAAGAAAATAAAGAATAATTGGCGAACATTAAAGCTTCATAAGCAGGCTATTATCCAGGCATACAAGAAAAGGGATGAAAGAAGTATGGAAGTTCCCCGGAAAATTGCAAAAATTGGCTGCGTTTCCTAATGGTAATGAAGACATGCTGGATATAGTGATCTTTAGCTATTTTACGTGGGACTCTCTCAGCTGCTCGAAGATGACAGTATAACCGACCTGTAGACGATCATTAAGACCGAGGTCGAGGGAGCAGCGCCGCAGCAATCTCATGATAATGTTGGAGAAGCAATGTTCGAAGACAGCACTGCCGCTCCCAATATGACGGCCTTCACTCCCGACCTCTATCAGCTTCGCCAGCAGCTCTCAGGCCGAAATATAAGGCGAAGCAGTCTCCAGTCCAGAACTTCATCGAGTGGCCTGACAGGGGGCGTCCTCGCGTAGTTGTCTTCAGAGACTAAGGTGAAATCCACAAAACCTCAGCTGTAAGAATAGCCAACTTGAAACTTGGTAGCACCCAAGAGCTTTAAGGCAGTGTACAGAAAGGTCGCTACAGCAGGAAGATTGGCATTCGTTTATTTTTATTTTTATTTTCCCCCGTCAAAGTGGTAGTCTAGAGATAGTACTTGTAGATGGGGCTGTACTACTATCCTCTAGCTACAAATACTATTACATGAACTCAATTCGAAGCCATGCCTGGACATTCTCGGAGCAGAATTGCTTCCATCGGCTTTTATCCTGCTAGCCATGGAGCCGGGCAAGGTATTTACAGTTTGCATGATTTCTTTTCACACGGTAAGTTGCCTTGGGTCACATGAGAAAGAAAATTAGACCTGTTCTATAACGTTGGTGAAATAAGTCAATTCTCTGGGCTATTTATTCAGCTGACCATTCAGACTTGGCCTTTGTATGAACTTGGAAAATATGAAGAGGGAATCTTTCGTCGTCTGTCATCTTGAGGGCACAAGAAGTTACCGAGGTACCTCAAGAAAGTGTTCTAGGGCATCATGGATGTTGATGATAAAGTAACAGCCAGCCACAAGATGATCATGTGCTCGCCCAAAGCGTGCAAGCCAGCCTTGGTCGTTGACTGAGAGCATGCAGGTGGCCCAGATGGGAGCTAAATTGGCGTTCGCTCTCCGGTAACACTGGTAGCCGCCTACGGTGGCCTCAGTGCGTTTGGTAATTAAGTGTTGGCATGTCTCTTCAACGTCGAGATGTTTCTAGTAACATTGACGTGTAGAAACTCCTTATGGACAAATGCTCAGATGCTATCACCACGACTTTCACTTGGGTAGAGCTCAACGGAATGTTCGTCCCCTTGAGCTCCGCTTGTTTCATCCAACCACGCCTCTCCACGGCCCTCGCTACATGTAGTCGCAGCAAGTCACACGGCACCACGCAAAGCTAATTGGCCGATAGCCCGATCGTCATAATCTAGTGATGAGCAAGAACTAAATGTATCGCTAGCCGGATCATAGTGGTACCGCAAGGGCAGCGGGTTTGCCTCATTGCCAGTCTATGCCGTGTTGAGCTATGCGGCTTTCTCTTTACCTACTTAAGGAGGTACTCACGAAAGGATATCAGAGAGACGAATTCGAAATGACCCTCACGGTCCCAACAGCCATAAACATTCCGGAACAGGAAATGATAGCGAGTGAGGTGCGGCTGAAGAAGAAAAAGTAAACTCTTTGTATAGGATAGAGTTGTAGGTTTCCCAAAGCTAGAGAAAAGGGCCACGAAATATTTCCTAGACATGATTTAGCCCAAAACAATATCTCTCTGCTCCGAGGTCCAGACGTCTTTTGCGGGGAACCCTGATTGCGTCTCATAATATTGCCCATGCCCATCCTCCATCCCACACTGAAATCCGCTTCTTTGTGGGACTTACTGCGGGGTGTCTGGGGAATCCTAGTCGTCAGCCATCTTCCACGAACAAGTGTTTGAAATTCATAGTACAAAGTGCTAAATACATAATAATGTCTGCTACTTACTTCGTACCCCGGACTACGGATCAGATGCCTTTTCAGTCTCCTATCCCCGATGCTTGCCCGCCTCCCTGGGTCTCAAACCAGCAATCCAACCTTCGTTATTGGTCCCCTCTTATGGAACTGACTTTCCATTATCAGTCATGACGCATTCCTGTATGTCTTGGGGGACCGGTAGTCTTCACTAAGCGCCCGGAGCTAGATGAGGCAGAGAGAGAGAGAGAGAGAGCATTGCATCCCCTCAGGTTCCTGACCTCCTCCCGCCGAGGTTACTGTCAAGATCCCATGATTGAGGCTTATACAAATCGGGTTGAACCCCGCCTCCCCATGTGACGCCTGTGGGGGACAGATGCCCGTGTGGGCTTCCCCAGATTGTAGCCCCATTGAAAGACTCCATTGTTTGCTCAAAAAGGATGCCCGTCCGCCACTTCGAAGACGAGAACCCAGATCAGACCGCCATGATACTGCATTGGCTTCTTTTCCTTCTCATCTCCTGACCTCGGATCAGGTCGCTCCCCCTCCCCCCCTTTGCTCCCTTTCCAACATGTCTTCTATCCAGCGCTCGAATTTTGATGACGTCCGGGAATCGTCACCTCATGGCTCCGACATCGAAAAGAGAGCTTCTAGCGAGAAGCCGGTCCATGAGAATATCGAGAGCGTCACGCCCACGCCCAGCAGCGAGGAGCACCAGCCAGAGACCAAGGCAAGTACAATTCCCCCTCCTTCATCGACCTGGGGTTGAGGAAAAAGAAGAAGAAGAAGAAAACTCTCACTGACTTCTTGGTGTTGCAATTCATCTAGTTGAGCACCCGGGCTCTGCTGGCCTTTGTTGCGCTCTCGTTCCTCTGGACAGGATCTCAAATACCAATCTACCTCTTTGGGGCCATCCCGCCTTACATTTATGCCGACATTGGCGGTGCTGATCGATGGACTTGGATCACACTCGCCAATATTCTCGCCCTCGCTGCTGTCTGCCCATTCGTGGGATCACTCTCCGACCTCTTCGGCCGCCGCTACATCGCCCTCTCGGGTGCAACATTCATCCTTGTTGGTATGATCGTCTGCTCGACTGCAAAGACAATGAATATTGTCATTGGCGGACAGGTGCTTGCAGGCATCGGTGCGGGCATCAATGAGCTTACTGCCCTGGCCGCCGCCTCGGAGATGGCCCCCGTGTCCAAGAGAGGCAAATACGTCGGCATTCTCGTCTTTACCATTACGCCATTCTGTCTGTCGGCGCTTTACGCGCAACTCATCGCCGCCTACGCATCATGGCGATACGTCGGCCTGTTGTGCGCCCTCTGGAACTTTGTGGGCCTGGTAATGACTGCGTTGTTCTATTTTCCGCCGCCCCGAACCAACCCCGATGGACTCAGTCGGCGTGAAATTCTGGGCCAGATCGATCTTGTTGGTGGCCTCCTCAGCATCTCTGGTCTGATTCTGTTTAGTAAGTCTTTCCATACCTACCCACATTCATTCAAGTGAGAAGAAGTATAAATAATGGTACAAAGCTCGTGAAAGCTGACGCGCACTACTCTCTCACCCATAGTGGCCGGAATGCAATGGGGTGGCTATACGTACCCGTGGACGTCTCCTCACGTCCTTGTCCCTCTCCTGTTGGGCGCTGTCCTTGTGATCCTGTTCATCATCTGGGAAGGCTGGTTTGCCAAGAATCCAATGTTCCCGAAGCGAATCAACGAGAACCCAAGGGTCCTGGTCCTCACCCTGATCATTACCTGCATCTCTGGCGCCAACTTTATCAGCCTGATTGCGTTCTGGCCGACCCAGGCATTCAACGTGTACGGGCACGACCCCGTGCAGGTCGGAATCCGCGCTATACCCATTGGCCTGTCATTGATGACGGGCGCCGTCATCGGTCTCTTCCTCTTGTCCATCTTCAAAGGTGCCAACAGGACCATCATGATCGTCTCCTCCGTCCTCATGACGGCTGGATGCGGTGCCATGTCCATCGGCCGCGTCGATAACATGTACCAGCTCTGGGGCATTCTCGTCCTGGCCGGTCTTGGTATCGGCGGCATCGTCGTCCCCGCCAGCATCATCACCATGATTGTCTGCCCAGACGACCTGATCGCGACCGTGGCTGCTCTGACGCTCAGTATCCGCGTCATTGGTGGCAGCATCGGCTACTCCATCTACTACAACATCTTCATCAACAAATTCGTGCCCTACGCGACCGAGTACATTGGTGGGACCCTGGTCCAGGCCGGCATCACCTCGACGGCCGTCATCACCGAGGTTATCGAGCTGACGGGCGCAGCCTTACCAGCCGAGATTGCCCTGATCCCCGGGATCGCGGGCAATACGACCTTGTATAACGAAGTCATCTATGCCGGCCAAGTGGCGTATGCTGCATCGTACAGATATGTCTACCTGGCTAGTATTTCCTTTGGTGCCATCTCCATCATCTGCTCGTTGTTCTTGGGCGATATCAGCGCGTACATGGATGATCATGTTGCTGTGCACATGTGAGAGCTTGTATATAAAAGAATTTAGTTACAGGACTTACTCGGGTCGAAGCTGCTGTAGCGAGAAAACCAGTTCTCCTGGCGCTGGCTTTGGTATGAACGCAATGCTGTGCTGCCTATAACAAATTTTTTGAGGCTACTTTCTATATATACTGGTCACTTAGAAAGCATATTTCTCTCCAATAATGAGCTGTGCATATTCATTCTTGCAAAAGAAAAAGAAAGAAAGAAAACATAATTAGGACTATTACATCTTCAAATGAATAGACGGCTATGATTCGATCCGCTCATAATCTTGTCGTCATTCTAGACGCTATCAAGTATCAATTGAACCACCGATCAGCTCCGCTGGCGACCTCTACCATGTCCTAATAGTCGTCCGGATCTGGCTGCCAGAGTCCCCTTGGCGGCTGAGGCAATCTGAGTCTTGTGTCCTCCAGGTCGAGGCGATACATGATGTTGTTATAATTGTAGTAAGGGGTCCACCACGGATTTCCAGAAAATGTATTCACCAGCGTGCCAGAGAAGTAGACGAACCTCCCTCCCCCTCTCATGAGTTCATAGTGCTGGACCGGATTATACAGATCGTTGTGATTATTGCTGTACATATCACGAGCCATGTGGTGAGTGGCGACCTTGCGAGACTGTTCCCATGGACCCACAGGTGAGTTTGCGGTGGAAAACCAGATCTCGCCGGCAGTGGTGTCGCCGAATTTTTGTTGGATGACGTTCACCCAGAGCTTCAGATAGGGGTTCCACGCAATTCCAACTTGTGCTGGGACGAGAGGCTGGCCTGTCTCCACATCCCTCAAGCGGTACGGCGACTCCTCCCGGCGGATGATGCCTGCGTTCACAAGGTCCTCTGCAGTTTCGAAGTTGACTGGCCGTCCTCCCTTGACCCAGCTCCAGATGAGTGCCCCGTCGCGTCCACGATTTGCTCGCTGGCCATTAGGCGTGAGACACGTGAAGGCCTCGTACTGTGACGGATCGCTTGCGCTGGCCAAGTCGGCCCTCACTCGCACATTTCTCCCGAAAAATGCGTACCGGATCCCGTTCTCACGGACATATATCGTGTGGCCACTTGGTGCTAGGGCGTTGTTGCACTTGTCGAACTTGTTCAGCCTCTCAAAGACTTGTTTCTGATCGTCCCACAGCACGAGACCCTCCTCAATGCACTCCATGCTGTGGCCCGCGGCGTAGTATCTGGCGACAAGGCGCTCCCTGCCGGCCTCGTCTCGCACTACTGTTAGGCCGTCGACCCATACAGGGAAGCTGCCCTCCTTTTGGATTTCTACCTTGACCATCGCTCGGACAAAGTTCTCTGGCTTGTTGCCCTCTGTGTAGTATTGGAAGCTGAGCCCCTTCTCCGGATCGATCCTCTCTGGCAGGTCCGTGGTGGCACCCGTCATCGAGAAGTTCCCCAGCTGAAACGACATCTGGTCCGTGTCCTGCCACATCCACAACAGCTTGCCCTGAAACCTGGCACACTGCACAGTGTCGCTCCCGGCAACCTTGGCGTTGAGGACTGGATTCTCGATCGGGGCGGGCTTCCCCAGCAGAACGCTGTCGCGGTAGATGCCGTACCCTGTCATCCGGTAGAGCCTCGAGGCAACCTGTGTCCTCCTGAGCCTGATCTCGACCGAGCTGCCCGGCTTCGGATGGATCTGCGTGCCAGCGATGCCCAGAAATCCAGTCGGCGACTCGAAGCCGTAGCTGCTGAACGTAACCCAGAGTGGGTCGCCCGTCATCAGGCCAGGCTCGTAGAAGGCGACATAGCCAGCGCTGTCCGTCATGTACACCATCTTA
The DNA here is from genome assembly GCA_014849355.1 of Cryphonectria radicalis. Taxonomy (NCBI): domain Eukaryota; kingdom Fungi; phylum Ascomycota; class Sordariomycetes; order Diaporthales; family Cryphonectriaceae; genus Cryphonectria; species Cryphonectria radicalis. The sequence continues at coordinate 171,107 of JACWQW010000021.1, forward strand.
TATGTCGTCCGCAGGTAGACGAGGGGGATGCCCCGACTGGTCTCCTCGTCCACCACATGAATTGCAAAGTATCGCGAGGCATAGTCGTCAGACGATGACGGTGCGTCGACATTTTGGTCCCGTTTGGACGACTGAGCAGCCGAGGACACGTTCGAGACGATGCGATCAAGACCTGCAAGGAAAGAGGACCGGGACTGGTGGGACGACATATTCACATCCAGCTGTGAGGAAGCCCTGCCGATGAGGAGGAGGAAGAGGAGGGTGCCTCTGGTGGGCAGACAGAAAAGTGACGTGATAATCATGGGTTTCCTGTGATCAAGCCCGAAACCTTTTTATTATTAGAACGCTAATCATTCCCGGATCATGTGTGCGGGGTATTATCTTGATAGGGAGGGTTCAATGTTTGTCGTCCTCATTGCCGATGCCCCGACAACTCTGAGGGATCCCATAATGTACCTGAGCCATGGTTGGCACTTTCCAGTCCCTACCGAGCAGATTGATGGTTCTTCATCTTCCCCTCTAAAGCGGCAGGAATACATGTGTACTACTTGATTGGAAGAAGTGTCTCTTCTCAGAACGTCAAAGTTACTCCCCCTGAGATCCACTTCTAACCTCGACTCAATTACTATATGTCTATATATTGAAAATCGATAATAGGCTTTTGCTCCTATACATTTTTATTCCTGATCAATACACACAGGGTTGTTGTAAACATTGATAGGCTTCGCGCTTTGGACGTATCAACTTTTGGGAGCTCAATGGCAGCTCTTCTAGAAGCTGAGCAACCCAGGCTTTCAGGGTTAGGGTACAGATTCCAGAGCCTGCTTTTCCCTTATACTCTCAACAGGGTATCAGGCTGCTGAAACCCCCCAGCTGCTGTCTGTCGCCCTTTGAAGTCACCAAACATTGGACTTCAACCTGTCATCTTTTTAATATCAACAGCATCAGCCACCTGAGATCAACCCTGGGTACTACTGTCAAGTTTTCACAAAAGATCACATTCTGCCTTCTTTCAACATGGCTGCCTCGATTCAGTTCATATTGCGAGAAGCTCAAGCCAGGCGACCCCATCAACTCACACTCAAGTGTCTGGAAGATGGAGGAGAAGAAGCGCCAAGGTGCGTACAGACCTGACTTCCACGCGTACGGGAAAGCTGTAACTGAAACTGCCCCGCCACAGATGCCAGGGCCGCCGGCCGTGAGCCCGACTCGGCGCAGATCGAGCTCGAGTTTGGCAAGGCCCGCGCTGGCTGCGTTACCTCGGGACTCTCTGCCTACAAAACCACCAAGATCTCTTTGGCCTTCATTACTTTGTGCTTTTTCGTCTATACTCTCGCCAAGGTGCCCCAACTTGCCCTCGAGCCGTCCCTCCTTCTTTGGCGCCATGGCCGCGGCCCCCTTCGTCTTCTCCCTCGCGACTGGTTGTCTCGAAGACAAGCAGGAGACCCGCGATATGTGATCTGACGAGGAGAGCTAGATCCTTTCGGTGAATTGTACCTGATAGGCCAGACAATCGATCGTTTGGTGCCCCGACTCCTCCCCGTCCTATTCAGTACCCTTAGAGCTCGACGGTCTAACTGTATACAGGTTTCTACGCAACACAGCAATGCACTGCGACCGTTACGATGGTCTCCGCAATTTTCAACTTTTTTTCTTCTTCTCCATTGCCGTCTTTTTCCGGCGTTGAAACGGGTCGCAAATATTTGGCGTTCGCATAGCATGGAGCAGACGTGCAGCATTTCTGGCCCTGGTTAGGGGAGGAGAAACATGAAGGGAAAGCAAAGGTTCTAGGTACAAGCTGCATTCAACAGGATCCCCACTTATCTCATACATTTCTTTTTTGTGATGTCCACCTCGACAGCCACACAGCCCATGCATATGGACTTGTCCATAATATGGTCTGTCGAGGAGACAAACCCTTTATTCTATGCAGGCTCTTGCAAGCGTCGAAGCCGTGGGGGCGGCGGCGTGGGTAGAGAATCATCCCCCCTGGCCCACCACCCACTCTAGCTGGCAGACTTCAGGTCATCAAGTTGTCTAGCCAACAAAAACAGAACCCAGCGATAATTGAACGAAACTGGGAGGTGCTTATAGGGCACGTGGATGAACCCAAAACAGCTATTATCGGACAGTGCATGAGATGTTCGCCGAGCAGCAGGGCTCAGAACTACCGTACCATTATACTCGAGACCAATAACTCGCGTTAGAACCGCACTACCGACTAAGAAAGGAAATATTTTTTTCTCTTATATCCTTGTGTTTCTTCTGTGCGGTTGTAATCACTATCTACCTACTTAAACCTCTTCTCTTTGGAAAATTATACCTTGAATTCGTCCTTCTCCACCAGTCCCAATCTGCCAGAATTACTCATCCTGGGGGCAACACGCGGGTGAAGATGGAGGGTGGTGCCCTTCGTGCATCGCAAACGACTCTGCATAGAAGCGGTGGGAAAACACTGTGCTGGGGGCCACTGTTTTTTTATTATTATTTTGAATCAAGCCTAACGGCTATCACCCCTGTCAATCCGCCGGCACCAAGAGGCTTAAATGGCCCTGAGATTTTAATTAAGCCCGTGACTGCGGCCCCTCCGGGAACGTCAGACCGCTTCGTCACATCAATGAACACCTCGAGTTCGCAATAAACACTTGACAATATACGAGAAAGAAACGCCTATCATACACTGTGGTCTTCTGCTGGCCGTGTCTACTGTCCTCTGCGCAAATCTGAGCCCCTCGTGATGTGTCCTCGGATCCAAACACCGCCCTTGGCCCGCTGATTCAAACCCCAGTAATAGGAGGCTCTTTCTACGATTGTGTGTCGGTTGCAGAGAGACCTTGGGTCACACAGAGATCATATTCCACCTACTACTCTACTATCAGATTCATGAAACGCCATGGAAGGTCGCGCAGAATTCAAGATCAAGCGGAAGCCAGTGGTTGTTGCCGAGACCACAAAACCATATACGCCAGAACAGCAGTTGCCTTCAACTATGACTGAGGATTTACCACACGAGAAGGCTTTTGAAGTTCAGGTCGGGGTGACAGATCATTCGCCACACACGATACACCAAGGCAATACACCAGTGCAGGCACCCGACGTGATTCCAAACGCAAACGGTAATAGCCTTGAGCTACCAATTTCTCTTGCTACGATCACAGCTGAGGAGATATCACCAGATGAGATCGCCGACGGCACACACAATAAGCCCTCTTTGCTCAAACATGTCTTCGACGAGACACGGTTCTTCGTTGGCGGCCTCATCCCACGCCCACATGAGTCAACCAAGCATTATACTATCCTCCGTCATTCATCCAGCGTGATTTTCTACCGAGGCCCAACGACCAGCGTGGTCATCACGGTCTTCTCATCCTCGCAGCCCAGCGTGCTGCTGCCTGCTACGCGGACAATCTGGTTACAGCAACGTGGTGTTTCCGGCAACACCGGGATGAAGCTGAAGAGACTGGTCGGCGCAACGGGCAGCTGGCTGGATGTCACCCCAACAACACGAGTATCAGCAGATGATCTCGGGGCCTCGGAGAGGAGAAGTTGGCAGAGAGATATCGACAAGTTCATGAAGACCGACGCACGCGAGGAGAAGACGGGCCATGTGCCTAGGGAGACCCATGTCATTCGCCTCCCTGTCGTTGCTGGCGATGGCTATTTTCGACTGGTGTTGTGCGCCGGTGGCATGGCAGCTTCCTGTCGGGAAGAAGAGGACGCAGCCGTCAGTCGCAAAAGATTTACGAAACGGCAGGTCCTGTGCTCGAGTCCCATCTTCCGTATTGCCAGCACGTCTGCAGATCCCAGTGTCTTCCGTGGGGCGAGTTTGAAGACGCTTCCGCTGGAACTAGGCGTGATGGCAGGATCCATCGTGGGAAGTGCAAAGGTAGCAGGTCTTTTGGCCCCTGTGACAAACACGGTCCAGCAGCAGCTCCAGAAAATACAGCCCAACTTTGTCGTGAGGGAGGCTGCAACAGCGGCCTACGAGACGTCAGGTCTGCAGAACAAGATTGAAGTTGCAGCCGAGGACGAGGACCTGTACGGCTACAGCAGGGAACCAAGCTACGGCGACAACGAAGACGTGCTGAAGCGACTTGATGAGGGAACTGAAGTCGATATGGATGTCATCGGTCCTGATGATGGCCCCCGGTCCCCATTCCCTATTCAGTTCACGGGCAAGATGACCTGGTGTGCAGAGCAGGCGAACAAGGCCATTCCCGCTGCGGCCCTCGAAGGTGTTCCAGATACTATCACTCTCCGCCTGAAAGGATCCTCCTACATCGGATGGGCCTGCATCCTGCCGCACCGCGACTTAGACAAGGGTATTTCATTGGAGTGGCACGAGGTAGTCCTTGAAGTCGGTCCATCGTCCGATGCACCGCCCAGTGTCGCAGCTAGGAATGTCGTCACGGTGAACTGGGCACACGATCCTGGACTCACAACAATATCCTTCTCTGCCAAGGTCAAGGTCATTATCATGGAATTCATCCGGTCCATAGACACGACGGCAGGCAGGGACGAGAGGGAGAGGTCTGTTGCAAGAGATGTCCGAATTACGCTGTCAAGTCTCAGCAGGAGCAGCTGGGGACCGGAATTGACCATTGAGAGGGTGAAGACGTCTGAAAGTGCGAGGAGCTTCTCAGAGAAGTACACCGACGCAAGGATGCAGGTACAGCAGAGAGCAAACAGCGTTCCACTGCACTGGGCCGGTATCAGGAGTTCCGGTGCAGCGTTGCGTGATCGTGCTCTTGGAAATGGAGGCTACTGGATAGCACGATGAGTTTGAATGTGCTCCACTAATTCATCCACTGTGATGGTCTTATTGCTGCATACAACCTGACACATTGGTCCCCCCCACTGTGGTGGGTATGCCGTAAGACGGCACAATGTTCGCAGTGGCAGATGCTTGGAGAACTGCAGTGTTGCTGCACGTACTTCTTGTTTGAATGCTTCTTCCATTATAAATTTGTACAACACGCCACTTAATTTCAAGCACAAACGAAGCCCGAAGCCCAACCGTTCCAGCGTCTCGTGTATACTTCTGAACTAGAAAATCAGTCTCATTCTAGAGCACAACTGTCTTGATCTAAGGGACCAAGAAAGAGGGGAGAGAAGAAAAAGAAAAAAAATGAGTGCCAGCTACAACAACAACCCTGGAATGCTGCCAGTGCCAAATCCCACGCTCTCGTACTGGCAAAGCGAGCGCCACCACCTCGACTCCCACAGGTCAACCGAGGAGCTGCCCAGAACCAGCGATATCGTGGTCATTGGAGCCGGGATAGCAGGGGTCTCTGTCGTGTAATTGAGCCCACCACACACCCCCATTTGTCGATCAAGCCATGGGGTTCCTATCAGCTAAACATCGTCGGTATGCTCTCTAGTCATCACCTCTCCAGCACGCCGGATCCACCACAAATTCTCCTCCTCGAGGCCCGTCAGACCTGCTCCGGCGCCACGGGACGCAATGGAGGCCACGTCAAGATGAAGACAGCCAGTCTCTTGGGGTATGTAGCCAAGTACGGCCCTGCATCTGCCGACGAGTACGCCCGCTTTGTGCAGGACCATATCTACGCTCTCAAGGACGTCGTGGAGAAGGAGAAGATCGCCTGTGAGTTTGAGATACGCCGCAGCTATGACGTCTTCAACCTGGAGAGCGACGCCCGAGAGGTGGAGGCTTCGTTCAGGGAGGCTCTCGACCGTGGCGACCAGTGGACCAGGGACAGAGACTGGGTCGGCCCTGAATTCGCCGAGAGGCTGACGAGCGTCAAGGGAGCTCAGTGCGCCGTCAGCTCGCCGTGCTGTTCGTTATGGCCCTATAAATTTGTGACGGCGCTCCTCGAGAGGGCAATGGCCAGGAATGCCTCGCTGAATGTCCAGACAGAGACGCCCGTGCTGAAGCTGGAGGACGCAAGTGACGGGGCGACCTTGGTTCACACCCGGCGAGGAGTCGTCCAGGCCAAGAAAGTCGTGTTTGCCACCAACGCTTACACAGCAGCTCTACTGCCCGAGTACCACGGAATCATCACCCCTTACAAAGGGACGGCAGCGCACCTGGCCGCGGGGGACGGGGCCGAGCCCGTGTTTCCTCACCTCAGCCACACATACAACCTGGAGTTCGGCCTGGACCCCGTCCTTGAGACAGTGGACTACTTGAACCCTCGGCCAGATGGCGGTATTGTGGTGGGCGGAGCCAAGTGGATCTACGAGAAGAAGAGGGAACTATGGTACAACACAGTTGATGACTCTACTCTCCTTGACCCCGTGGTCCATGCTGGTTATTTCGACGGATATATGCAGAGGAACTTCAAAGGGTGGCAAGATAGTGGTTCGAGAGCCGAGAGTATTTGGACCGGTAGTAAGTGACCTAGATGCTCCTCCCCCCCTCCCCCCCCATTCTTTCTTTTCTTTCTTTCCTTTCCCCTTTTTTCCTCACTTGAAGAATCTCCAGCTCACAAACGACTGCAGTCATGGGAAGTACTCCAGACGGCCTGCCACACATTGGAAAGGTGCCTGGCAAGAAGAACCAGTGGATCCTCGCCGGCTTCAATGGCGGTGGGAATGCGTTGACTTTCCTGTCCGCCAAGGCTGTCGCTAAGATGGTGCTGGAGGGCATGTCTCTTGAGGAGACTGGTGTAGGCGTCCCGCGCGGGTGCGAGACAACGAGAGCCCGCCTGGGGATACACTCTGGATCAAAGGTGACCATAGGGTTGAACGTGGTCAAATGACGGTCCTTGTATATAGAGATGTCCGAAAAGGAAAACCTATCGCATGTGGTGTGCTGTGGTCCGAGCGACGACTGGCCACCTATGAGCTCGACTCCCCCCCCGCAATCTTAACCACGATTTTACCCTTGGCCCTTCCGGTCTCGAGCTTTTCATATGCCTTTGGGGCATTCTCAAACGTGAAAACCTCGTCCATGACGCTTTTCACCTTCCCCGCTTGGATCCAACCACCGATCGTCTCCAGGTCGGCATGGCTCTGCGCCGTCAGGATCATCTTGAACAGCCGCTTCCCTCCTCCCAGAAACCCCGGCAGCAGCGTCCTCTTCATCGCAGACTTGATCTGCCCCGCGCTCACCCCACCGCCGACGTGAACAAAGGTGCCGTCGGCCCTGAGAAAGTCATTGGCGGCGACATAGAGATCCTCCTGCTCCGAGGGCGTGATCCCGACGTTGTCTACCACCACGCTGAACTCGGGCTGCTGGCTCCTGGCCTTCAAGACCGCGCTGACGTCCTGCGTCTTGTAATCAATCACCTCGTCCGCGCCCAGCTCCCGGCACAGCGCCGCGCTGCCGCCAGAACAGCTCGCCGTGACGTGGCACCCGAGCACCTTGGCAATCTGGATGCCAAACGTGCCGGTCCCGCCGCTCCCGCCGTTGATAAAGACCTTTGCCGCCTGCGCCTCCCCCTTGGGGATGTACGGCCGTATCGCCTGCAGCGCGGTCAGCCCGCACGTCCCCACGGCCGCGAGCTCCGCCATCTTGTCCTCGAGCCCGCCCGGGACGCGCGCCAGGCCCTCGCCGTCCCTGACGATTATGTACTGCGCCAGCGTGCCGTACTTGTTGGGCTCGATGCGCCCAAAGACCAGCTGGCCAGGGTGGTAGTCGGCGGCCACGGCCTCGCCGGCCACGACGACGCGCCCGGAGTAGTCCATCCCTGGGTGTGCGGGTGGCGACACGAGGGTGCGGGCGAGGATGCCGAGGCTTGCCACCTTGTAGTCGGCCGGGTTGACCGCCATGTACAGGACCTCGACGAGGACGGCTTTGGGGGAGAGCATCGACTTGGGAGGCGGCGCGGCCTGCTCCTCGAGGTGGAGAGCTCTGGCGAGGGAAGGGGTGGTGCCATCGTAGGTCCAGGCGCGCATTGTTGTAGGCCATGCGTTGTCCGCCATATTGTTGTCGTGATTGTAATGAATGGGGGAGAGGCGAGAAGCCAAGCTGCGTCTCAATGATGATGGTTGGATTCTTGAAAAGACGAAGGGGAGGCGGGACAGGAATGAAGTAGGGGGTCGTCTGGTGGAACAAGACAGATGAAGACGAGCCAGTGACTGAGTCGTGACGTATGGTTGCGGACGACCCTACTTTTTAGACCACATGGGGGGTTGGCGACGTTGTACGATTTTGTCGATAACGCACTCGGGGGATGATATTGCTGGCATTTAAAATCAAGACATCTATGGAAAACAAACACCGCCTATCTGGGTCAAATGACAGATTGAACATTATTATGCTAAAATTCATATAATCAAAAGTATATATACGGCGCAGAAAACCCCACATACAAAGTCAAGTCCATGCGACACATAATCTAATAATGCCTTCATATACGGTTCCGAAATCTATGGATCACGGATCCTTGGTGATTTTTTTCTCTTTTTTCTTTCTTGTTTTTCTTCTTCGTGTGCCTGTCTCCCTCCGTTCTCTTCTTCCTCTTAATATACACCGCTTCTTGCCAAGGGGCGTCTTCGTCGCATGCCAGTGGTGGGCACTGGCTTCTCCAGCCTCCACGCCCACAGCAGCAGATCCTCCAGCGGCAGGAAGTTCATCAGGATCCGGTTGCAGGCGAAGGCCATGACGACTACCAGAGAGGCCACCATGGCGTCCATGAGATAGTGGTTCGCCGTGGCGATGATGGTCAGCAGCACCCACAGGGGGTACCACACGCCGAATGCGAAGAAGGCAATACGCGATGGGACAGAGCGCTCGCTGGTGCTGCTGCTGCTGCTGCTGCTGCTGCTGCCGCCGCCGGGCTGCTCGATGCTCATGTGGTGGGAGGCGTTCAGGTTCTCCTCGTCCGCGCCCGGTACGGGAAGCCAGGTCTCGCTGGGGTTGCGGGTCTTGCCGAACCGCCGGTACATTTGTTTCGCCCCGCTGAGGGCAGCGCTCTCATAGATGAAGACACACCCGATACAGAAGGCATAGCCAAAGTGCATGCTAGGCATGGCCGCCAGACGGTTGACGAAGTTTCCGCTCATCCAGACAGAGGTGGCATCCTCCCCGTTGACAGTGTCGATGAAGCCGTACTCTATGGGGAGCAGACGCGGCGGCATACACGGGTAGAAGATGAACACCACAAAGGCGAAGAGGTTGCACAGGGTCATGGTTCGGCGGGCGGTCGCGAATCGGGAAAAGGTCGGCGACATGTAGTAGTAAAATGCGATGAAGCTGTGTTTTTTTTTTTTTAAGATCAGCACGCGTGGGTTTTCTTCAGGGGTTGGGCTTGTATGTATGATGGGTTGTGGTGGCTGGTGGAGGAGGAGGAGGAGAGCGACGAGAAGAAGAAGAATGATCACAACTTACCCTACAGTGCCGGGGATGTGGATGAGGGAGTAAGAGCGGTTGAGGACGGTGAGGAAGATGCCGCGCCAGTCACCAGCTCTTGCGCCTCTGAGGAACCACTGCTGGACATTCCACTCGATCCACCTCGACGTTCCCGACAGGGAAGCCCTCCCGAATATGTAGGTCTCGAGCTCGAGGATCGCAAGCGCGTGCTCCTGGGCGACGTCCCACATCTGCTTGCTCCCGCCGTAGTACACCGCAGCGGAAAAGGCCGTGAGCCGGTAGAAGAAGAACTGCAGGGCCCAGTAGAACATCTCCACCAGGAAGGGAAACTTCTGCAGGAGGCGCGAGTGGATGTGACGGGCAAAGCGCGACGAGTTGGGGGTGCGGACGGTCCATATCCCCAAGACACGGCGGGTCTTGGAGGGGTATTCCGAGTTGAAGCCCCGTCGGGTCTGCGGATCGCTGTCGAAGGAGGATCGTGGGGAGAGGGATGTCGGAGAGCCTGCTATGGGGGAGTAGCCTGGACTTTTGCTGCCACCAAGTATGGAGTAGTCTTTCGCCCGGGTCAGGTACATGGAGGTGAAAAGGATCGAGACGATGAGCTGGAAGGGAGCGAAAAAAGGACGCCGGTCAGCCATTTTCTGAAGACACACACAAAAAAAAAAAAAAAAAAGGTAGATCAAAGCTTGTGTTGTCCCAAACATACCACGGTCTCGACCCAGTCAGGCATGCGGAAGACGTGCGGGTGCCAGTCATCGCCGGGGGCGCCATTGTCCGCCATGGTCTCGACGACAGAGGTTGCACGAGCTGCAGTCTCGAAGGGGGCACCGAGCATGTGTGGGCCGAGGATGGGGGCGGGCAAAACCACAAGCAACAATTCGCCAATCGATCTTGGTGTCGGATCGCAACAAGTTGGACCTCTAAACCACGAACTGCCCGGAGGGAGGAAATCACGGAGCGACGACAACAGCAACAACGGCCAAGTCGATCCAGCTGGGGTCGTGCACACGGCCTAGTTGCCTCCCGAGATCGTCACGCACGAGTCCTATGGCCTCCAAGCACTGTTGACCAGAGAGGAGGGATCCAAGGGGTTCCTGTCGAATGCCCTGTCACACGACACGCGGCCACTTGGTGACGGGAGGGATTTACGTCGAGGATTCGCGGTGTTGGTGGACGCGTGAGAAGGCACAGTACCCTTTGTCGACGAGAAAAGGACGAGGTTGAGGAGATTGAGGACCTTGCGGAGAAGGACAGGATCGCGTGTGGACGTTGGAGGGGGGGAAGGGGGGGGGGGAGAAAGACTGCAAGCAGGAGAGCGAAGATAAGGAGGAGGAGGAGGAGGAGGACAGGCAAAACTCGGTGCAGCTGACGATACAAGACGGTAGGCCAGGAAGGCCAATAGTAGCCTAAGTACAGGCGGTTTAGGGGGGTCGGGGGGACAGGGGGGATGTGTCAGGCACTGAGACAGAGAGAGTGCAGTTTGAACTAGCTGAGGCTGAGATTTGGAGACAGGCCGTTATTAGCAACAAGAGTTCAACAGGGGGGGGGGGCGGGACCCTGCCAGGCGCTGCCAGCGTGTCGAGGCCCAGCATAACTACAATAGTGGGGAACCTACCGCTGCACCTCAGCCTTCTTCAGTGGGGACAAATCTGACAGTGCACTTCACTGCCACGACTGCCCCCCCCCTTTAGGCTGACAATGTTTTAATTACATTTTACTGGACCATATTATAACAATTATTCCCTACAAGTCAATAACTAGAACAAAAGTCAAGAATAGAGAATAAGAAAGTAGAGAAGGAAGAGAAAGAAGAAACAAAAGAGTTTATCTGATGAGGAACAAAGGGCGACTTTAAAATTGACCACTGCCTGCACGCAAGGATCATCAGCTAAGGATTCGCCAAGTCTGGAAGTACTCCATGGCAGCCACTGTCTGTTGCTTCAGCACTGAATTAACCTTGTTTCACGGGAAAGCAATTCGTGATACCATCTATACCTTTCTCCAAGTGCTTACCCAAGTTATAGAAATAGGGGCTTGCCTCTATCCTGTCTTGCAGGGACAGACTTCCTCCTTACCTCTCATGGCCCAGTGAACAATATGGGGTTGGTTATACAGGAGAGAAAAATGGATGTGATTTACTCGAACCTGACCTTGGCCCTGAGACAATGCAAAGATTGTCGACGACAGCAGAATTCGGGTGGTTGAGGCGGAAGTTGCCCGGCCGAATTTAGGTGGATGGATGGACAGATGAGCGGGATGGATCTACAGGACGAAAAATCCAATCTCACCGATCTTCCCATCCCCCAGGAACCTCGGATTCTTTTTCTTTCTTTTTCTGGATTTTTTTTTTTTTGGTCGCATACGGAATCTCCGAACAGCGCTGGCCACCACAGCTCAACCTATCACCTGTCGTCATCGCCATATCTGAATGAGACTTGTCACCTTCTTTGTGAGATTTACAAAGTACATTCAGTAAATCCAAGTAAGTAATCCAGTGCTGATTTTCGCATCAATCGAGAGAACACAAACCTGTGGAGCCCCCCGGATCCTTCTCCGCCAGCACTATGCCGGTCTGGCAGCTGTTCAGCCTCTCTCTCTCTCTCTCTCTCTCTTGGGCATGTGGTATGTAAATACTTGATGAATGATTGCTGCCCAAGGGTTGTTGTCGCCAAATTGTGTCTTTGTATACAATGAGCACGCGACCACCTTCTTCTAGTTGGACCAGAAGGGGTCAGGGTGGAGAATTGGGGGGGAAGGGGAAGAAGAAGGGGGGGGAAACTGCGGGACCTGGTGCTATTGTAGAGACAAAGCTAAGTAAGTACATACATATATAGTACTATGTAGCAGTGTTCCTTCCCTCCATCCCCAGAAAGCTTGGCAAGAGGGGGGCGCCTTCTATTGGTTGTACCGAATGATGGCGCAACTGCCAATCGACCCGCGAGTCAAAAGGCTTGGTTGTGTTCGCATTCATTTTATTCCACCTGACTCTCTTCGGCCCCCGGAGCTTTCAAGGCCTCCGTCCCAAGGTGTTATCAGGTTTAATTACCAAAGACAGGACAGACAGACAGACAGACAGAAAACAAAGTGTGACAATGAAAAAGACATATCAAAGTAGTTCCATGCTGTAGAAATCATCAATTATGGGAAGGGGCGATCATTCCAAACCCAACCCTGTCATTTGCCTCTATTATAGCAACCATCCAAGCTTTTAAAGATATTGCGTGGTTCCTTCTCACACTATCTTCAGACTCGGCTAGAAATCCCAGCCCTTATCCCTCATCATAAATATTCCATACTCGAGAGACATTTTCCATTGCCTCCATCATCTCTTCAATCAATGTCAATCCATTCTTTCTGCCGCTCCTCTCCAGCAATTCCCTCGCTCGTTGCCAAGCTCGTTGCGGCGATGGGCTGCAGTCCCGGTTCTGCCACGGTCGAGGGTCCAAGGCCAGCATGATAATGACGCCCCAAGGAGGCGAATGCCGACCTGCCATGGCCGCGGGATAAATTCTGTTCACGCCTGTCGGAATGTTAGTTGGTGCTCTGTGGCTCACTCGGTCGAGAGGATGTGTGTGGCATGTCGCTTACCTAGCCGCTGTTGTCGTCCAGGAGCGTATCCTTCTTCACTGGGTTGATCGGTCTCGGTGCCACCCATCGACCCTCGATATCCTTCCGGGAGGGACAGTTGAAGCCACGATGAATTGGCTCGATGGCTTCAACTGCTCTAGAGATCCCCGTCGCTGTCCTCCTCCAGGTCCTCCAGAATCACCGGCATTCGCTTCGTGGTGGCGGCGTCGCATCTCGCGAGCCGCACCGCATCCCGGCAATCCTCAATAGCCTTTCGCAGGACCTCGGTTTGAGATCCCCCGACAGAGTGGATTGGCTCTGTCGGCGACTCTTGGGAGAAGGTTCCGAGGAAGAATACCGAGCCCGTAAACTCCCCGTCGAACAGCGCCCCGTCAATAGAGGCCACGTCGCCGTAGGCATCATTGTGCCAGAAGGATGGCTGCCCAGCCTGCCGCTCCGGTTGGGACTCTTGATAGTCTTCAAGATAGTCCGTGGCGAACTCCTGGTCCCAGTCGGACTGCCAGGGGCGGTCCGACCTGAGAACCGCCGTGGAGGTGGCTGGGTCCTCCTGGGGACTGCCGCCGACGTATTGGAGCCGCCGCTCATAGGTACGGGGCTGGCTGCCGAGAAACCTAACCCCTTCGAGGAGCCTGGGTATGGGAGGAGATTGGGTGCGTCCGCCGTCATCGTTCTCCTAAGACGAGACGGCCTCGACGCCCATGTCCTCTTCCTCTTCCCGATCCTCCTCGCTGTCCAGGGCGGCCTGCATGGCCTGCCCAGCGTCGCCAGCTTGCTCCTGCACCGTGGTGCTCATACTGGGAGACAGACTGGTCGTCGCCTCGATCCTGTCGACGCCCTCCTCCTGAGGCTCCTTGGCCTCGTCGCCATCGCACTCTGGGCCCGATGGCAGCGTGACATCTGTCACGCCTGACCCAGACCGAGAGTGGTTCATCGAGGTCGAGCTGTCCGTCTGGAGACGGCGCAGCGACTCCCCCGAGGTCTGGCGCGTGGCGCTGTGGTGCCTAGACCAAGATAGCGGCCCCGACTGCTCGTCATCGAGAACGGGCGACTGGCCGAAGGTAGCTCCGATATAAGTGGCCTGGGCAGCACTCGAGGCCAGGATGCTGCGGGGGAGGGGGGATCGGGGGCGCAGGCCAAGTGGCGCATCCTGATCGTCGACGGTGGCAGGCGTCATCTCCACGACGTAGTGGAGACCCTCCCAGCAGCCGATGATAGCGCCGTCGAGAGCGCGCTCGTAAGTGTCGTCAGGTCCAGGACCAGACGCGTCGCGCGCTCCCGCGCCGTCGAGACGGGTCTGTGAGACCCTGTCTTCCTTGTCGAGAAGGTCCATGACAGGGACCGCGTGGATATAGGGGCGGCGGCGCCGACCGAGGTCGACGTCGCGGTATAGGATCTGACGCGTGCTATCTTTGTGTCAATGCCAAACTCGGTGTGGACGACGATCAGAGGTGTCTATTACTTACGGTTGTGCGCGTTCAGATAGAACGCGTCGGGCATCGATGTGCCTCTCTTTACGCTCGGCACGTCTCGCCAGACGGCTCTTCACAATATTCTTGATGGCTTGATATGGAGCCATCGTCGTAGGTCGCTCACGAGGCATCTCTTTGGCCTCGTTGGTCTTCTTGGTGACGGCGGTGGCCTGCTGGATGTGCTGCTCGTCTTGGTTGGCAGCGCGGGTGTGGAGGATGTGCAGCGCCTTGCCAAAACGCTGCAGAACCTGGGAGGGACGGAGAGAAGAACGGGGAGACATCTTGAATATAAGAGAAGAGAGAGAAAGAGAAAGATGGGTCTGAAGACAACACAGGAAATAGAGTGGTGTGGATGTTATGTCAAAGGTTGACAGAAGATGTTGTTGGATGTTGGTCTGTGTTGTTCTGTGTTGTTGTGTGTTGTGTTGGGAGAAAGGCTTGGGCCAAAAATTGCTTGCTGTTATATAGTTTCTGCCACCCACTATCGGTATCAGTTCACTCAAGATAAACACGATAAGGCGAGTTACTGTCGTTCCGTGAAGGAGGAAAAATATGGTATGGTGGCTGCCCCGCTGGGAACATTCACTGTTTTATTGACTGACTTGTGTGAAGTTGGCGTGATAAATACCTTCAAGCCAGAGATCCGCTGCCCGTGACTGTAAGTTGGGTATCCACAGCTAAATTTTGTTCAATGAGTAAAGTTATATGAATTGGCTCCTATACATTGTTCCATGAAGCATACCAATCAATGTATCAAAGCCAATGAATGGGAGATGCTAGGCATTCCGTGATGGGATCCACGCTTCCAAGTATTTGGTCAGTCAATGAATGGAGTACTACAATATATATGTACCTTAAGTATGCACTTGATTAGGCAAAGGATGGCTTTGCAAGGAGGACCTGCTTGGATCTATTCAGAAAATGAGAGAAACATCATGGCTGCATTTCGAGTAGCTCAACTAATTAAGCACTTAAATAGGTTATGGACAGTACAAACACAAACAAATCCTGCACCGACTAGAAGTTTCCCCAATACACACAAAGATGTCATCAGCTAAACACCAAGCCCTTGAACATAATGGTTGGAGAAAGTACATTGACATAGAACTGATCAAATGGTTTCTGATAGAGGCTTCAAATCCCTTGCCTTGCTGCTCTGAGAACAATCATGCTCACAGCCCAACTCTTGAGATAATTACCTAGGTACAAGCTGCTGCCACAAGACTACTACTCCTACTCTAATTCGCATGTCCTAAAGGTGATGGATGGGCTGATATAAAAAGTAAGCTGCTTACAAAGTGTATCCTGGAGCAGTTGACATGGGAAACAGAGACAGCAGGATCAGGAGTCTCATGTATACATTGC
Source organism: Cryphonectria radicalis (assembly GCA_014849355.1). NCBI lineage: Eukaryota > Fungi > Ascomycota > Sordariomycetes > Diaporthales > Cryphonectriaceae > Cryphonectria > Cryphonectria radicalis. The sequence continues at coordinate 186,809 of JACWQW010000021.1, forward strand.
AAACACTCTTTTGTCCAATTATGCAAAATGTCAAAGCTCATAACTATGAAATATCCCAGGAAGCTTCTTCATATCTTTAGCCAACTGCGGACTATCACTCTGTAGTTGTGAAGTTATGAGAACTCCCACCATCAAGGCCAACAACGACATACCCACCATCAAAGCTCACACCCGGTGTGCCCGACACAACACCATCGCTTCGTGTCCAAATGACGGTGCCGTCTTGAGCCACCGTATTCTCACTGCTCGCAACAGGCACAAAGGCTTGCCCCGTGGCGTCAGCAGGCGTGCTAATCGTCAGCGTCAACCCAGTCCCCGTCCCGGTATCAGCGACCTCCCACCCGACGCTGATCCCCTCACCACCGGGCGTAGGCACCACACCCTTGGCGAACGCCAGCCCGCCTCCCACCACGACTGGTCTCACGTCAAACGTCGAGAAGCCAGGGCCCGTGGGCGTCACACCCAGGACGTAGTTCTGCATCAAGGGCACGATACACGTCGACCACCCGTGCGCAAGGGATGTGTAGCCCTCCTCATAGTAAGTGCCGTTGGGGCCGATCCCCTCCCAAAAGGTGCTAAAGGGGTCATTGTTGGCCATGTGGCCGTAGAGTCTCCGCAGCTCGTCGAACGCGCTCGACGCCACCCCGGCCGGGTCTGCGGCCGCCGTCAGGTTCCCTGCGGTCTGGAACCGCGCCGCCAGCTCGAAGTAGCTGATGAAGGCGTACACGCGCTGGTCAAAGTCGTCTGACGGGCTCAGGACAGAGTTATCGTAGAAGGCATTGCCGTAGGACCGGGCCAGGGCAGAGGTCATGAAGGCGAGGATGGATTCCTCCACTGTGGTCTGGGAGGACACGAGAGAGCCGGCGTAGGCGTTGTTGGTCGCGCCCGAGAGGATGGCAAGGCCGTTGCCGTCCTGTGCGTGCGTCGGGCATTTCTCTGTGTCGTTGGTCTCGCATTGCCCGCCGTCGTAGAGAGCGCCGACGGTAGAGTCCCAGTTCTCGTTGAAGAGGGCGGCTGAATACTCATCAGTGAGTTGTAATTCTTTGTTTCTTTTTTTTCTTTCTTCCCTTTCCTTCCTCCCCTTTCCTTCATGACGAAGGAGGAAGAGCAAGGAAGAGCAAAAGGAACAGCAAGGAAGAGGAAAAAGCATCACTCACGGCCAATGCCGGCAGCCCTGGTCCTCCACCGCGCCGCGTCGTCCGCCTCGCCTTTTGTATCGGCCAGCAGCGCCGCCCTGTTCAAGGCCAGGATGTACAGCGCATTGTAGTAAGTAATCACCCCAGTTCGTGGAAGAAAGGCATAATCGCCATAGCCAGACGATGTGCCCAGTCCTTTCTCTAGCAGGCCAGCCTCGTTTGTGGAATTGGGATAATAGGTGTCGAGGGTTTTGACCATCGTTGTGTAGTATGTATCCAGATACTCAGTATCTCCTGTGTACAGGACCAGATCGCTACTGCAGACCACCCACCAGAGCGGGTAGTCGTATAGAGCAAGTGTGTAGTTGTTGATGCTGGCGGGCGGGATCCACCCGTCACTCCGCTGGTGCACTGCCAAGTCAGACAGGACATTTCTTGCGGCGTCTGGGTTGTCATGCGACAGATACAGCGTCAGCGCCGAGACGGCCAGATCACCTGCGTACGGGTCACGGTCGCGCTTCGCCCCGTCGTGCAGCACCACCTTTCCCAGCATGGTCGTGTCCACACTGGCGTCGCGCGGATCGGTGTCGTTGGCGCGGAAGATATCCGTGCACAGGTCGTTTGTGTAGACGGCGTCGTACCACCACCTCGTAATGTCTGGGTCAGAACACTCAAACCATCCCGTGAATGTGTCGGGCGTGCCTTGATACGCCGAGTATGCCAGGCTGACAGAGTCTATGGATACAGAGCCGAACCCTGTGGTGTAGGGCGCGTCAGAGGCCAGCGCCTGCAGGCTGATGCGTAGATAGCGAAAGCCGTGGAACCCGTCGGAGCAGACCTTGTCGCCTCCATACGCGCACCCGAGCTGGTTGGTCCAGGTGTACGGCTCGCTCTGCACAGCGACCTGGTCTGTCCCGTTCGTGACCTTTTCCCCAGCGGGGAGATTATCCGACCGCGTGAAATCGCTCCTGTTGGTGAGATACTCGAGAGTCTCGGAGAAGGCCAACGTGATGCCAGGCAGGGCACTCGTGTTGCTGGATGAAGCCTGCACCGACGAGTTACCGGCCTCCGCCCCTGCAAAGTTGATGGATAGAATGCCTGGGTAGTTTTGCCCAAAGTCGAGCACGATCGTGGGCATATCCTCGTCTTCGGAGTTGCGAGTGAGGGTCGTGACTCCGTCACCGATGATCCCGTCCGTATTGGTGATGTTGCCCCTTGTGTAGGACGCCAGCAGGTTCACAGGTGAGATGGTCGTGCTGGAGGGGCCCCGAACGTATTGGTGCCAGTTCGAATCGCCTGTCTGACGGAGCCATCTGCTCCTCTGCTGCTGGGGTGCTGGGGTACCTATTATCAGCGTGGGTATGAGCGAGGCAATGAGAAGGACGACTAGGCTGGCTGAGCCCGGCAGGTACCTGAAGGAGGCCATCGTTCAGGACGAGCGGCTGGACGGGTTATGAGTTTCGTCTTGACACGGGATGCAGTGCAGGAGAGAACAATAGCAGGGAGCAAAGTGAGAGAGATGACAAGTGAAAATCCATAGATGGGACAAGAAGGAGGTGTGTATTAAATCGCGTGTGATGAGAGGGGAAGCGCGTGCCTCACTGAGGTAGACATCGGTATTGGGGCGAGGGAATGGGGCGAGGGAAGACCAAGGTGTGGTGGGGGCGAGGGGGGCGGGGGGCGGTGACATCGCAGAGGAGGAAGTCAACATATTCGTGAAAGTCGGTCAAATTCACACCGATGCCGTCGATACGATGTCGACAACCTCAAGCGGCAGACCAGAGAAGGGGGAAACTTACCATCAGGTGGCGTTTCGCCCATCCTAGCGATCTTAGGGAAGAACAGGCCCGTATTGGCGGATAGTAAGAGGAGATATATGTATATATGAAAAGTTTGTCTCAAATCAACCGCTCGAATCCTTCCAACGATGAAGGCGTGGGCCACGAGTGTGTTGAATATGGCCTCTGCTTCTTGTGTGGTGCATAAGCGGGTGCAACGGCAACCTGGCTGGCCGCAAGCAAACTAGGTGTATAAATGAGGAGTAATTTACCTTGGAGTAATGGTAGAAGCTTCGTCATGAATCGGACGTGTGGTAGTATTAGCGTTCAGGGAGCCACAAGCATATGGCCTGAGAGTTACATTGCTTGTGCTGGTCGGGGGAGGGGGGGAAGCTCCGTGGATGATGGATGATCGGAAGAATAGTAGGGGTCGGGCTCCTCCAAAGGCTGCTGCTGGCGATGCAGGATTTTATGCATGCACGGGAGAGAAGGCTTGAGTACCAACGCAACATCAGTTGTACATGATCGCCCGACCCCCACATGCGCTATCCAGGTAAAGTGTAGGGTGCAACAACGCCGTGGCATGTTGGCAGACGGCACAACCTGCGTGTGTGGATGATCGCTCCCAGATGCTATGAGGTTGCACGCGTTGCCATGAGGCATTGATGCTCCTTTCATGTCGTAGCTATGGTCAAGGGCTGAAGGTTGGAAGAGAGGTGTGGCCGATAGCTTTATCATGGCTATTGGATTCAATGGCTATAGGCCAGTAGGAGGAGGTCAGGCCTGGCGAGCCCGTATCGTACAGACGGCGTGCGTCCCACCCAGCCAAAATAGACAGAACTAGCATGCCGTATATATATATATATATAACCCTTGTAGAAAAGAGACCCCCTATATCTTTCTTAAATGAGAAGTATAACCCTCAACCAGTTAGAGGGACCTTGCATATTGTACAGAGCCGTTGATCCATGGTAGATCGTTGCTCGTCGTGTACTCCAGACGCCTCCCCTCCCCTCCCCGCCTTTTCTTCTTCTTCTTTCTCTTTTTTTCTTCCGCAGCTATCCAACCAGTCATCTAATTCAAGGCTACCGCGCCAAGGGTATAATGCTTTAAACCAAGCAGTCGGAATCGCCCACTCAGGCGTTGCTGAGGCGGAGTCGTTTGTGGGCACTGCCATGCACACCAGGGTGCATCTTGGCGTTGGTCTCGCGCTTGAGCTTCTCGTCGAGAACCCGGGCTGTAGAGGTGTGAGTAAAAGGGCACCACACGCAAGATACCAAAAATATAATACAGAAATAAAATAACAAGTTTGTAGAGAGAGAAAAGCTCACTGAGGACGTCGTAACCGAATTGCGGGAACTGCATGCAGAGGGCCTTGAACTCGGGCTCGGCCTCGGCGGGCAGGGTGTGGGAGCGGCTTGCCCAGAAGTTGGCGATGGGGGCACGGATGGCGGTGTCGGCGTCGGACGTGTAGGCATAGACGTACTGGGCGTATGCAATCTCGCCCTTGGCGGTGGAGTTGACGCAGTGGATCTTGGAGCTGGCGAGGGTCCGCAGGCTCGGGACCTGGAGCTTCTCGGCCAGAGTGTAGACACGGGCGTGTTTCAGGAGCTGTCCGCCAGTCTCGTCGACCTCGGGGATGGACGCGTCGGTCTCGAGAGCGCGCTGGCCGGGCAGCTTCTTGGGGAAGTATTCGCCGGTGTAGAGGTACTCGAGGAAACAGCCGACGGCGTCCATGTCCTCGTCGGGAAGCTCAATCTGGCGGGGCTGGGACGGCGGCACGGGTCATTCTCTGGTTCTTTTATCCTCGAGTGCAATCTTTGGGGGTGTCGGGTGCCAGGACATGTACTCACGCTGCCGTCGTCACTGAAGTTGTCGCATTGCGCCTGGAAGTAGGGACTCTGGACCAAGAGGCCCTGGTGTGCAGTGAGGATGGTCTCGTTCTCGCCAGAACCGACAATAAGCGTGACAACTGGACTGGTCAAGTAGTCGATAAAGGGTGTGCGAGCAGACTCTGGCTCGACGACGGTGTCCTCGCCGGCAAAGGGCAGCTCAGACCGGTCGCCGTTACCCGCGTCCGCAGCAGCTTCGCCCCCTCTGCCATCTCGACATCGGCGCCACGGTTAGCGCTGGGTTCCTCGGTTATATCATCGTCGGCAGTGTCGGCCATCATAGCCTGGATGCTACAGGCCTACTCCCGGCGAGGGGGAGGGGAGGGGCGAAGGAGGTCTGTTGGAATTCACTGGGTCAGCCGAACTGGTGAGGAGGAGGAGGAGGAGGAGGAGGACGAGGTAAGCGAACAGGGCCTGCGCAACGTACGGCACAGGGAGCATGACCAAAAAAAAGAAGAAAAAGAAAAAGAAACCCAACTCTTGAAAAGAGCCGTAGAGCTACGCAGAGCCAATTGATGGTCATTCCATGCTGGGGGGGGGGGGGGAGAAAGGCGCCCGTGACAAGAGAGTGAGAGTCTGAGGCGGGACATAAAGACCAGAGGCTGGGATGTTGTACGTAACATCGCTGCCGCCAGGGGCAACAGCCCTCCAAGGTGAGAGTGGTCATAGCTCCAAGCTTGAGAAGCAGGGTTAAATAGTGGTGGGTAAGCACTGTAGGCACTGTAAGTACCTAGCACACACACCCTATATGGTATGTGATACCCCCTGTAACCCAATTCCAGGCGGGCACCCCCCCTCTTACCACCCAAAGGAGACCCACGGACATGAACATCGATCAAACCACCGAGTCCTTTGAAAAATGATACAAAGAAACATTATGAGGAAGTTGAGACTTGGAGAAGTGGCAGGGCAGCATGGGATTTTACAACACGCTTATTGTCTATGATTTCTTTGAGAGGTTTGGGCTAGCAAGCAGCTCTCCGTTCCCGTCAATCCCTTTCCGAGTCCTCCCCGACGCCACGACCAGCCTCTCTGGTTCTCATCAACAGGCAAACATCTTGGTGGTGCTCGCGTTCAACCGGCTCCATCTCTGTCCCTTCCACCACGCCGACAAGATCGCCTTGGGCCAGTAGTGATGATACAACGCTACGAACGGCCAAGGATCCCACAGCTCAAACGTCCCATCCTGCCATGTCAGGGCGTACTTTGCGAAGCTCCTAGTCGAATGCGCGAATGCACTGGCGGTCGTGTTCCATATGAGGAGATCCCAGAGGGGCAACAAAAGAAGGACGATCAGGTCATGGCCGATCCAGTATCTCGACCTAGCATCCACCTGCGGCCTCGCCACGCTGGCGGCGGCGGCGGCAGCAGCAGCAGCAGCAGCAGCAGCAGGAGCAGCAGCCCCAGCCTGTCCTGCACCATCATCAGGAGACTCAGGAAGCCCATCTGGATCGATGGCTGAGATGTACGCCTCTACCATCAGCCTCATCTCTGCCCCAGGCGTCGCGAACAGGACGACAGCTGTGTGAGCCCGTGGGTTGCATTCGATCGCGTACAACCGTGTCCATCCGTCTGCGTCTGTTTCTGCCATGAAGTCGAAGCTCAGGTGTCCCGTGAAGCTCCGCCCTGCCTTCTTCTCGGCCTCCGCAACAGTCTTGGTGAAGTCCAACATTGCTTCGCCGTGCGCACTAGAGCCTGGCAGCGCCGTGTAGTGCATCAGCAGCTCGGAGGAGGGACACGCGACAAAAACCTTGACGACGCCGTCGACTACAAGAGCGTGCGTACAATATTCCCTGTTGCCATGGATGAATTGCTGCAAGATCCATGGCCGATCCTTGGATATGGGAAGGCTTCGAACATAGACCTCTGTCTCGGCTGGCGTCGCGAGTGGTAGAAGCGTCATGTTTCCTCTATTTGCATCATCCATCCCTACTGGCTTCAGTATGAACTCTCTCCTCGGTTTTCCCGCTGCTGCAGCAGCGTTGAGGCTGGTAAGCACATCGTTATGAGAAGATACGTCATGCGTCTCAGGCACGAGAAGACCCAAGTCGTGTGCATACTTGGTGAAGGCTGATTTTTCGTGCAGTGTCGCTGTCGTGGCCATGTCGAATTGGATAGAGCCGCAGTATTTCCCCTTCCCGTTGACCTTGAACCTGTCCAGTTCCTCTTTCACATAGGCATCCTCCAGCGCGCCTGCAACACCTGAGCACGACACCCACAGGTCGACATCCTCGGTGCGAATGATGGTGCATATGTCTTGGACATACTGCCGCTGCACCGCTTTCCTCTCGTGCTCGCTCATGTCCGGGGTGTACTCTGGCTTCTCCAAGCTGTACACGGCATCCAAGGCCCTGCTGTAGGAGGTTCGGGAGGAACCCCCCCGTGGATCCCACACACCGCACCTGTTTGCATGAAAATCGGCGCCGATCACGCGATGCCCACACAGCCAGAAGGACCGGGCGAGTGTGAGGCCTTTTGTCATGCCCACGCCGGTGACGAGGATGGTTTGCTGGCGGAAATCGGGTTGGCACCGGCATCTTCTCCGGTGGGCAAGCGCGGAAGAAGGTGTGCTGGGCGAGAAAGGGAAGAGGAAGTCGAGCCATGATGGGGTGACGTTGGTGAGCAGAATGGCCAGCGTATAGCTCAGGGGTAGTGTGAGGAGGCTGATGGTGAGGATGAGGACGGTTTTGATGTGGTCGCGGATTGGGAGACCAAGGCCGGGCAGCAATGCCATAACCGGTATCACCATCTTTGCCCTCTTCCCGTCGTAGTGATAGCTGCCCTATCTTGTCTGTCGCCCCTCTAGCACGTAACTTTTGCTGACTGAATGAAGATGGAAGAATTGCCAAGGTTGCCAATGTCGATGCATCAGAGGGAGACATTCCTTTCCAAAACAGCTAGAGCCAGATCATGTTAGGGATTGCATTGGGTACCGCCAACGTTGCTCCTAGAACAATCCGGAGAAACCGTTGTGTGCTGTATTTGTCAAACCTCGGGTTCTCCTACTTCATCCAGCGCGTCAGGACGGCACCTCTATGATTCATTCCAGCCTCATAGAACGGCAGGGATGAGGGGTTTGCGCCTTAAACTATACAGGGGATCCAGCTCTGTCGACCGCGCGCCATCCCAAAGCTACTGTCGGCCGTGTTTCCAGGGGCTGCTGGGCTGCTGGGCTGGTGGGAGCCGCAAAGCGGGAACGGTTGGTCGAGCTACCAAGGCTCTAGCAAGGGCGTCTGATACCTCACTAGATCTTGTAATTATGTCCCAGATTCAGGAACAGGGAGGTCTTCTTCCCCTCCATTGTTACTACATGGTATGCGAAAGAAATGCTGTGCAAGCTTGACGCACTTTTCCAATTGGAACAGATCGTCAAGGAATTTCAAGTTGTGAATTGTTTTTTTAAACAAGTTTGTAATCCATTGCATAATAACTACTGCGCAACCGATTATTACCGCTTCAATTTTTGGTGGTCACGTATATGACCTTGATCTATTGTAATAATAAATCTATCGTGACGAGCTTCTTCTCAGTACTTTAGTTTGTCTCATGATGCAGAATAACCCTCGCCTAATGTTATGACCCTCCTTCGAAAGAAAGCTGTCTAGTGGACGCCGTTTGTCTTTCCAACGGCAGTGACGTGAATGTCCTCAATCTTCTTCACGCCATTGACATAGCCGTTGGCATAGTCATTGGTAGGGCCATTGACATGACCATTCACATGGCCGTTGATATGCTCGCTCATGCCGTTCACTGCACCGTTCGCGAGAAAGGCTGCAGCATTCTTCTTGGCACCGCCACCGTTCTCCATCACCGTGTTCAGGACGCTCTCGTTCTCGGACGCTAGATCTGTGTAACCAGTGTCGCTACCGTCCACGTAGGCCTCAAGACCCTCACCCTGTCTTGGGTAGTTCTTGACGATTTCCTTGTGCTTCCTGAGTGCAAGGGCCAGCTCCTCCTTGGAGACTTCGTTCAGGAACGTACATCTGCCCAGCGGGTTGGGAACGGCCAGCCGTAGCTTACCGTCCCTGGTCTTGAGGATCGCAGTAGTGCCACGCTCGAGCACGTCCTCGTCGAACTGCGGGTGGTCAATGGACAGACCAGCACGGGAGAACAGCGTAAGCAGCCGTGTGTGCTCTGCGTCTGACAGCAGGCCGCGGTGGTGCGCAAGGGTTGCGCTGTAGGCCATGTCGATGGAGATGGCGTGGCCGTGGCGCAGAGGTGTCGCGGGGATCAGCTCGTGCAGAGGCGACCAGGTATGTCCATAGGCAATGACGCGGTCAAGGCCGATCTCGTGCAGGTTGGGGGACTCGAGTTTCAGCATCTCGTAGATTCCCTCGCGGTTGATCTTTCCCCCCCCCCCTTTAATGTGAGCATTGTGTACTTAAATGAGACGCACACAAAGTTGCATCAGAGCTATCATTAGCATGACAAGGTAGGAGATACTCACAATGTCAGCCGCCTTGACAACTTCTTTGGACGAACCATCCGCTCTTCCGAATTTGTACGCGATCAACTCCTCGCAGTACTTGTCCAGCAGGTTGAAAACCTGTAGGTGGGAGCAGGACGAGATCTTGATCAGCTCCGCGAAGCCGTTCCGCACTTGGGCGATGGGCAGGCTCCGCAGGAATGTGAAGTCCAGAAACGTGTGAATGGGAGCGTGGTAAGCCCCCAGGCGGTTCTTGTAGTTGCCGTAGTTGACTGCAACTTTAATGCTGACACTGGCATCGATGAGACCAATGACTGTCGTGGGCACGCGGATGAAGTTGGTGCTACGACGATAAGCCGCACAGGCGAAGCTGGTGGGGAAAGGTTCAGTGTGGCTCATTCATGATGGTAGTGACCAGGTAGTGAAGACGACAAGTTCTTTATGTGACGGGTAAGAGAGAGAGAGAATGTGTGTGTGTGTTTGTGTGGGGAATCACGCAAAGAGGGGCGGCGAGGAAAAACTTTACCCAGCAACATCGGTGACCAGTCCTCCTCCCACAACAAGCACGGGTTCCTAGACAAGAAATAAGCCTCGTACACTGACTCCAGCTAGGTAATAATGTCTCTCACCTTGCGGATGATGCCAAATTCGGTCATGGAATCACAGATGCTCAAGAAGGTGTCGACAGTCTTGGCCTTCTCACCAATCGATGTCTTGTGAACCTTCAGGGCCAGCCCGTAGTGAGCAAAGTACGACTCCATCTTGTCTCCATAGAGGGCGTAAACATTCTTGTCTGTTACGGCAAGAACGCGTCCCCAAGGCTTGTAGCAATTGGCTAATCCGGGGTTCTGGACGTCGAACACTCCGTCGACGAACGAGAAGTCGTACGTGATCTTCTCATACCCTTCGACGTGGAAGCCCTGAGGCGTCTCAGAGACATTTGCCTTGAGGTCAGACATGATGGAATTGAAAGACGACAAACGAAAGTTGAGCAGTGAACAAAGGGTCAAGAGTGATCAAGTCTAATGCGTTGGAGCCTAAGAGGTCGGCGCCAGACGATGTAATAGCACACTCAACGGCCGAGCTCCTGGAGAACACCACAAGGAGCTGAGCCTCTTGTAGTATATTACTTTTCTTTTCTATTCGAGGCTGGATCCGTAGGGCCTTTGGCAAAGTCGTGTCGTCACAACTTCAATTGCCTCGATTTCTCACATGTAGTTACGCGGAGAAGAACGTAAATTGTACCTTTGTTGGAGATCCTCCTCAAGGTTTACCGCCCGGTGCATGAGAAAAGGACTGGCTTAGGCAGAGCACGGTATGGGTCGAGATCTTGAGCTACCTATAGCTCAAGCCGGGGTGGTTCAGGTCTCGGCAGACGCCCAGTTGAACCCCTCCTATGTTCTCGATACTCTGACAGCCTGATCAACAACAGCCATTTGGGGAGGTATTGTGTACCTTGAGCTCGTCCCGCCTTTCCCGTGTCATAGACTCGCTACAGACGAGTGCAGGCCCGTTGTTCCTGGAGGACGTTCCCGGTCCCGCATGTGAGACATCCCTGTTTGTCGACAAATAGAATTCTCGACAATTGGCATGAGCAGATGGCGACATTGGCGTCCCCCCCCGTCCTCCAAGGGATGAACCTGGGGGCTTTGCAACGGAGCTGCATGCATGCCACGAGGCCCTGGCGACTGGTCTCTAAGAAAACCTGGGCCCAGCATCCAGGTTTTGCTAAAAGAGCTTGCAGAAGCACTTGGGACTTATACTGTGTGGCGTTTCTTTAATCCCAAACTTAAATGTAGCATAGCTCTGCATCCGGAGACGCGGCTGAGAGCATACCGCAGCAAGTGCATGCAGAACCTCCTCAGGCTAAGTCGAGTGGTGACGCGCGCTATGATCCGATCACTTAAGGGGGGTATTATCCATAAATCTCCACCCCAGTGTCACGGGATTTCGCGTCGAAGAGCGTCAGATCCAGAAGGTTGCTGGCTGGTTGGTTGCTCCTGGCCGGATCCAGGCACCGTTCTGATTGCAAGTTGATGACCGCAAGACGATTTTCTATTACAACACAGGATCCACCAACATCACCAAAGAAATGGGGGAACCACCCTAATGATATTCCCCGCTGACTATCGGAGAGAATACTCGAGAGCCTTGGAGTACCAAGGTGCTGGAAACCCCTTTGGTGAGCCACCTTAGCTCGTCCCTCTCCTCTCTTTTTCTGATGCCATTGTGTTGTCGATGTACTTTAGTTGTTGCCGTCTAGTCTCTAGCAGCATTTCGTCCGAATCACACTGGATTCCCGTCAACACATCAGACCTGCTACCATATTTTCGTCTCATCAATAATTCTATTCTTGGGAACATCGACTCCCGCGCTCCTCTTCTTTTTCTCTGTGCTCTGTTGGTCTCCTACCAGACATGGTATTTTTTCCTCCAAGATAATTTTCCTGGAAGCGACACTGTTTCGAACTACCTTCAAAATGAGCACCTTGGGAAGCTTTACAGGAACGGCGTATCAACCTCAGGAGGAAAAATACGTAAGTTCTTGAGAATGGAAGTTCATTTGAGGACTACTTTCTGATTTTGATGATGGTCCTAATAGTTCAACGACGGCCGTGAAATCGCGTTGCTTCACTTTATCTATAATCACCCCAAGCTTGACGAGATCCGTGGAAACCCCCAGAAAGTGATAGACGCCATCGACGAGTATGGAAAGACCAAGAAGTACCTCATGAATGTTGGCGAGTTCAAGTCTGGGATCATAACAGAGCTCATCAAGGAGGTCAGGCCGCAGGTCATGGTCGAGCTGGGCGGTTATGTCGGCTACTCTGCTATCGTCTTTGGGGCTGCCTTCAGAGAGGCGGGCGGGAAGAAGTACTACAGCCTCGAGTACAATCCAGAGTTTGGTGCTGTGATCTCGAGCCTGGTAGACCTCGCGGGGCTTCACGATGTCGTCCAGGTGGAGATCGGCACCAGTTCTTCGTCCCTCAGGAGGCTGCATGCAAATGGCACGCTGAAGAAGATCAACATGTTATTTCTTGATCATCTGAAGCCACTATATGTTCGTGATCTGAAGCTGTGCGAGGAGTTGAGCTTGGTGGGCCCCGGCTCGGTGCTCGCAGCTGACAACGGTATGTCGATACAAGCATCCATCCAATGTCATATTACGCCTGCGACAAGATCTTCACACTGACACATTGCACTGCCTATATACATAGTGGTCAAACCTGGAAACCCCCCATACTTGAAGTACGTCAGGAGCACAGTCAAGGAGAAGCGCCAAGAGTACCGAAAGGCTACTACTGGGTCAGATCCTCTTTCTCTGCCGGATCGAACGAAGCATGCCTATAAGACCGATAGTGGCGGTGAGGTGTCAGAGGACGATCTGTTTGGAAACCCGAATCTTGTCTATGCCAGCAGGTTCATTGAGGGTTGGGAGCCCAGTGGTGTTCCGGTACGTAATTATGCCCCTTTATTTCTCCCCTTTGTATAGCATCACTGTCATTAATACCTTCCTTTCAATATTCAGGATGCGGTAGAAATCACCAGATGCATTGCTGCTGAGGGATACTCGAATGGCGTTTGAGAAGTAGACGAGCCCCGTGTACTCGCCAACTACCTGCCACTGGGCTTAGTATTTCATTAGGCTATAATTTTCAAGGCGTCTTCAACGACGTCAAGACATAATACTTGTGGCTTCCTGGTTCGCTCTCTCTCCCTCCCTCCCTCTCTCTCTAATTATCTCAAGAAGGGGCGAGGCAGACTTTACCCAAGAGCAAATTTAGCTCTTGCAAATGCCCAGTTCGGCTCCTTGCCAAATGAACCTTCCTTCAATATATCTTGGGGAAGGTTAGCACGACATCATTTTATGGGGGGGGGAAACCATCTCTTGTTGCTGGCCTTTCTACTCTGCACTTCTCATCCAACAAGCTTGGGGACGCCCGCCCCTAGAGCAGTCACACTTCTACCACTCTTGCTCACACCACATCCCCGCGTATCCTATTTCGATTCAGTCTTTTCTAAGTATCATGGTCATCAAATCATTACGGCTTGGTTGACTAGTCACTTTCTCGCTTCAGCATGACTGCCGACGCTCCTGAAACCGAGCAGGCAGTGCAGTCAACACAGGCCGAACCCTCTAGCCCGCCTGTTGTCATCCTTGTCACCGGCGTGACAGGTTTTCTAGGCAAAGTTGTGCTCGAAGAACTCATCCGAAGAAAGATCGATGGCTCCCTGCATTTCGATCAGCTCCTCATCTTGATCCGGCCAGCGTGCGGCAAGCCGCCTTCTGAACGGTTCCACGACAAGGTAGTCAAATCTCCATGCTTCAGAGAACTCCCGAATGGCTGGCACCAAGAAATCGTGGTGCTATCCGGCGACCTCATGGAAGCGGGCTGTGGGCTGGACCCGGACACTCTGAGCAGCTGGACACAGAAGATTACCCACGTCATCCACTGCGCAGGCTGCGTCGCCTTTGAATCCCCCCTCGATGTTCTGCTGGCCGAAAATGTAACAGCGAGTGTCAACATCCTGGAACTAGCCCAGCTCTGCCCTGGCCTGCACAGAGTCATCCTCGTATCCACCGCCTACGTCACGCCGCACACAGAGGAGCCGATTTAGGAGCAGCTCGTCGTGCTTCCCAGGCCTGCACCACAGATTCTCCAAGACCTGCGCGAAGGACGCAAAAGCGCCGACGAGATCATCGCCGAGACTGGCCACCCGAACTATTACACCCTCGCAAAGTGCTTGGCAGAGCATGTTATTGCTTCGAAAATGGGCAGTACGCCCGTCACAATTGTGCGCCCGAGCATCATTTCCGCGAGCCTACAATATCCATTCCCTGGCTGGATCGACAGCTTCGCCGCGCTAGCTGGCCCTGTATCGGCCTTCGCGCTTGGAGGCCTCAAAGTTCTCCACGGAGATCCATCAGCGATCCTCGATGTCGTGCCCGTGGACGAGGTGGCAAAATGCATCATCAACGAGGCCCTGAGCTTGTCATCATATGGAAGCTTCGATCTCAAGAATCTGAACGACACGGCCAAAATCGTTCATTGCGTTTCGACCACCAAGATGGGCCCCAGCACGTGGGACCTCGTCTTCGAGACGGTCGGTTACTTCGCGCAGCCTCGGAACATCGTCCTCTACAAACCCAGGGGCTACTACGTTGGGGTCAACGACGGACTGTACTACTTCTACGAGTTCCTCTTTCAGTACATACCGGTCAAACTCGCTGAGGTCGTGGCCATCATGATGCTGGACTGGGATGGCGCAGCCAAGGCAAGGAAGACGATGGTACGACTTGGACAGGTCGACACACACTTCCGTTACTTCGTGTCACACACCTACGACTACCGCTGTTCATGTCCGGTCTTGGATGAGGGATTCGACAAGACTGAGTATTTCAGGACCGTTCTGCAGGGGGTGAGACAAAACTTGCTTGTACCGTTGGTTGCGAAGATGAAGACAAAGCCCATAGTCCTATGAAGTCCTGGCACAAATTCGGTTGTTTCCGCCACACGTGCGGCTGAGCAGCGGCAGCAGGTCTGTTCTCAGGCCGGAAATCTCTCTAGTCTAGCCGTTAATTCCTTGATAATGCTTAATGTACAGACCTATAAATCAAACTCTGGTAAACGAAACATCATTCAAGGTTTACATGTAATCATTGTGCTCATGATTTGATGCCTACCAACCAAGTTATATATATCTGCTCTCTTTAGTGTGAACGACCGACCCAAGAAAAAGCCATCAGAATGATGTCAAAGTCCAGTTCTCCAGCATGAGGCTGTTTGGATTCCCTCATGTGAAGAACAAGGCCCCGAGCCACTCCATTCCCCTTTGGCTATATGCTTTCCATTTTCATATTCCCGGCTTAGGTATTATAGCTTCAATATTCGTAAAGACACCAATGATGCTCTAGTGAAGCTTCTCATTCTCGGTTGCTCGCATAGTGCTTATAACATCTGCTCTGGTACTTTTTTTATGTTAATACAGCTCCATTTCTTCGCAGCCTCGGTGCGAGGGGATGGATATGAATCGTCTAGCACGTGCCCAGTGTAGGTAGGGCCACGCAAGAGTGTCCCCCAATGCTTATCCGACTTCATCATGGAGATTGAAGACGTAAATTTGGATGCTTCTCTGCACTATCCGGCTGTTCAGCTATGATAGGAAGGCGGAGGGGGGAGATCAATGCCTGAGTTGTGAAAAGCCTCTTGGAATAAGTCAGCACACAATCAGCCAGCGCCCCTAAATGAACGCCTATACTTTTCTCGATAGAGACTTATCCGAGACACTATCGACCCAAGCCCATGTTCAAGCAGCCAACACCTGCTGTAAGATGGCAACGTTACACAGCATAGCCCTAATACTGCTGTCTGCATATAACAAGATGCAATATCAAACCTCATATGCTACCCTTTTGCGGGGAATATACCGAATTCGGAGCTGATGATATGATCTCTTGTTGGCCGAGCATGAGGCTGCTTACTACTATGATCCATATAGAGTCACCAGTTCATTCCTTCCTCAAAGGGTGGAAATAGGCATTGTAAAGTGATTTAGAGATTGATGCAGAGGCTGAACTAATTGATTGTCGGGACAACTAGGTCAGTATTGGTGCAAGACCTCTTTCGAGACTCGACTATTCGAAGGATTACACTGACCACCTGGAAGATATAACAGGAGCCGATACTTGCATGGTCCTATTTCGGAGAGATCACTGACAAGATCCTGGCACAAGAAGACGGTGGAGTGTGTAAACCAACTACGAGGCTAATAGCTAATATCCTCACTCACTCGCGGCATAGGATGTAACATACTTTCCTTCAGCGTTGCATGGACCAGTAGCCAAGTTACTTGGTAATCACATAATGATGTAAATCGGCTCCCGAGCCGCCATCGCATACGCTTCAGTTAAGTGTGTTTACTGTGACGAGCGTTGCGGGCACCGGGAGTGCTTTTCTAACAAATACTTTCTGTGCGAGGGCAGTGTCACTGGCCCTGGGCTGTGAACGGCTTGCCTGCCAGCCACATAGCATCAGATAATTCGGCCTCCTGGCCTTTCTTTCTTTCCTCTTCTTTTCCTCAGTGCCACGCAATAGAGCCTGTTACTCGCATACCTTCTGTACCATAACCTCTACAGTAGTATGCAATCCTCCAGGAGCAGAGACCAACCAAGCCAAGTGCTGCTACCCCCATAACCTCAGCCCTACAGTGACAGGCCCTTCTGGTATTAGTAAGTTGCTCATGGGCATTTTTATTAAGTAGCCACAAAGGGCTTTTCGGCAAAGTGAGCCCGGCAGTGTCGGGTCCCCATGCGATAGTTCATGGTTCTGACTAGGGCTCCCGTTTGCTTGCCTGCTTAACCCGCCAATGTAAGCAACTCGAGGTTGCATGTGCAGTGGTCTTTTTGTTGTTGGGATTTCATTAGCGTGGGACTTTGCAGTTGAGTGCCGTCTCATTTAGTGGATACACATCCTAAAACCTGCTGACAGAACCTGGGGTTTCTTCTCCTCATCTCACTTTCACAGCACATTGACCCTCCTCGGAAAACTGTCTGCTACATCAACACCGCATCATTACATCGAGAGACGTTGCTGCAAGCATGTCAACTTCAACCCAATGTGCGTGAGGATGACGCAGCTTTTGATGACAGAGCTCTTGCTGACCCAGGAATTCGTTTGAGGACAGTGGTCGACCGCGAGGAGTGGAGCAGATTTGCCCCTAGTTTTATGCAGCTCGCCACTGCTGGGCCCGGCGTTGCTCCCGCCGCCAACATTGTCGAGCATGTCAACAAGCTGGTGCCATTCACCACGGCGACCAAGGTTGTCGATATGGGCTGCGGGCCCGGCCAAATCACGAATGCGGTACTGCAGAACCACGGAGCAGAAATTCCGGCCCATGCGAGGGTGATTGGTGCCGATAATAGCCCCAACATGCTCGCGCAATATATCGCACGCAAGAAGAAGGAGGTTGGCGAGGGCCACAAGTACTGGGCTCGCGCTGAGGCCATTGTCACTGATATCCATGACTGTTCTGCTTTCGACGACAACTCTGTCAGCCATATGCTGGCGGGCTTTGTCGTGTTTTTGGTGCCAGAGCCAGCCAAGGCGGTGGAGGCGATGAAGACGAAATTATCCCCTGGAGGCGTGCTTGCTTTCTCTGCATGGGCGAGCAGCGAATGGCAGGATCTTATGTACTACCCAACAAAGGTGCGGAAGGATTTGGTGTTGCCATTGCCACCATCAACATGGAAGCAGCCCTCTAGAGTACAAGAGCAGCTGAGAAGCAGCGGGTTTCGGGAAATCGAGGTCGTGCAGATGGAGGGCTATCTGACGTTCGAGGATTACGATGAGATCTGCCGTTTTATCCTATTTAAGATGCCGTTGGCCGCACGCGCAGTGGCTCAGATGACGGATGAGGAGGTCCTTCAAACGCACGCCCTCATGGTCGAGGATTTGAAAGCCAAGTATCCTACCGTTCCGGCCAAGATGATAGGCACCGCGACGGTGGCGTACTGTCGCAAGTAGAAGAGGGAAAACATTCGTATATGGACATGCTTTTGGGTGGTAAAAGCAAAGTCATGGAGCATTCTTGAGCTTCTGGGCCTATTGATCACAATCCACATGCCTCTTGCTGGAGCAAACAATGGCGGAGAATGAAGATATTGCTTCGATGAAATTGAGAGACTAACAGTTTCTCCATCCCATATTAGCCGTTAGTCATCGCGATAGTAATAACCCGCCCTAAAGGCAAAGATAGGGAAATGGACTCGATTATAGGAGCACTGCATACCAATCGCGAAGAGCAATAGCACGAGTATGTCATAGGTCTGTTCTTGCAGCCGCTACCTGTTCGAGTTCGCTGGTCTGGCAGAGATATCCCAATTGAGAAAATACTTACTGGCTTCTGTCAGACACTCGAGCCAACAGGCGCTTGGGAATGCTATTGCTTGGGAGAGGCTTTATAGGCTTCTGATAGAATATAGCGGGCTGCTATATAGGGTTATAAACCAAGGCTTGCTTAACTATATGCTCACCATATATCGAACTAGTAACTTGGACGAATGCTTGGTGCCTGGCATGTCGCTGCAATATACGTTCGCCCGCGGATGCAATAAATTCAATTGTTTGATCGAGTTTTTTATTGGCAGCGAAGGGGGGGACATGTGGATGAGCATCGAATACAGCAACACTTAGGCCGAAGGGAGGAATATTGACACGTTGGCCTCAAAGCTGGTGTCGACGGCCACAATGATGAGCAGTGGCGCAATTTATGGAACGATTCTTGCTATGCTGGATCGATCGGACTGAGAGTAAAGAACGGATGGGAATATCGTGTTCAGTACTAAGAAAATAAGCATGGCAGAGTTCTCGAACAGCGTGCTGGGCAAGTATTATCGTCCAGAAAGCCCTCAGCCGTCAGCATTGAATATGATGTCAAATTCCTGCACACCTACCCATCGCTGTGCAAAGCCATGCCACGAAGTCAAGGTGCGCAGATACTCTTCAGGAGTACTATTTTTGGTATGCCCTGTCACTCGACCATTTGTCATTGCTTTGTTGTTTTCCTCGAATACTGCCAAAATTCGTTCTCGTTGTTTGAGCAGCGAATGCTACCCGCTAGACATCCCTTTTCCAAAACTCAATATCAGATCAGATACTAGTGTTACAGTGGATATATACAATCATTCGCACCAAAGAAGAAAAAAAGAAGAAAGAGAAAAAGAAAAGGAAAACGAAAAGGGTATGTGATGCGGAATTTGCAAATAGGTACGTTATTCATGCAGGAGTCAGGCCTCTCACCATAAGCATCCACCCCTTGATGCCAACCAATTTATTCCTCAGCAGCAATCGGCCATTAAATGTGCCATGGCTCCACCCCTTCCTTGTTTCGTATCCTCCTGTTCAGGATGTAATATTGCAGGTTCACGATGAAGGAAAATGCGAGAGCTGTGCCTACAACTGCACAGAGGGAGTCCCACCCGTGGGGGTACCAAGGAGCATCGGACGCCCGGAAAAGGTTGCTACCGATGATTCCGGCGAGGTTTGCGCACATTGTGACTGTTGCCAGGGAGACTGATCTCTCCTCGGGTGTGCTGGCGTTCAGTGCTACCAAGGATGCATTGATGGGATCTAAAGTTGATGGACGTCAGCGTACGGGGCCTCGATGCTGTAGTTACTTCTCCTTCGTTCTCTGATAATCACTTACACCAGCAGGCAGAAAATGCAACCATGAAAATAAGCATCGGAAGTCTGAGCTTTTTATTGTCGACGAGAATGAGTTTGCGATTGGCAATCTGGAATAAAGGAAAAGGTATCAGTCAGAATTCTTCATTTGCCCAACTGGGTTTGTGTCGGTGTTTTGTTCTGGGAGAAGCACAAAGGGGGGGGGGGGGCAGTAGAGAGGGTGAGAGGAATAACTGACTGTAAAAGCGAGGAAGAGGCAGAGCCCGATTGACACCATCAAGCCACGGCGGCGAGTACGGTCACTGCTTGTAGTCAGTATACGCATCAACGTAGACCCTGATCTTGTAGGAGGCTTACGCAATATAACCCCAGAGGAGGTTCATTGGCAATAACATGAAGCCTCCAATAGAGCACAGTGCATTGGCTGTAAGCAAGCCGTAGCCCATTTCCATGATCAGGTAAGGTGCATAAGCACCCAGCGTCCAAGAGGGTGCTATCCCAGCAAGAGGGATGATGATGTGGGAGAAAAGTCGCCAGTTCGTGATCTAGTAAATAGAATTGTCAGGTCATGGGAATGTGGGTCTTGTCCGCAATAATGAGACGTACCGTTCGCCGGATCTCATGCCAGCTCACATGCAATCGTCCCTGAGCCTTTGCAGGGTCGTCTATCAAGACCCTGCTGGTCATGATGCGTGAATCTTTCTCATTGAACCAGCGGATGCCTACCAGCGAGACCGGGTGGTCGGGGGATTTTGGGAAGATGATGGCGAAGTAAACGCCAGTAGCAAGTGTCCACACTCCTTCAATCTGTGGGAACAGCTGTCAGTGGTGCTGTACTAGCGAGAATCAAAACATTTTACTTACAATAAACAGCCACTGCCAACCATAGAATCCACGTACACCGTCCAGACGTAGGCTGTATATTCCCATCAGTGTTTAGATCCAACTAGATCGGGCTCGATATAGACGTACATGCCAGACGCCAGCAGGCCAGATATCGCAGTCGCCAGATTATTTCCAAAGAAGTATATGGCGTATCTCTTGCTGATTTCACTCTTCTTGTACCATCGTGATAGGGTGTAGAGACCTGCGGGTATAAACCCGGATTCGCACAGCCTGCAGTCCCATGTCAGCTCCAAGAAGCCCAGACTATTGTGAACTGTCCTAGCAATTTGACACCCAATTCCAACAGCAATAGCACGCATTGGTGACGGGTAGTGCAGTCAGTACTTACCCAAGAAGCGTTCGCGTTGCAAAAAAGGCGCGGCGGCCATGCTGCCAAGCTTGGAATGTAGATACCAGACCAAAGGCGAATATTTGTGCAACAACCCAGATTGTTGGTCCGATCCGGTAAAGAATCAAGTTGCTTGGTATCTGAGTTGCTAATGAGCATTGAGTAGTTCTGTAAAGATCAAGAGTGGAAAACGAAACTCCTTACTTGAAGAACGACGGTGCCAACCGAGAACAGAGTGTTACCGGTGTTATATTGATCCTGGGTTATGCCCACATCAATGGCGAAACCGTCTGTGTACGCCGCTCCTCTGTTGTTCTCTAATGTCAGTCCCTGGTGCCTTCGACTGATTTCATTGGCTGAGAGCTTACATGTTGCCTCTGTCGAGCTGAAGAGCAAGGAAAGCGAAGACCAGGGGAGGTAGGATGATCCAATCAAGCCTGGCAAATATAGTCAACCTTATGTCGATCTTTTTCTTTCAAAGGGCAATTGGACGTTGAAACTCACTTTCGCACCAGTCTCTGCTCCTCTTCTGGTGACCAATCTACGCCATCAACATCACCTACTTCCTTGTTGCTAGCACTCGTCTGGCTCGAAGCCGCCGCCACTTCCAAGTCCTTCTCCTCGGCCATCGTCACACGTCAATTAACGGCTCAGACCTACGGATAAGTGTCGCAAAGAGAGGTGTCGTGCTATAAAAAAAATATAAAACGTAAGACCACCTAGGTTAGGGCTCTTGCCTGATCATCATTGCTATAATGCATTAAGCTAAGACGGGCGGATGGTCTCTTGTTATATAAAGAAAGGCACCAGTGACCCACTCGAAAGCTGTTCCGATTACGATGGAAACGGTCCATAACACCGCCATCACGTCTTCTGCCAGAGACGAGGAGAAATGGAAGGGGGGTCCCACCCTATCCCCGGTGGTTGTTACACCTGCAGGTCCAGGCTAGATGGTGCGCCGGGCTCAGAGGTGCCGAAAAGGCATGTGAGCAGCCCGCCCGCTCATTGACCTGGCGCTGGGCGAAGCTGAGGACAAATCGGGATGCTCAGAGCTTCCCAGGGGTAGCCACACCCCCAGGCCAGCCTGCATGTCGTGTGACCAGAGCTATTGCCGCCTGGGATCAGGTACGGCAGGGCATGAAGATGGTTGAGAGCTATGCAAATTAGGGTCTTGTGTGCTCGGAACAGGTCCCAATGGCAAGGGTCCTCGCTGCATATGCACGACATATTCGAAAGGGGGGATGAATTGTCCAATCATTGCTTGAATAGGACGTGCCCCGTTTCAATTTCTGGTCAATCACGGCAGAGCTTTCATCATGTTGCTTGTAAGGTGGCACACTGATTTGCCCATAGTTCCAACCCCGCTCAGTCCATTGACAATTAGCCACCTGGGCGCGCCGGGGAGATAAGAGAGTACAAACGATTTTGTCATTTCTTCCCAACTTGTCGTCATCGAGGACGGCCTCTACAACACCGGTCTCTTTGAGATGACTTGGAGGACTGAAGAGAATGCATGTTTAGTTCGTATTACGCTTTTTGCTTTTTGCCTCAAAGTGGTATTCATTGCATGACAGCGGGTGGGATGAAAGAGAGCTCCATGCCAAGTTTCCCTTGATATGGCTTCGTAGGGCGCATTGCGGCTCTCTTCGTCTACGTGAGTTTAAATTTTTACCTTCCACATTGAGCATATGTGCAGACAGTAAGGTACCCTTTTATCTCCAATTCGAGAGCACCTTCGGGATGCGTTCGTCGGTAGATCTGGAGGTGCATATCCACAGAGTCCGCCGAAGTTACCTTCCTGATACGGTCGCATGACAGGCCAACCCACTAAAAGGCTTGTTTCCTTTCTTTTCCTTCTTGAAACAAAGAAGATGTAGGTACGACTGAAGGGCTCAGCTAATCTGATGTCAGTTCTAGACGACAATTTTTCTTTGCCAATCTGCAAAGTTTCAGGATAATCAACTCAAAGAAACTGCTATAAGAATATTCGCCTGGAAATTTTTGCTTGCTTCCTTGCTTCCAACCCTAACAAGTTATTCAGTCCCTTTCGAGAAGGTCTTTAGATCGCCAACGCCCAACACATACTACGTATCAACAACGGACAAGCCAAGCGCCGCATACGTGCTCGGTCCAGCCCCCCCTCCCAGCGTCAGTCTACTTGACATTCTTGCCACTGCAATGTTCCAAGGCGTTGTTCAGAGCCAGGTCAGATCCCGAAGTTCCACACACCCGAGTCCTATCGTTCCATCCGGCACCTGGGCAATCTCCATACTTGCACCACATACTTGCATACTTGCCTCCGGGTAGCCTCCGCACCCGCGTTTCAAGCGCGCATAATAACGCCCTGAGTTCAAATCGTTCTCCGACAGATAATGGGGTCTGTATGGCAGACAGGTTATTTGCCCACATTGGCTGAACCCGATGGATGGGTACCGATGTGACAACGTCAGAGTGATGCCGAATATCGACGAATATGTGAGTCTCCCAGACCGCTGTTCACATTTTCGAACCCGTACCCACAGAATTGTGCCAGCCGAACACAAGCGCGACTACCGCATCTATAAACTCTGACGACGAGTTGGTTTCACTAAGTTAGTTTCACGTTGTCGGCTCAGCGAGTTGCCTCTTTCTGACGTTACGTTCTCATCCCTCTCTCTAGGGATGCCGGGCAGAGAACGTTCCCTATGGCGTAAGCTATAGGGTAATTACAACAAAGACCTTCAAGCTTGTTCTCGGCATATTCCGGCTGAGCATACATTGGTGTGTGCTTTTCTGTTCTCCCAGATGCCTGATAGCTGAATTTGATATTCTTTCTCCAAGACCTCGCGGTATTAAATCGCAAGCTTGTATTGAAGAAATACCTTTTCTTAATCATTGTTATACAACATCGTGACTTGACGGATTGTGAGAATTCGACCAAGTGGCGATTTGATAGGAGGTATACAAGAGACATCTCTCGTTGAGGTCTCTAGGCTTGCTCAGACAATCTACGAAGTGCCCCCCCCCCCCTTCCTTCTTCTCTTCTACCTCCACATATTAATAACAACTGCGCGTGGTTATACTGACTGACATATTTCATTGACACATACGAAGCACGCCATCGGCCGATCGTCCCACGGGTCCCTACGAACAAGGAAGTCACCAAACCCAACAACTACAAGGGGTTCAGCCAACACGAAGACCTCTCTTCAAAATCAAGTATCATCGCTCGAGTTTCGGCAATAACTACTGATCTGCGTCTGCCGGCCCAAAATATCTCACATATTGGCTGGCAACCTCACAGGTGAAGACGTGTAGGTGACCACAGTGCAACAAAAGCTCCTTTGCCGGATTCTTCATTGACACTATGGCCGAGATGCCGATAATACATACAATCGATTACAAAATTCCGAACAAGAATCACAAGACCGTCATCTTAACGAGCTCTTGGAGAAATACAGCCCGGAAACCGACAAAGGCCTTGACCAACTCAGCACCTTAGCTGGTGACTAAGACACTGGGGTGACATTTGCCGATTTATCCAAAATACTTGCTCAAACAGATGACCCAGTCAGTCAGGTGATGGTGAATTGCCATGGCTTCGTCCCATTCTTGCCTTTTGGATTATGGTGCGTGCCGTTCACTTTGGTGATGATGAGCATCGTGGCGAAGAAGAGGCGAAGGACGACGGACTTACTCGACTGAATGACCATATTTCATACTTATCAAAGGTTTTTAGATCAGGATAACGCATCGTGCCCGCCCAGAGGTTACCATGTGCCGTCAAGCGTCGCCTCATAGGATCCCACCTGCTGTAAATGTCATTGTGGCAAATACGTCTCGGACCAACAGCCATGCCGGATGAGGAGCATCCTCCGTGCCCAGAATCATTCTGTATGCGCCTGTATACTACAGGAAACAGGAGGGTTTCTATGGGAATGCTATAGAGGACCATTCGGTTTTGTTTTGGGTACTGATTCAACATTCACATTGATCCTGGGCACAACGGCGGAGTCACCTTGTGGACCCCGCGAAGGAGGGGGGGTGTCAATGTCTACAGACCACCATCCTGGCAAGCAAGACTTTATAAGATGGCGAGTCAAGCTATGAATTTAACAGGCCTGAAGGCTGATCTTAACTTTCTAATCTCTCCTCAGTTGTCGATTATGATAGACTGGCCCCATTGCAGACTGAGGGCGCGTCGGTAACTAAGAAGACGTGGCTATAGTATGCTGTTGAAAACGGGTTTGAACTGGTACTTATTGATGGAAGTCTTAGGCAAAGATTGTGGGAACAAGACAAGACATCTATCTATGGATCATGGAAAGAATGGAATAGATTATTTGCTAATAGCCGAAGGAGCAAAGTGAGGTTAAATAGAGTAGCTTGAATATGTCACAGATACGAGGGTTAGGTGGTTTTTTTTTTGGACCAATATTGCGCCTCGTCCACCACCAAATTGACCGCAGTCTTAGGGTTAGGGTTCGTAAGACCCTCATACAGTATAACTCACCAAATGACGTAGTAGATATCATCGACCCTGCTGACCTTCCTCAAGCCTTTCTACACCAACTTCTCTCCAAGCGAAACAACTATTGAGGCTTGAGATCTGAAATGGGCTTAATAATTAAATAACCTCTTTGCAGGCATCGAACACTATGCGCGAATCAGATGAGATATCCATGTCGTCTCTAGGTTTTGAAGATGACACCCTCCTCGACCAGCAGCCCGGACAGGCCACAACGCCAAAGCGGATGCGCTGGTCAGCGCCCGGCGCATCATCACGATTCGAGAAGTTTTATGGCATCTTGAAAGCCCTCACGAGCAGATGCGCCCACCTGGTGACCTTCTTCTTCCGTCCCCGCCTCACAATCCGCTACGTCCTCCTCACTTCCTTTGCCCTCTACACAGCATACTGCCTCCTTCTATCACGCCCGCTCTTTGCATCATCCCTCCCAGGATACACAGGCCCCTATGGTGTCGGAGGTCTAGATATCGAGGTGCCTCTTGCAGTACCCCGGCGTGTCAGTGAGATCACCACCAAGGAGAGCGGGCAGCCTGCGTTCGAGGTCGAGACGGTGCTCTTCACCCTCTACTACCCTACTACTCGACAGAGCAATAGCCGGAAAGGACATGGAGAGGAGCTCTACTGGGTTCCCAAGCCCATATCGGCAACAGCAAAAGGCTATGCGCGCTTCATAAAGATGGACAATATCCTCGTTCGCAGCGCATTCACGCTCGCCATGTGGATGACCGTGGGCGGAATTCAGATCCCAGCACAGACTGGCGCGCCCTTGCTCCCCATGGACGCCCTCCTTCGCTATTCCGACGACTCAACCAACTCAATAGCACCAAGGGGTGGGAGCGACAACGCCGAGGAGCAACAGCTGCCCGTCATGATCTTCTCCCACGGGATGGCCTCCTCTCGCACAGACTACACGTCCTACCTCGGCGAGCTCGCGTCGCGCGGCGTCGTCGTGGCAGCCATCGAACACCGCGACGGCTCCAGCCCGGCCTCTGCGATCACGCGCAAGGACGGGGCGGAGACAAAGTCCAGGTGGAAGTACACCCTCCGCCTCGGCGATCTCGACCCCGCTTCCTATGAGGGTGGTGATGGTGGGGTCTTGGACACGGCCGCCCTGAAGGAAGCCCAGCTGTCCTTCCGCGAGGCCGAGATCGAGGCTGTCGTCGACGTCCTCCGCCAGATCGCCACATCCCCGTCTGCCCCCGAGGAGGTCGCCCTCAGGAACGCACGGCACCCAGGGCGCGCGCCGCCAGGCCTCCTGTCGTCCTTCACGGGGCGCCTCAACACCGCCGACATGACTCTGGCCGGGCACTCGTACGGCGCAACGGGTGTGCTCCAAGCCCTGCGCTCGGGACCCACGCGCTCGAGGCCGTTTGGCGGCGCCGTCGTCCTGGACCCAGGCAAGAACAGCGGGCCCTTGAACGATGCCATCTCTGTGCCCGTGGTCGTCTGCCAGAGTGCCTCCTGGAGCCGGCCCGGCCCGAGCCTCTTCTTTGGACGGCCGCACTTTGAAGTCGTTCGTGACATTGTCGAGAGACTCAATGACCGCTCGAGGCCGTGTGGGGAGGCACTTGCTGGCGGGAAGCAGGACAGCGCGTGCAGGGCTAAAGGCTGGTTCCTGACCTCTCTGGGAACCTCGCACCCTTCCATCACTGATGCGCCTCTTCTGGAGCCTCTTCTGCTCGCGTGGACCACCCGCTCGACTATGGATGCGCAGGAGGGCGTGCGGCAGTATGTTGACCTCACATTCGATTTTGTGACGTACCAGGGCAATGGGACTCGGTTGGGCCTGTTGGCTCTGTCGGGCAGGGAAGAGGACGGGGTGGTGAGGAGGGAGTACGACCCAACACACAACGAAGGCATACCGCAGAGATGGAGGGGTTATTGGCAGGTCCATGTCGCGCCTGATTAGGATCTGTAGAAAGGAAAGGATCTGGGATAGAAGAGAGCTTATTCAGTGGTATATATAGTAGACGTTGGTGATGGTTCAAAATCCTCACATGTGCACACCGGCAGCACAAGACGGGCCTCTTTGATGTTTTGTTTATATTTCTGCGCTACCAGAACCTCTGTGGGCCTTCTGAGCCTTCCTCGGAGCGGCTTAATATATTGCCAGAGTCTGGACCCGCTCCTCATATCGCCGATAGCATGCTTTGCTTCGAGGTTTTGAGGCCGGGCGAATTTGTATTATTAGTTACATACATTTGTTTCAATTGCTTGGACGCATTTCTCGGGAGACATCACGCTGCACTGTGAATCCTCCCGTTGCATAAACGTTCCAAGATAAGTTTGGAGTCTCTCTGCTTGACCAAGTTGGTGTCAGATACGCAATAAAGAAAGGATGGTGAATCCTTTCGTGGCTCACATCGCACCAGTTCAGATACCAGTGGAGCAATGTCGGAAATGTCCAAGGAGGCGCGCTCGCTCATATAGAGAGATGAGCTGCTTGGCTTTGGGATCACGCAGCCATCCTGTCGATCGAAGGTGCCGTCTAAACACCTCGCACATACTTGGAGCTTGCTTTGCGCGATCTCGCACTGCGCCGGACATCCAATTCCGTGGAAGGACTGTCGCTGTCCCTGTCCCTGTCCCGAGCAGAGATCCTATTTCCGCTCCTTCTCAGAGACCCCCTCCTGATGCCCTGTGATGTGGACACTGGAGTATTCTCCTTGGGCGTCTTCGTCTCAGGTCGCTTGATGGCTGCACGCCCGCGGGCCTGCAGTTCATCATCCAGAGCAAGGAACCGGTGAATGGTCCGGTGGTCCAATATCCGTTCCTCCTTGTCCCATGGTCCGTCGTGCTCGGTCTTGGGCCAGACGTACCCGTACAGTTTGGAATGGCGCTCGCATCGGGGGCAGGACGATCGTGTGTAGTAGGCATTTGGTTGGACAAATGCGACTGAACAGTTCATGCATCGCACCCAGGCCATATCTGGCTCGGAGAGAAGGCGTGGTGTCAATTCGTAGTCACCAGGTACTCTGTGGCTAGGAGGGCCGGTGGGAGGCGTGGGGAGGCGATTGACCACAGGTGGTGGCAGAGATATGTTGTCCAGTCGTGCAGGCGAGCCCTCCAAGGGGCGCCTCCTCAGGCGACCACGGGTGCGCCTTCCCGGACTAGAGGGCGGGAGTTGGAGATCCACAAGACCAGTGGAGAGAGGATCCGGAGACTCGTCTCGTGCGCTGCTCACTTCAGCCGGCTCTGCCGTGGTCTGTTTGCCGAACGCGATCGCAAAATGGTCCACGGAGACCTTCTCAGTTGGGGTACCATGCACCGAAGGCGTGTTCAGGATGTCTCGAATCGACAGACCGTGGGCTCGCCGGGGTTGCCGAGGCGTCTCGAGGACCGGGGCAGAGGAAGGCGGAATTTCCATCGAGCCCGAGAAGAGGGCCACCCGCTGCAGCCCCGCGCCTGTGGCCTCCTCTGCGTCTTGCTCTTGTTTTAAATTTTCGATTGCTTGCGAAAGTGGCGTGGGATTTGGTGCGATCGCTTCTGCAGGGTCGGTTGTGTCCTCCGGGGTAGTAACGTCCGTGAGCACAGCCTCACCGGCAGATGACTCGGATCTCGAAGCAATGCCATGCGACTCACCCTCTGAGCTGACACTCCGCTCCACGCGCGGGGAGGCCGGCCGTATCTCATAACGGGTAGTCTTTTGCTTCTTTGCAGGCGTAACCGGGGGCGTCGCAAGGCTGTCTGAATCCCGCTTGCGCTTCGAGCTCCCGATGCTGCTGCTGTTGCTGCTGCTGCCGCTGCCGCCTGTGCCGCCAGGGACACTGGACTCGGCGGTCGATGCGCGATCTCCAGCACGCAGCTGTCTGGCCCTCGTCTTGAAGACCTTCGGCCGCAGATCCGGGGTGATCGAGGGTGTTCTAGACCTGGATTCGCCCCTGCCGTACCTCTGTCTGCCTCGTGTGTTGTAGCCCTGCGCTGCTGTGCCGTCCAGCTCGATGCTCTTCTTGACGGGCGCAACCCCGCCCGGCTGCCTCCAGCCGTTGGCCAGGGTGTCCTCGCAGGTCTGGCACAGGCACTCGCAGTTGTCCTCGCCAAAGTAGTTGTCGCCATATGTGACGGTGATCTCCTCTCCCACGGCGATGCTGCGAACCGCGACGATGTCGATGCCGGCCTGACCAGTAATAACAAGCTTGGCATTGGCGCCGCAGTCGTGGTTGGCGAAGCGAGCGGGACCCATGAACAAGCTGGCCATCCTACTCCTGCTGCTCACGACGATGCTGAAGTCCTTCTTTCGCACGGACAGGGCTGCCTCCTCTTCGGGGGTGATGAGAACCTGGATGCCGGACAGATACTTGATGCTTTCGTTGCGCTTGATGAAGCGGCGTGCGACGATGCTGGCCTCGTGTGTGGTTACGGTGTACCTGTTGGTACTGCTGACCTCGAAGGGGCAGTCGGGGAGATAGATCTGGGTGTAGCGGCGCATGTGCTGCCTGAAGTCGACCTTCTCCTTGGGGGTCTTGAGCGCATTGTAAAATCGCCTCAGGCCGTCGGTCGCAAGTAGCTTCTGCTCGGCGACATCGATATCGGGGTTGACAATCAGATGCGACTGTATGATCTTGGTGATCTCCTCCTCCTTGACGCCGCGCGAGGCATGGTACGAGGGTCGGTTCTTGGGGATTGTGGTCCAGTAGTATGCCTGCAGACGGGGGGGGGGAGTCAGCGGTCAATGCGCCCAGATGCCCTGCCGGTCCAGACATGCGCATACCCGATCCACGAGCGCATCTGTCAACATGTCATCGTACGAAGACAATTGCGCCAGAGTCAGCGCCGGCTTCTTTGCGCCAGAGCCTGCGCTTGAGCGAGACATCCTCGATAGTAGTCGCAATCGTTCGAAACCAATCGCGCTGGTGATCGTGTGTCTGTGTCGTATGTGTCGTGGCTAAGGGAGAAAAACACAAGAGGCAAAAAAAAAAGAAGAAAAAAAGAAAAAAAAAAGGAGAGGGCCACCGGAGGAGGAGGAGGAGGGGAAAAAAGAAAGGAGGGAAAAAAAAGAAGAAAAAAATTGGGCTGGTGAAAGAATGTGGATCACGATGATGATGACAATGAGCGGACGCAGGCTGACAGGTAGAAGGGATGTCCTTCAATTGCAGCTGCAAGGCTAGAAAAGGAAAAGAAAAAAATGATTGGGGGTGTCGCGAACACAGCCAGCCGCAAGAATGCGCTCGGCCAAAGGGAGGAAGAGACGAGGGCTGACGGCAGCGGAGCGGCTGAGGATGTGAGGGTGATATGAGGTGAGGTGAGGGCGAAGAAGGGAAGATATAACGAGACGAGGAGAATTGGCGGTGATAGATGGGGCCGCGGAGGTTAATTGGAGGATGACGACCACCAGGTCAGGTGCGACGACGAAAGTATCACAGACTGACGCTGGCAAAGGTTTGGCCTCAATGCAAGGTGTTCCCTTTGGCCCGTCGCACAGGTGAGCGAGAGTGTGAGTGTGAGTACTTGTATGGTACTCTGGTAAAATTGGATAGATTGGGTTGCAGAGGGATTGGCGCTTTCCTCGATTCCGACCCGGCAGAGAAATCCAGCTGTCGTCATAAGGCCTCGATATTTCCCTATAGAGCAAGGGGCCAAGTGCAGGGGTGGAAGGGACGGCCAATGCGCGCAAGGGTGATAAACGAACCGGCCTTGGGTTGCAGGAGGGCTGAAGACGGCTGCAGAAGGTACGAGGTACAAGCACACGAGAGAGCTGAGCTGAGGAGGGAAGGGAAGGAAGGAGGGATGAGGAAGGGTTAGGAGAAAGGAAAGAAGGGGGGGGAGGGGAGGAGCGACTCGAGCCCCGGATCCGGAAGTATCATGGGACAAAGAAAACGATATATGACCGGGGGGTGGGGAGAGGGAGAGAGAGGGTACTATGTACAAATGATTCAAGTATGCGAGGAATTGAAGGGCCGGGGAGGGGGGGTTGCCTTCAAAGTCTATTGAACTGATGAGAGAAAAAGCTACCTTATGGGTCAATGTTGCTACAGTACTACGGGTAGGTCCACCACTCTCCCTAAGCGAGCTGCGATGAAGTCGAATCCTGTTCCTCTCTCTCTCTCTCTCTCTCTTTCTTTTTTCTTCTACTTTTGTTTTTTTTTTTTCCAACCGGAGGCAAAGGAACCCATCAAATCATCATCATAATGGGCAAGTTTTGGGGGAGAGGGGGGGGGCCAAATCCCCACACGAAAATTGGAGTGGCAGGGCAACGGATGGATCCCCTGGGAACCCCCCCCTCCCCCTGGTTTCTCGATTCAGGGGTGAAATGGCGCTGTGATACCCTGGCGTGGCCTGGAAGGTCACACCTGAGGGGCGGCCCGAGCTGAGAAAAGCAACTGGAGAGTCAGGGCCCAGAACCTGAATGGCCCAGTGGGTGGGAGGGAGGCTCGTGATCGCCGGCTTTCCTATGGGATCCCTGCCCTGCAAGCCTCTGCAGGGGTGCACCAATGCAAGCTCCGGACGGAGGCGCGGCCATCCCTACCGCCCGACGACAGCTTCGTTTTTGCCGGGGGCAGAAGTGGCAGATTTTACAACGTCAGAGTTCCCGACGGCTCAGTCTCAACCCACCAAGTAGACGACACCACCCAACACCAGCCAGCGCTGAGAGCGGTCGCAGGGAGCACAAATCAGTCAATATGATTCAATTAAAAGTATGTGCTCGATACAACAAGAGAAAAACAGCAGGAGAAAGTTCACTGACCACCTTCCCCCCCCCCCCCTTCTTCCCCAAAACAGACCATGCTCAACTGCATCGACAACTCCGGCGCCAGCATAGTCGAGTGTGCCATGATCGTCGGCCAGAAGCGTCACGCCTCCATCGGTGACCGCATCGTCTGTGTCGTCCAGCAACAGCGCTCCGCTACGGGAGAGGGCATGGCCTCCGCCAGTGCCGCCAACAAGGTCAAGCGCGGCGACATACGCCACGCCGTCGTCGTCCGCACAAAGTACAAGGTCCAGAGGACGGACGGGAGCGTGATCAGGTTCGACGATAATGCCTGCGTGCTGCTGAACAAGGGCGGCGAGCCCATCGGGAGCCGGATCAGTGGCGTCGTCGGCCAGGAGCTGAGGAGGAAGAACTGGAGCAAGATCCTGAGCATGGCGCCCATGCATGCATAGATCATGGTTTGTTCTTCGGACAAGGAGAAGGACAAGGGGATTCATGCGACACTTTGGAAGTCAGGTCGGCGCCGTGTCTTTTACGAACGTCAGTACTTTGCACTCGGACATGGAACGGAGGGATATGGCAAGGAAAGACGAGCAAGACGCGGGAGACGAAGCAATTCTATCAGGCCTACCTACTCTCAAAGATGGGCGTGCAGAACAGCTTTACGATGCGCCGGCCGGCACAAGCCCTAGGAATGGATGTCAGGAGGGCGCTATATACCACCACCACTCAATACTTGGTGAGAGAGAGAAAACAGAAAAGAAAAAAAAAGGCATGCACGGCGTCAACAAAAATCACATGTTGTCTAGAAAGAGCGAATTCGGGGAAAATAAAGGTCAAGTCTACAATACAATCACACTCATGACAAGATTCGGAACTATAAATGAAGCTTATCGCTGGTCAATTATGAATGGAATGGCATGGCCTGCAGAGAGGAATCCTATCCATCTGATTTTTATTCGTACAGTTTCCCCTTCAAGTTCTATTTTTTTTCTTTCTTCCTTCTTTTCCCGGTCCATTTGCCCGTTCTTCCATTTTTCGGTCCTCCCCTAAACTCCTTGCCGGAAAGAATGCGAATCAAAAACAAAACCCCCCCCCCTTCCAACCCCCAACTCAATAATCTGGTTCAGATTTCAACAAGTCATCCAAAGACAATTCCCCCGCTGTCAACATGTCCTGCGACGCGGACGTATCAAGCCCGGAGAGAGTTGTATGTACAATCTCCGACACAGGCTGTGACTCTGGATGAGGCGTCACCGAGGGCGCGTGGGTTTCTGCGGACAAAGTTCTCGACATTGGCTGCGAGTCGAGAGGCGAGGCAGCGTGCAGATTCAGAGGCGACGGGATGAACACATGAGAGGGTGACCAAGGTGTCTCAACAGAGGGCAGTTCAGCCTGGTCAGGACTGGGCAGGGCTGAGGGCTGAGCGGCGGCCAGTCGTCCGCGGGCAGCAGCCAAAGATGGGCGACTGCGAGAGACTGTTCCTGTGGTAGATCGAGAACCATCCTACTGGTAGATCTCACCACAAGAGCAGCAAACATAGTACAGTTTCTGCAGACAAATCGTCAGAATCTGTGTGGTGGGAGGAGGGAAGAGTCCTGAGAAGGGGGCTTCCTACCATGCCCGTATCTCTGGTTCGTTGTTGGGACTGAAAGAAAACAGCCTCCTCGTGACCGCAGGTGGGGCACTTCTTGTCCGAGCGAGGGAGCTAGAAAAAAGTAGAGGCGACACGTCAGCAGCAGGTTCTTGAACAAGAGAAGAATCATGCAAAGCATCACATCCTCTTAGACAACACCCCGCTTCTGAAATATCATCATTACCCTCGCCCCCTGCAAGTGTTGTTGCAGGGTGTATTGCGCGTGTGCTCTGATTGGAGTGTAGTAGGGAGAGGAGAGGAGGGCCCCAGCCGGAGGTGTGTCGTGAGAGATCGCAGGTTATATGGGATGGGATGCAGAAAGAGCAGGAAAGTGCTGCTCCTACATCTCAGCCTCCCAGTTGGCCATGTCGTCGTCGGGCTCCAGGTCCATGTCGGCGTCCATGGCACCGATGTCCAAGCTGCTGATCTCCTCGAGAATGCGGTTCCAGGCATCCTTGGAATCCTTCGCATCAGACGAAGCCAGTATTGGGGCGGCCAGCTCGGCCTGGTAGGACCTGGGAGGGGTGGAGGGCGAATCGGCGATAGCATCGGGCCCACAGGACCACAGGGCGCGGACGGCGGCCGGGCGATTCTCGCAATCAGAGCACATGATGATCTGGCCACAACAGCCGCACATGGCAAAGGTAGAGGAGGGGGAGGGCGGGGGAGAAGGAGGGTTGGATGTGTCATTTGTGTTGGGGCCACCAACCGTGGGATCGAGGGCGACGTCATGGGTGACGCCTGCCGTGTCGCCGGCCTGGCTCTTGAGGATGTTTCGGTAGACGCAGTTGGAGGTAGCCTCCTCGGTATGCTGGCAGGTCCTGCACTGGTACATCAGGCGGCGGGCCTCTTTGTCCTCCTTGGGATACAGCATGTTGGAGCACTCGCGGCAGAAGAGGATGGAGACGGGCATGTTGCCATGTTTCTGGGGCGCCTGGGCCGCGTCGGACTCTTGTGGGGTGGACGACATCGTGTCGAGCCCGGCTGGTGGTTTTGATGTCAGGAGGTCTCGTTCTTTATCGATGTTGGGATGCCGTCGCGGACGTGTTCTTCTCGGGTGGCGATGTTGTCGAGCAGGTCTCGGGATCTGGCGCGGGGGGAGAGAGCCGATGTTAAATACCTGTGGTCTCGAAACCGGCGGTGGTAAGAACTTCAAGTGAACAAGTATGATGCGGATCGTGGTGGTTGGTGAAGAGTGGTTGTGATAAGGAAAGTCTTCAGTAGTTGGGAGGTGAAAGAGAGTCGGGAGAAGTCGAAGAGCAGGTGGACGAAGGCGGCGGGAGGACGGAGGTTGTTTTTGAGCCTGACAGCTGAGCACAGACGCCGTCTTCTAAAGCGGGTGCAGGGGGTACATGAGGAAGTCTAGCGGGGCGCCAGTGAACAAGGGGCGTGGGGGGGGGCAGTTCGTCACTACGCAGGCACGACAAGATATTGTATTGCACAGTACACTTGCTGAACGAGCACAGAGTCTCACCTGACATGATATGGTGAGGTCACCGTGTTGTGGGAAACTTTACATCGTCACACTGCGGCCACACGGCCACGCTGAACAGCCGCTGAGAATCTCCCGCCTATGATCCAAGCCCAGACGACGACCCACCGCACGTGTGAGCAGCCTTACGCAGTTGAGTCACCCCGGTCAGCATGACCCCCTGACCATGGTGACCTGGATGGCTGATTGTATGTACATAGTACTACCATAATCCTATGCAGTAGTACAGTAGTATGGGCTGTGGTTTTGGTGCTTTTTTCTTCTTCTTCCTAGTTTTTTCGGGCCCGATGATCATGCGAACAAGGCTGTCCTGGTAGCCTCGCCTTCCAGGGTCTCATGGCGCCTCTGCGCAAGGAGTCCAGTAACCCAGCTGAGTG
Organism: Cryphonectria radicalis; assembly: GCA_014849355.1. Lineage (NCBI taxonomy): Eukaryota > Fungi > Ascomycota > Sordariomycetes > Diaporthales > Cryphonectriaceae > Cryphonectria > Cryphonectria radicalis. Next base: position 222,119 of record JACWQW010000021.1, read on the forward strand.
GCCTAGTACAGTACGTAGTGTTCAGTTACCAGCCAAAGTCATAGAGTCATGCATATTTCACCCATCCTCGATGGTAACTGTGTTCTGCCACTGTGTGCTATCTGCCATTCCGTATAGTACATGCAATGTCGAGGGACATCCGAACGATCGACCATAGAGTTTCCCCCCCTGGCGGCTCGGCGGATGCATTGTGCCTGGATGAGGGCCACGGGTAATCTCATCGCACAGGTTGGGGCTGCTGCTGCTGTTCGGCAGATTGTTAACGCCTTCTGTGCCCTTTTCATGTGGCTGGCGGAGGGAAAACATGGTCACGATGGCCCCCTCGTCCTTCGTCCTTGTCCTCTAGAGGAACCCCTGCGCAGGCCTGAAACCCCACATCTCTCCCACAATGGGTTGCCCTCGTGATGATGTTCGTCCCTCCTTGGGCGCTGTGGCCCCCTCCCCCCCCCCTAAATTTCAAGCTTCAGGTACTGACGCAAAGCCCTGATAGTCTGTCGGAAGTGCCTCTAAGAGCCAACCACAATTCCGATCGTCGATACGTGAGACAAATCCTTGTCGAACCTTCATCCGCGAGGAGAAAGAGAAGGAGCAAATCTACTATGGTGCTATGTAGCAGTTCGTCGGAGCCTTGGCCCGTGCACCCCACCCCTCCCCCCCCGGAATGACCTCCCCCCCCCCTGAGCAGGTCCCCCCATTTCTTCCCCAGCCAGTAAAGTTCTTGGTGAAATACAGCGCTAAGCCCCACCTCCGCCATCGCTCTTGTACAGCTTGGGTACGTCGCTTGGTCAACCTTGCATGGCGCATCCCACCTCGGTTCGACCACTGATCTTCACTCGCCCCAGATTTGTCACATCGGCACTTTGCATTTAAAAACGGTACATATTGGTTGCTTTCTTTCTGACGTCTTCCAAGTGACAAGCCACTTTGGGACAAAATCATTTCCAAAACAACATAGCAGCAAAAAAAAATCTAACAACATGGCTGATACTCAGGCAAGTCCATCACAAGATATTGTCCTGTCACTCCTACCCGATTGTTTACCAATCTCTACCGCCTTCTTCCCTCCCCCCCCCTCTCTCCTTCTTACTTCTTCACCCACAGAACTATAGTGATGCCTCAAGTGTGGTCACGCAGCACCTTTTCCGAGAAACACACCGTCGTTATCATGTCTCACAGCTGACACGTGGATCGTTCCCTTCCTCTAACAGGAGACTGGCCTCCCTCCCAACTGGGAGGTCCGCCACAGCAACTCCAAGAACCTTCCCTACTACTTCAACTCCCTCGAGAAGAACAGCCGCTGGGAGCCCCCGGCTGGAACCGACACCGAGAAGCTCAAGGTCTACATGGCCAAGCACCACAGCCCCGCTACCGGTGGTAACATCGGCGGAGGAGAAGGCAAGATCCGCGCTGCACATCTTCTGGTCAAGCACACCGAGTCCAGGCGACCCTCAAGCTGGAAAGAGGTACGTTTGGCGGACCTATACCTTTGGGGGATGGAAATGTTCTGGGGAGGATGAGGTGGGGACAGGGGAAAGAAAACAAGAAGAAAAAAAAAAGAAAAGAGAAAACAGGGGACGGAACAAGGCATACAAGGCTCTGTCCACAACATCGCATGGTGGCTGTGTCGCCTGCGACAGCAGACGTTTTGTCGCCGACCGAATCTGGACTGAAGTTGATACTGCTGCGCTCCTGCGAGCATGACTCCAAGACTGACGAATTGATCACCGGAGTATATAGGCCGAAATCACTCGCTCCAAAGACGACGCTAGGAAGATCATTGAAGGCTACGAGGACCGCATCAAGAGCGGCGAGGTTAGTCTTGGCGAGCTGGCCGTTACCGAGTCCGACTGTAGCAGTGCTAGGAAGCGCGGCGATCTGGGGTATTTCGGCAAGGGCGATATGCAGCAGGCCTTTGAGGAGGCTGCGTTTGGCCTCAAGCCCGGCGAGATTTCGGGCGTGGTGGAAACCGCGAGCGGGCTGCATTTGATCGAACGGTACGTTCTCAACAATGTTGACCCCATACCAAAGGATCGCTGCTGACAATGGTATAGTCTCGAGTAGGACTTGAAGATGTAGGACCAAGGATAGCCTGAAGGCAAGGGAGGAGAAGATGTGTTTGATCCCGAGCCCGCACCACTCGATGACAACCGCAGCCGAGTCAGAGAGAGGCATCGGGGGATTGATGCACATGACTGCGGATACCAAAAGTGAAAAGAAATACAATATATTTACATGATAATCCTTGCTGACAAGAGTCTCGGAAATTCAAACCACCCAAAGGCTCAAGCTTCGATGTCAAATCACTCCCCAACATCGAGACATGCTTGCAATCTACAGCAAAGTCTTGACTTCGTGCCAGTCGTTCGGCCTTCGCCTGAGCACCAGTCATAGATAGAAAATGCACACTCGTCGCAAATGTGCTTTGGGTGCCCAAGACCATGTTCATTGGTGCAGCCTCGCCAGGCGAGACCGGCCTCACCGTTATCCACAGCCTATTCAAATGCCGCGGCTATAGTTGTAGTTCTACGAACCCGATCAATCTTGGATCATCAGCGGCCTGCGTGTTACCAATAAAGTGCATAAACACATCCGGGTTACATTGTCTCACAACCTTTAACCGCCGTATTTTTGACCGCCTCTTGCGAGTTTCATCAAGATGCTAATACATTTGTGCCATCAAAAATGCCTGCCTGCAAGGCCAACCATAACACCATTTCCAGACAATTAAATCAACCCGTTCCGAAACCCCTATGATGCCCATCGTCTATGCAATCCTACCCAGAGACATCTCGTTGAGGTATTATGCTGTCCCTCAAGTCATGATCGTACAGAGAGGAGACTGGCTCCCTTTTCAATATTTCTCCATCTCACCAAAGGCCAATGTGGGACTGCTGGGCGTCATGACCCACCCCCAACCGAGGCAACAACCCACTCCACCATCGGGCTCCGGACGGTGAACAGCACGGTGAAGATCCCAAACATGGTCATGGAAAGCGCAGAGTAAGGCGCTGCGTGCCTCTTCTGCTCATACAGGTGTGACGTGCCCATCGCCGCGGCGTTGATGCCGATTGTGATGCCTGCTGCCACGGTGGGGACGTCGTCTGCATAGGCCAGGGTCAGCTCGGTCTGGTCTCGTTCGTGGTGTTGTGCATGATCATCATCGGTCCTGCGATAACCTGCGCTGCATGTGGACACGGCCTCGTGCGCAAAACTGAGAGAGCTGGATACGCGTCGCCGCTCGACGTGCGTGGCGTCTGAGCTGTGTCGCGTGTGGAGATGGTAGTTGTTCTCGTCACTCAGTCCTGCAAGTCTCTGGGGAAACTCTGCTGGAGATTGGGTTTGGAGTCGTTTGTTCGTCTTGTCTGCGCTCGAGAAGGAGGACCCTTCCCCGGCCTGGCAGTTCCTCGCTGCACCCACGATGGCCCGCACCCAGCTGTGTACAGCCATGCGCCACCGCGTCATTGCAGGGTCAATTCCCTGTCCACCCACGAAGAATCCTGCCGCAAGTTGAAAACAGATCCCATTGACGACGACACCCACGGCATTGACACTGGCGTCGCCTCCCAGGCTCCCCATCACTGGTACACCTAACGCGATGGTGACACTCCGCGCAGCAAAGCTCAAATCCGAAGCAGCAGGTCGAACACCAATTCGGCGGGCGAGGAGAGGCCAGACGACGATGTTGAAGATGCTAGCAACAGAAGAGGTGATGAGCACTGTGAGACCGCCACGGGATACTATCTGGTGGCGGTACTCAAAGAGCTTCAGGCCCCAGGATACAATGCCGGCGTTGAGGATGGAGGTTGCTATGTCACCTGCGCCCAAGGGAAAGTGCGTGGTGTGTGGCGGAGAGGATGTAATATTCGCTGATACCAATGCGTTGAGAGGTGCAGAGCTAGGGCTGATGTTGGACAGGTCGATGTGGTGGGCGATGATATCAGAAAGGGTGTTGTTGGTTCTGAAGCGCGCGACGACGAGGTCAGTGGACTCCTGGCGGATACGGGACTTGGCGAGGCCGTAGCAGATAAGGAAGAGTGACGTCCAGAGGACAGGGTTCAGCAGTGTCGCTAGGGCTGTCAGGCCAACTGTCTTCTGATGATATGCCTGTTGTGGATGGTATTGTTGCTGCTGGCTTGAGATGTGCTGCTTCACTCTGGTCTGCGCGGAGGTGAATGTCAACCACATAATGAAGAGGAAACCGGTATCCAAGAAAAGATCATTGTTCTGTAGACATGACAGCGGAACTCCGACAAGGAGAAAGAGCGAGATGGATAAGACCAGGAAAACGTGATGCTGTGTCCACATCCACGCAGCCGAGAAAATGTGTCGTGATGGCATCGTTGACGAGGAGGCTGTCGCGTCTGTTGATCCTGTCCCATCCTCCAATATCCGCAAGGCATCCTTGGGCAGTGCACCGCATATTACCTGTGTATCTCCTCCATCAGCCGCATTCGGCCCGTTCGAATCGCTCGCGTACCCAGACAAAGTACACAACGTCGAGACATCACTGAGGTGCTTCCGAAACCGATCCAGACAGGGCTGCTCGACATCGTTCTCCATCCTGACACAGCTTGGGTCAACGGCGGCAGACTCAACAACCTTGTGGAGCACCGAGTCTGATCGCGTGGTATTGGTGTTGATGTGACGTTTGTGCTGGGCAGACTCGACATCTAGTTCATCCTTGTGGCGCATGATATGGCTTGCCGACAGTCGGTATCTCATGACGAGCTTGGTGATCCAGTATTGTACGTAGTATGCGATCACATACACAAATATCGAGTTCAGCACGCCTGTCAGTGCTGGACAACGTGGTATTATATTAGCCTTGAGCTCAGGAGCACCGACCGTCTTCTGGATGGGTTCAGCACCAGACATACCGAAGGCTGTCGTCAACAGACCTATTTGCTCTGCGCCCGCAAACGATTGGCTAATAAGAGCAAGAAAGGGGACTGCGAATCCGATGGACATGTGTTTATTGAGCAGCTCAGCCTGCGAAATAAAATAGTAAATAAGCACCACTGAACCATCAAACGCAAGCAAGCATTGGTAGAGAGAGAGAGAACAAAATTAAAATCAAAATGAAGAAGGGAAAAAAGTAAAAATGAAACGAAGAAAAAGAAGAAACTCACAGGAGGCTTGAGGTGACGATGGTAGAAGTTCTCTAGTCCCTCGCCCGGCCTGAAGAAGATCACTTGCAAAGCCCACATGAAAAGCCAAACAAAAATCATAGCAACAACCTGGCCCGGAAAGTCCTGCTTAGCGGCCCAGAGTGCCATGTCCCAGGCACACGTGAGGAGCTGTGCAACAGCGAAGAAGATGATGGCGATGAATATGTGGTAGTAGTGACGTGCTGTGTCGGAGGGGTTCCTCCATGGCTTCTTAAGCGTCCAGCCATCTCGTTGTTTTGTGAAGAGCGCATCCTCAGGAACATTGATCATAGTCTGAGTTTGACGCTCGGCGTGGCTGGCTGGTGAATATCGCACTGTCAGACACCCTCCTCGTTTTATCTTCTTCTCACCGAGATGTGACTCTCTGCAATGTGCTACTAAAAAAAGCAGAAGAGGATAAAGAGACGCGAAGCGGTAAGGCAAACGAAGTAATGGTTGATATTCGGCAGTAGCAGCTGTCAAGAATATGCCGAGACACAGAGAAGGATTCATGCAGGACCCTTGATTCGTAGAAGACAGGCGTGGCAGTTAGGTTTGTGGCAGATAGCCCAAAGAAATGTGACTGCGAAATGAATAGATAGTTATAAAGAAACCGTTGACAGCATGTGACGGGGCTGCGGGTCGAACTGAGGTGGGCGTATGCCTGCAAACTGATACTCGTGCGTGTGAATGCAGTGATGCCATGCACAGAGGCCACTTATCAGCGCGTACGGCGTCCCGTCATGGTTTCCGTTTGCCCATGGACACCATCATGGTCGAGTCTGGTGTCGCCTGTTGGGATCCACACCCGCCTCCCTATTCGGCACTTAACATGGTACACCGCCGGCATGCAAAGCAGGAAGAGACGAGCAAAGGGGATTGAGTCGCTTGGCTTGTGGCTGCTTTGTTAGGTTCGGCGGTGCTAGGCCCGTCGTCAGCGTCAGGAGAAAAAGAGATTCCCAGTGGGTTGGTTGTTTGCTTCACTAGTCCATGTCACTCCTCTTTCAGATCGGAATAGCCTAGTCTGAAAGATTGCGGATGGGGGTGTCCGCCTCCCCAGATGTGTTGGTTAGCCAGCTGGCCCTGTGCTTTACAGCCAAGGAGACCCGTGCAAAATTCGTTTCAAGAGTGCAATGGCGGCACGGCACGGACGCAGCCACTCCCTCCGCGCACAATTTCGTGTGCCTATCACTGTTCCCAAATGTCTCAGAGGCACCCAGCATGACATGCAGATGTTTCCACCGAGCGGCCGAGGGTGACTCAGCTACAGTTGAACGGCAGAATAACCCTGCTTTCTGTGATTGAGCAACTGTGCGGCGACGTGTTCCTCATAGGAGGAATTCCTGCTAGGCATGTCTTGCGTTATACTTACGGACTGACTCACAGCATTGAGTAAGAACAGAGCTACAATGGGTGAAGCTGGACACCTACTTACTTACTTAGCTGCAGAATCAGGGCTCACCTGTCACTGTTCGCGCATACCTTGTGCTGAGACAGACCAGCCGAGCGGACTGATCGTATAGTTGGATTCAATGACACCGGTATAGAGGCTCGCTGCTTGTATCCTGCCAATGATATTTCGGGAACAGATATAGGGGCTCGCTCCCCCTCCCCCCCCCCCAAAACCAATTCGCCAAGCGGTCTTTACTGATGGCTGAAAATATCTCCGACATCTCGCGCCATAAAAGGGCCGATCGAGAGCATTTCACGTAGCAACAGTTATCTCGCATATCAGGGTAACTAATTATAAACAAGAATCAGAAACGAAACTGCCGGCTCGAGTCACCTGTCTGTCATCTGTTGTTATCCCGGACTCTAGTGTTGGCGAGACGAGCGTGAGCCGTCGTCCGAAGACAGGAGAAGGAAGGGTGTGGACAGAAGGAAGCCAAGATGCGCTCGAAAATTTGCCCAGCGGCAGTTGAAAGCCACATAGCTAGATCCAAGAGCGCGTTGCCGAGTCCCCGGACAGATGCCAAACTCGGGTACGATGTGATGTCTCAATCATCTTGATAAGACAGTTTGGAGCAAACAAGACGACGGCTGTAGCTTGAGTGCTAACCCTGGATCCGGGATTCTCCGTCGGGTCGTGATTGCAAATGTTAGAGGTATAATTCGTGATGGCTTTTGACAACTTGGCAGAAGAATTAAGCCTAAGGGTGACAAAGGTGGTGGGGGGAAGACTCATGATTCCGTGCGAGAGGTCCAGGAAAGCAGGTCGTGCAAACGAAAATAAAAGTTCATCCTCCCACACGGTGCCTCGCATATTGCTGTGTATTGTATCCACAGTCAGGTTCTTGAAAGATCTACCGCGTACTGCAGAAGTCACCTGTAAGGTACAGAGTTCTGAGAGATGCCAGTTCCACCTGTGGGAAAAAAAGAGCTGCAGCCATCCGTGCTTAACCTGCGGGTAGGTGCCTGGCTCATGCCGCAGCCCTGGTGGCGATGCAGCTGATGTGTTTGATCGATGCTCTGCTGGCAAGAGGATTTAGATGACAAGCAGCCGTGTTGGTTGGCTGAAAAAGTGGAAACGTCGTCTGCATACAAGTTTCTTTTTTTCCCTTCCCGACGCGGGCCCGGGAGGCGAGAGGCAGGGCAATGTAATGTTGCATGAGAGCAGGCTTGTCAAGAGCGCGACCGTGGATTAGCGTCAAGCAGACAGCTGGAAAGATCATACACTCTGTCTTGCCGGAAATAATTCCACGTGAGAATGTGTTTGAAGAATTCATCCACTATTGAAAACTGGCATCGGAGCGGTCGAGCGGGCTTGTGGGAAAATATCCACAACTGTCTCAAATTAGTATGGTAGAAAGACAAGCAGAAGCCACTGGCGGCCTTGAAAGGCTGAGGATGAAGAGTTTCCCTTCTTCTAGAACGAGTGTTCCAGGATCAGCACTGATATCTCGGCGCCAAACGTAAGAGAAGACGTTGTGCTTTGGCTACACGTCATTGTTAATAACACCGCGATGTATCAGGAAGTGCTTCCCTGCACTCAGGCCACAGACCCCATGCGGCAGGACTAACGTTGCAGTCCTAGAGGGTCAATCTTGGGCCCTCCTCAAGCGAGGTGGCGTCCTTGGGTTCATGCAGACTTCCATACTAGAAGCCCTAGAGAAGTTGTCTTTGAGACTAGCTGTCACCTTGTGGCGTTGAAGGCTTCTGGAAGATGCCGCCAACATCACTCTGTCGTTGCACAAGCTGCCGCGTAGCGTTGACAAGGGGAGCGATCATGGAATGTCAATAGAAGTATCGAAGGTGGCGCTTCAAATTTGCAGCGTCGACCAATCGCGGGGACGACATCCAAGAAAGCCTGTTGATGCCCCTGCATAAGGCTCGTGGACAGCATGCGGTCCGACCCTGCCAGCGTCGTCAGCAGCTGCGTTCCCATCCATCCAGCCACAGTCCCTTTTATGACGCCGATTTGTCTGACCGTGGGCGTCTGGCGGTCTTCCTCAAGGCATGCGATACAGCTTGAGAGCCGCTGCCTGGCAGGAGAACACGAGGATGACGAGCAAGTAGATCATTACTCAACGCGGCCGGAGCAAGTGTACTTAAGCCTATGTGTCTCGTGAACAAACAACAGCACACCATATAAAGCAAGAACGGCAAGAATGGCGGGAGAGATAGGTTTTCATATCAAGAGTCGCAGAGTCGTGGGGTGCTCCTCGTATTTTACCCATACCGAGAAGACGATGGTATGTAGATAAGGAGTGAAGGTCGAATAGGCCCTAAATTGTAGATGCTTCTTACTCTTTGGGTTCGAGACCACTATTTTCTGAAGTCACCAAGCCACACAAGACCTCAGCAAGCGATGCTATGCTCAACAAGAAGATCTGAAGAGACGTTTGATTGGACCATGTTTTTCTGCGGTCGCCGTTGGCTATAAAACTGTCCTGACAGAGGTACAGAAGCATGTAGAGTTCAGCTCATTCGATTGTATAATGGACTGCAGTCTGAAATTAAAAGGGGAAGGAAAAAAAGGATTGTTCTCAGGTGAAAGTGTGATTGACACGTGAAGGGGTGAGTGGGAGCTCAAAATGACGGAGATGGACGTGAGGTCGTCGCCGGTGACTAAGGAGCAACGCACGGACCTAATTAGGCACCACAGGCGGTATCCTACACTGGCACAGTGGGTACAGGTTGATTTCTTAGTGGGTACAACCCCCTACCATGCTAGCCATGGCAGTAGACCAACCCCTGTACGTTTAATGCCACAGCGTCCTGCACAGCGTACTACAGCGTAATGTACCCAGGTAGCCCGCAGGGAGACTGCCGTGCCTGATTGGCAGACAATCTTGGCTGGCCGATCCCTGCAAGCCTTATTGCGACCTCCGACCTTGGCTTTCGTACTTGATGTTTTTGTTTGTCTTCCCTTACCCTTTGAGTTCTGTTCATTAGCATTAAATCATCTAAACAGGCCAGTCATGCTCCTGCGCCGCATCCTCTGCAATCTCAGTCTCCCAAGTCCAAATACCTTGATCTAGGAGACACGATCGAGCCCTGCCCGAGAACCTCCACGACCCAGTCTGCCGTCAAAGATCAATGGTCGGCAGACCCGCGCTCTGCAGACCAAGGAGCTCACAGGCCTCGTGATGGGGTATAAAGATGACCTGCTCAGCATCATTCGCACGTACGATGTGCCTGTCGACCCGGCGGCCCTCAGCTCCGCCTTGGAAGACGAGGGCCAGAGGAGACTCCTGTCTGAGTGGGTCAAGTCGCACTTGACGCCAGACACATTGCTCAGCAGGGACGAGCTGAACTCGTATGCGACGACCCATGGCCACCAGTCCCACACGGCCGATAGCTAATCTGTACCCCAGATACCAGCTCCTCAAGCGCAATGGAAAGGCGGAGGACCTGGTGGTCACAGCAGACCTCTCTGCCATCCATGTCCTCGGTGACCAGGAGATACGCGATGCTATCGAGGAACTCAACCGCTCGACCGTCGCCATCAACAAACAAACGGAGACTCTTGTTCAGCAGCAGGACGCATTGTCTCGCCTGGTGTCGAGCAGCGGCGCGGCTGGAGACGCTCGCTCCCACCTCGAGATCAAACAGGTCCACAAATGGGAGTCTGATCGCCAGGCTCTGAACACCGCAGTCGAGCTTTTGCTCCAGGGTTTGGACTATCGCGTGTCGGAGCTCGAGCAACAGAATACAGCCTCCGGTGACGAAGCGGCGAGCATCGTCGACAGCGTGCTCCAGACTGACGACAAGCTCCTGTCCAGCCTCCAGAAGCTCGGCTGGGAGCTCGACACAGAGGACCCAGAGGAGACGGAGAGCGTGACCAAACTGCGGGAGATATGTGCCAGGCTGATCAAGTACACTGTAGAGTGCATCCGCACCAAGCTCGACCGTGTCTTCTTAGAGAGCCTGGGATCTGTTCAGAAGCCGACTCAACCAGACGATGATACTGCCGGTGAAGACATCGCGGCACAGCAGGAAGAGCTAGAGGAGCTCTACGCAGAGGTTCTGCCTGTGGCACAGATGTCTGTTGAGCAGCAATGGCTAGAACCCTCCCTTAGATCTCTGTCTGCCAAGAATTCCAGCAGTATTGACCGCTCCGCCGAGGCTTTAGAATATGTGAGCTAGCGAGGTAACCTCTGTGATTTCAACTGGGGTGGGTCGACTGACGAGTTACAGATCCTTGACTGCCTCGAATTTCTCCTTGATCGTATCAAGCGTGTGTCCGCTCGCGTGTCCACTTTCAAGGAGCACGAACTAGCAGCTTCCACCATCGTTGCGACCGCAAAGACCGAGCTCTCGACGACAGGTTCTTCACGTCCCAGCCGCCGCGGCACGGCCAACTCCTCCACTACTCCAGCTCGGCGGCCTCGGTCCCTAATCATGGACGGCTTCGTGACCCCCACGACATCCCGTGTCACCACCGCTGAAACCACCAAGACGAAACGGTTCTCATCTGGTGGTGGCGCAGCGTATAACTCCCCGGTGGACCACCTCCTCAGCGAGCTTGCTGTCTTCCTTCCAGTATCAGATGATCCGTCCAAAAGCACCGCACAAGCACAGGTCTCCTTCCTCTCCAATGCAATTTCTCACCGGGCCCGCAAATCCGCTGAAGTCTCGCGTAACGTTCAGTCAACCTTCGAAAGCTCCCTGTCGTCCTACCTATCCGATACGCGCACAGCGGTCCAGCTCATTCGCGACTCGGTGCTGGCAGAGAGCTCCTTCGCCGAGGTATACCTCGTCGACCCAGGCATCGAAGCTTCAATCGGAGTGCTGGCGCAGGAAGTGCACAAGGTCACGAGTCGCCTGGAAAGTGTTGATAGGGAAGCTGCAGTGCTGGCCAAGGGGCGGAACGTCAAGAGAGAAGAGATTGTGAAGCGTTGGGGTCGAAGGGCAACATGATCTCGGTCTGAACATGATCTCGGTCTGAGCAGGGAATAGTGTCGGTTTGTATTCCCTGAGGCAGGACTTGTTGGAAAAACCAAACCATTCGAAGGGGGAAGAGAGGATCTGTCACCTGATGCTCCCTGACGACATGTCTCAGGAGCCCGCAATCTATTGTGTTTACCAATCTGGCGTGTCAACCCCTGATAATTTGTCTTGAGCATGGACATGTTACATTGATTCTCAAGAAATCACACGCGTTGGGAGATACGTAAACTTGATATTGACGGGCTCGTGGGCGCCGTGCGCCGGGAGTTTGACACTCGCCAAGATGTTGTTGGCCCAGAAACTACACGGCCCGGAGAAACCATGCCTTGTCATGCTTCAGAACGCTATTAATTTTTAGGTCCAGTGGCCATTTTCCCAGTTAACATGACTTTATGTCGGAGTACTTTTGCATGAGACTACTATTGTTGTCTTGGACCCTCTCAGATTGCGGACATTTGGTGGTCGATTTCTTTGTCACTTGCTGTACTGAGGTTTGGTTTACGCCGTCTGCGGGCGCCACCGGAAAGAGCCTAGATATGCGATCAATTTTGACAGACAATGGAAACGGGAATAAAGGAAAGTGAAATATAATTCGACGCCCTGGAACTATCCCCGTTGAACTAAAGAACTAGTAAGATCATCAAAAAAAAAACCCCCCCAAAAAAACCCCCCCACCAACTTGCACAGTTTACGATCAATATCCACATATTACTTTGGGATCTACATGTAATGTAAGAATGGCGTCTGCATTCCCACCAAGTTGGAGGAGGAGGGCAATGGTGGAGATTCAGGTCTTGTGCATGGGAATCTTCATCACTGGAATAGTGGCTAGACTCATCTTCATATTTGGCTTTGATGCTCGGCCAATACCAGTGCCCCTAGCCCTGAATCATGATGTGGTCTTGTTTCTTTCATTTGTCGTAAGTCATGCATATACAATTTTCCATGAGTTGGGTTTTTTTTCAAAATCTATCTGACTACTACTCTAGGCTCTACTTCGAGTGGCATTTTTCCTCTTAACATGTCTCTCATCCTGGATATCCGGCTTGCATATTGGCCTACGCGGCGACGACAAAATACCCGAGGAAGATATCCTACTTGCTGCCAGCGGGAGGCTGTTATCGAGGACTGAGTCATCATCGCCCTCAGAAACGAAATCAAAGCGATGGAAGGCGCCTCGAATGACAATTTCGACTGAGCTCGACGACTGGGAGTAATACGTTCTGGGACGAGGTTTGAAACTTGGCCGAAAGACGGGGAGAAAAGGAATGAGGGACTCGGATTATATATGAATAAGACGAAGAGATATATTTATTATGCCTGTCGGTGATAGCATGCGTCTTGAAAGGTATAACAAAGCCCATAACCTCCTCTTGAGTGTGGAAGAGCGAGTGAGAGATCGGCGGGATTCCCGGGTTTCATCATCATATTATATCAAGCTTTGACCTCAGAATATGACATTCGTAGCTGCTCGCTCCATGGACTCCTGTTCCAAACACTTGTAGTAGGAGGATTATCATTTCATAACACTTCGACCTGGGCTATGCTGAAAAGTACCGGATCGTTTTTTCTCACAAGATCTGTTCGAGGGCTAGTAAGTCACTGGCCTAGGGTCGTGCACGGCGGCTTTTTCTCCTTTCTTCTCTCTTCAGCGCATTGCAATACGAGCTTTTTGCCCTCGCATAAGATCAATCAACATCGGAAATGGTGTGGTGCTTGTTCATGACTTCCAATGCAAGTTGGCTCTGTCGGGGAAAAACCCCTACTTGTTTGTTTGTTTTATTTAACGCCAGGTAGAAAATAAGCGTGGCTATCCAATCTAAAGACCCCCCGAGGGGTATAAGGCGCGCTGAGCAAGGCCTGGCCATCCTCCGAGGAAAATGGCTGTTTACCTATCCAGCGACTCGAAGTCCATTGACAGCGACGGCGGTGCCACCTGGTCGGTCCCTCCCTCGCTTCCGTATGCGAGCAGTAACTAGGAACAGTAAAAAGAGGCTAGGCCTCGAGTGTCTCAAGCCGGGGCTGAGTGTCGTATCGCCGGTAGGCGCCCGTTCCGACAACCAGAAGCAGTTTTTTTTTTTTCTTCTTATTTTCCCTTCTATTCATCTCTTCCTCCCCGTTGCCCTAGCCCTATAGGCCGTCCTCGTCGTCCTCACCATCGCTGAAACTTTTCTCGCTCCCTCGCCACTCGTTCTCTCCCTCTGTACTCGAATCCGAATCCGAACCATCGCCGTTCAGCCCTCCGGTTATCCCCTCACACCGTAGCCTCGGACCGCCTCGGGAAAGGGGCCGTGCCGAAGCCTGGCCAACTACCACTGCTACCTTTTTCTTTTATAAAATCACACATTCCATGCTTTTATTTCTTTATCTCTTTCTTAGATAGTTAACCCAATTTATTCTTTCTATGTTTCCAGAGGTTATCGTCTTCCCCTTAGTTATAAGCCCGGTTTGCTAAGCTTTCTTCCCTTGAGCTTAAAATTTTTTTTCTATAATCGTCTCGTTCTTTTATTTTATATAATAAGCACTGAAACGAGTAATTCAAGTAGCAAAGTACTGCAGGCAAGTGGGTAAAAGTTTTAGCAATTCTAGTCTTAGAGTACTGCTTAACTTAACTTGACTTGCATGGAATTCTGCATATAGTATAGTGGAAGGAAGGTATAGGCTTGGAGTGCTGTCCTTGCCTTTTATAAGCATTTCATGGGCAAGTACTCTCTAAATGATTTTCTCGTGGGAGGGTACTTGTCGGTGTTAACATATAAACTTCAGAGGTATATCTTTTCGTATTTGCCGAGAACTTGTCACCGGGCACTTCTGGGCTGGGGCACCGAGCTTTGCAGCCTTGAGAAGATCTCTGTCGATATATTTTAAGCCAAGCCGGACGGTTAGTATGTTATTGTAATGGCTGCTATCTTTTGCTACCGGGTAGAAGGTCAATCGCTACAATTGCTACGTTTTACTGCTGCTCGGGCCATCGGGTGCTGAAGAGCCTAGACACGGCTGCTTTGAGGACTAGACACAGGCTCGTAAGGGAATATTAATTACCGTGTATGACAAGCCTCCCTATGTAAAATTTCTGGTGAGAAGAAGATGTTTACAGAAGGTGTTAGACCTTGTGATATGAATGCTCTATATAAGCTAAAGAACTATAGCTCTACCCAAGCGACTCATCATCGTCAAACTCTGAATCAAAGGCTGAATCGCCGTCCGACTCCTCTCTGCTGCCGTCGTCTTCACGTCCAGCCGGCAGCTCAGCCTCTTCAGCAGCAGAACCACTCTCGTGTGAAGCGTCACTTGAAACGCTATCATCGCTCCGGGTCGACTCGTCGGGAGAATGGGGATGCTCCTCGGGCTCATACTCCTCTCCTATCTTTATAAAGTCGTGATTCTCCTCTGGGTGGAAAATGTCCTTGTGCATGTAACAAACGAAGCACAAGACGAACTTAGGGCACTCCAGCTCCTCTGCACAGTGCCAACGTATGCCACGACAAGTCTGGTTTGCAGATCAGCACCAAAAGTACGCCGGAATGTTTGTTTCCAGCACAAGGGTGTAGAAAGGGAAAGGAAACTCACGCCAAAACAACCCGAACAAATCGATGGCTCTCCTATCCAGCCTGTTTTAGTCACGTGGAATTCGTCATCCCATCTCTCGATACTACCATCTTCGACTTCTCTTTCCTTCTCTTCGGGAACTAGCCGCGAAAATATGTCTTGGTCGGCATGGACCAGCGGTCTCATACCGAAGTACCTGGCCGTCTTCAGGGGCGACCACTCGTCGTAGAAGCCCTTTCCCCTTGCCCAGGGACTCGCACCCCTCTTGAGCAAGCTGTCACAGATCTTATCGAAACTATAACTGTCACCGCGACACGCCCAAAGCAGTGGTGTCCATCCATCGCAGTCGGGTACGTCCCAAGGAACACTGCCCTCTCCGGCGTCCCTGAGATTCTCCAGGTGGCTCACGGATCCTGCGGCGGCCACGTAGTGCAATACACCGCGACCTAGTTTATCTGTTGCCTCGAAGTCCGCCCCAAGGTTGAGGAGCGTTTCCAGAAACCATGATCCTGTCAGCACACTATGATGAATAGGCATGCGTCCAGCTTCGTCCCTGACGTTCACCCTGGCCCCGTTCCTGACGAGCAATTCGGCGATAATCTCGCAGTTTATATAGCCAGAGCAAGCGTTGTTGATCATAGGGTGCTTGTAGCGGCCGCCACCCAGGTTCACGTCGGCATTTTGCTGCTCCACTAGGTATTCAACCACGTCCTGAGCACCAGGTTGGTTAACCATACACGCCTGCAAGATGGATTCGCCGCTGCGCTCATCCAGCTCGTTGACGTCTGCACCAGCCTCCACGAGCAGTCTTACTAACGGGAGGTTGACATTTCTACAGGCCATCCTCAGCAGACTGCCCAGTCTAGAGCTGCCCAGGCGGACATTTGCCCCCTTGGAAATCAGGTAGCTGGCCACGTCACGGTGGCCTGCGTCCACAGCCTTCATCAGGGGCGAGTAGTCGTTGTCGTTCCGGGCCGAGAGGTCCAGTCCTATATTCACGAGACACCGGACAACAGAAACGGTGTGCAAAGGTCTGATGAGATGGAGGACGGTATTCCCATTGTTGTCGCGCTGATTCAACTCGGAGGGAGACAGATACTCTAGTATGTTCCTGACAGCATCCTCAGCCATCTCGGGCGTCTTCCCGTCGATATCAAGGCTGAAGCAAAGCAGGAGTGGGAAGCTCCCAGCCCGCGTTCGATGTGTCGCATTCGCGCCCGCTTCCAGCAGCAAGCGCATAATATCGACGCGGCCGTTCCTGCAGGCGAAACAGAGCGGCGTCATGCCATCCAGATGCGGCTCATCATCTTCTGAGGCGAGCTCGCATTCAAGATCGAGCTTCTCTTTACCCTTATAGCCCACGAGCGCTTCAACAACATCCCTGAAGCTCCACCTGGACGCGAGGAGAAGAACAGTGTTGTTAAAGTCGGAACGCGAGTTGATATCGGCTCCTGCATCGAGAAGCGTATTTAAGACTGTGACGTTATCGTACGCTGCATGGATCGGCCTCCAGCCGCGTGGGTTTTCTGCCTGTGCATTTATATCTGCACCATCCTGGATCAAGCTTTTGACTAGGTCTATATCCGTATTGTCTCTCCAGATAGCTGCAAGGAGTGGCGGTCGTGATCCCTTGCCGCTGTGATTCACGTCTGCACCCCGTGTCCGAAGGTAATTAAAGACTTCCCTAGTGCTGTATGCTGCCGCTACTGCAAGAGCTGTCTTGGGATGGTCGTCTGTCTTGCTCTCCCCCTCGATATCCGCGCCGTGGTCGAGCAGAAGCTTTATCATGGCCGGGCTGTCCTGGCAAACGGCACTGACGACGGCAAGCTCGATGTCCTTGGTCGTGTGATTCGGGTCACACCCCTTCATGAGCAGTATCTTGGCGATCTCAATAAAGTCGCGTTCCACTGCTTGTTGTAGTGGCGAGAGATCTGAGCCCTCCGTGGCCTGCACATTCACACCATGCTCGACGAGAGCCCTGACACATTCGATGTACCCTCTATTGGCAGCGAAGATTAACGAGGTCTCGTTTGGATTCGTCCAGTCTGTCCAGCGCGTCTCAGGAGAGGCTCCTGCCTTGAGGAGGGCTTCTATGGCCCGAAAGTTTGCGTACTTGCTGGCCATCTGCAAATGATTATGGTATGACCCTTCTGCAGAAGGGATGGTTTCCCCAGTGTTCAGAAGGAGTTGTATGGTTTCTGGATCGCCCCATCTCGCGGCAACGTTGAGCGCCGACGTGTAACCCATCGGAGACGCGACTGTCTTGTCGGCTCCAGCGTCGAGCAGGAGTTTGGTGATGGCCTTGTGCCCTCGTTGTATGCTTACATACAATGGCGGTCCTTCCAATCGTAAATTTTCCTGTCTGGGACTTACGTTCACTTTCAGGTCGATGAGCAGCTGCACAGCTCCGACATGCCCCAGCCAGACGACTCGGAACAGGATGTCATCGGCCCATTTATCGCCCTCTGGCCACTCACGGAAGTCATCCACACTTGAGGCTTCCCTGATAAGGTATTCGGTAAGATCGCCATCTCCATTCGCCGCAGCCGCAGCGATCGCCTCACACATGTAGGCAGTGCTAGGCTTCGACATTGCCATGAGCAGACGGACCAGGCTCTTGTGCACGTGTCGGGAAGCCTCAACCATTGCCAACCAGCAGTCAGCCCTGAATCTCTCGGCGTCGCGGCCATGCGACTGCACCTGCGACTGCATGCCTTTCCTGAGGTGCTCTTCGACCAAGCCAGACAGCCCTGTCCTCACCAATATCGGCAGCACAGTTGAATATCCACGGTGGATGCTAGTCAAAGGACTGGAGAGAGCGTAGTGCGCCTCAGACCAAGCTAGCATGGTGGTGCGTTGCTCGAGAAATTGATTGATCTCTACCGACAACTCTGTGTCATCCCTTGCGAGCTGGTAATGTTCAGGAAAGTACCGAACAGCATAAGCGGTCCAAGACTCTCGTGAAGAGACCGCAGCGATTCCAACGTCCTCAAGCTCTTCGACGAGGTCTTGCATCTCTACAAGACTCGAAGGCAGGCGCAGGTGCCGCAGAGCGCGTCTCACAATCTCTGCGTGCAATGCTGAAGGTGATGTGTGTGTGGTCAACGAATGCATCAAGTAGTCGTGGGCGAAATGGACTTCATTGCCTTTGACGACGAATTGGCCTGGAAATATCTTTTCTTGAAGTAGTTGTGCCATTTCCTGAGTAGACCACCCGAATAAACCCCTCTCTTCATTTCCGCTGGCTACAGCCTCGTCCACGACAAGAGCTGAGGCCAGCTCTTGGACGGTCAGCGGGTGCAGAACATGCCTGACCAGCTTGACTGCCTCGCCTCTCAAGGCTTGCCATTCTGACGGGACTTGCTTCCCAAGAATGTCAAAGATACTGGTTGCAGACGATGCACGTGCAACGCATTCTCTGAGCACGCTCAAGGGAGACATCGTCTTCCTTTGTGGCTTGAGCCATGCAAGTATCATCTGTTGGAGCTGGGCGTCGTGACTCAGGGCCTTTAGAGCTTCCGGGAGGGCTCTTTGAAACGCAGGTACACAAGTGAGAAGCAATTCATCTCGTTGAGCGGCGACGTCAGCACCGATGAGTGTCTCATAAATAGAGCTCCCAGAAAAGTCACAGATATCGACCGTGTCAACACCTTCAAGGCTCTTCTCCGTTGCGTCGCACCCTGTGCCGGTGACCATGACTCTGAAACGCCACTCAGAAAGAGACGCAGAATACCGGAATGCTTCAAAGACCTGAGCTAATTCCTCGTCGATACACTCGTTGATGCAGCTGAGGATCCAGCAAAAGTCCTCTGAATCATCGAGACACCGCATGTCCTGGAAAAGATGCACAATGTCCGTGAGGCAGAGGGTGTGCTCTTGACGTAGAAAGCTCGTAACCCTGGCCACATTACGGATGGCAATGGGCTGTATGCGGCTGGCAAGCTGCGCCAACAAGCTGATCATCATTGCTCGGGTATTGTTAAAGCGACAGTCATGCCTCTGAAACTTGAAGTAAAAGCAAGAATTCCTCCAGTCCTCTTGGGATCGATGTTGTCGATGCCCCAACATCAATCGTTCCGAGAGGAGCGTCAAGTCGTCTCCGTCCCCACGCAGGCGGAGAACCCGGGTCCCTCTTGTGTCTGGACGATCCCAGGCCTTATACATATCCAGATTCTTGAACCACGACCAGAATGGATCCTTGGAGATGTCCCTGGTCATGGGCACAGTACGGATGGGTGGACAGTGAGACAACAGTATCCGACGACCGAAGGTGGAGTCTTCGGCCCAATTCATCTGTAACCTATGCAGGTCGACGCCGTGGATTTTTTCGTCTGCCATGCCTTTGAAAAACTCATCACATTGGTCGCAGATGGCGCTTATGTACTCGTCTTTGCTCTTGTCGCCATTGCCCTCCCCACTCATGTGTGCGAGGAGACTGTGTGATAGTGATGTTCTGTACTGGCATTCGAGCGGATGGGTGGTCACTCCCTGGGCCTCCTCGAGGACGTAGTAAGTAGGGCTGTCAGGTTTCTTGGTCTGCAAGTTAGCGGGCGTACCTGGTTTTTTTTTTGGGGGGGGGGGGGTTCCAAAAAAAATTGAAGAAGAAGACGGAAGACGAGAAGACGCAAGACTACAATCGTGGAATTACCTGACTATTAGAAGAAACCACATTCAATGTTCTCGCCTGAGCAGACATGTTCATGTCAACAAAGTCATTGTTGATTGCATAGATCTGCTCAGCTAGACGCCTCGCTTTGTTCGTGAGCCCTTTCGTGACACGAGAGCCGGGCATAGTCAGCAGGCGAACTGCAACGTCCTCAGCCTCGCCAACACTGCCGACAGTATGAGGGCAGTTGTAAAAGACCAAGCTTGTCGTGTCCGCAGCAAGCTCCGGGTATCGTAGAGGGGCTCTCCGAGCTATGCATAATGCCTGAGAACCATTTGGTGTTAATGGTACTACTAAAGCACTGTCTCGGGAGTAATACGTTTTCAACCTTACCCTCTTGACAATCAGCCCACCCAGGTCACGCGAGACAAACGCCAAGGGCCGTTTCTGTTTTCGGGTTTCAGTTTCAGAGATAGAGTGCTGGCCAAGGGTACTGTCTGAATAGATGGAGAACGTCTCACCCTGGCCTCGGTCTCGTTACGAGTTTTCTCGCGAATATTTTCAATTGCATCGAGGAGCAATCTTGCGAGCTTGTCGATACCATCTGCTTCAAATATAGGCCTGGGACTCGAGCTCTTCGTATCGGCTTCGTAGTAGAAGAATAAGGGGTTCATAATTCCTGCACCCAGATTTCTCAACTTTCTCTGGGGCCATGATTCCTTTGAATCGGTGAGCTCCCTCCAGACAGACTCCCGGTCGTCACAGATTCCGTGGATAAAGGCCACACTAGTTACCCGAGCAAGCACGAGAGTTGTCAGCAGATTTTGCCCATTAATATGTGTGTACATGTATTCTGCCTGTGGCTCACTTACTCATACGCATACCAGCGGTCGGCAATTCCTTCCAGGTCAAGTGCGGGCACCTGTCATGCAGGTTGTTCAGAACCCTCGACCGAAGCGACCTCGTCGCCATTCGCGAGGACTACGCTCGAGGCTTGAGCGTCCATCTTGACCTCATCGCTGTGGTGAGATGAAGATTCGGAGCTCGGATCGTCCGAGGCGTCGTCGTGTGCATCAGCTGCTTTGTGGCCTGCACCGCCAGGCGGAGCCGACGAAGGGTCTTCTGTACCATGTATTACTGCTTGTGAGATTATCGTTGAGGCCGAGCTTGCCGACATCTTGCGAGCGGTTATTTGGTTTTTTTGGGTTTTCCCTCCCTTCTATTCTTCTTTGGCTTGGTTATGTGTCCTTCACCAAGTTCACTTTTGATTGTGAACACTGGCCGCCGAGTTCTTCACTCAACGAATAGTTGCCTAGAAAAGTCTCCTCGTTTGGCCCTGCACAGCACGTTCGCCTAATATCCAAGTCATCAGCCGCTGACCGTACATTACGCGGCGTCGTATCGTGCGCGGAGCCCGTAAGCGGTACTGTGCGCATAAGCATCCAGTCACCCACAAGAGCGCCAAAAAGTTCAGCTGACATGGGTGGAACAATGGCTGGCTATCTGACTGGCAGAAGACCCGGGCTTACTGCCCAATATAGACTTGTACAATCCTCGGGTGGTGTGCTATGCAATGTAATGTACGGAGTGCCGAGTACCTGTATGTAGATATATATCATTGCACAGCAAGCTGTCCCAAGGACTCTTTGATTAGTTTGTAGGTTGTGACTGAGAAGTAAGATGAGACTCTTCTGAGCTTGTGTGTGCTACGGCGAGAACATACATATTATCACCACTAGACCAGTTCTTGAGAACACAGAAAAAAACGATGGACGAGATTTACACCGGAATTGAAGATGCAGGGCCGGGTCTGGAGGACGTGGCAGAGGACAGCTCTGCGTCTGACGATGATTTCGATGTAGAACCGGAAGGGTCAGCCTATGATATTGGTCTTCAGCCCGCTGCAGATGAAGGGAGCGGATATGTAAGTTATTTCCGTCGACCTAGCTTTGGCCATGTTATTTTCCTTCAACCCTGGATGGTAGATTCGAAACACGCGACTTGGGATGGCAATACGCAGCAAAGCGAAGATTTTCTCCTGACGCCCACGATAGCGCACCAGGAATGATCCGCGCGAGGGGCGACAATGGCACCGTCAAGATATCACCCAACGCAAGGGCACCATCAGCTTTCGCTGCAACATGATCGACGTCGTTCATGGCAAGTGGGCTCCTGACAGCGACGACTACGCGACGCTTGTGGTCTTCCTCTTCCGCTTCGACGTAAAGAGGCGGTCACGGCGCATCTCACGTGTCGAAATGACCTTCGACTTTTTTGGCGCCAACGACAAGGACCCGTACTCGCGCCCTGCCGTGCACGCCATCTCGTTTGATGGGTCCTTTAGCCTCGCTGAAGAAAAGCACTCTGAGTCGTTTACCAAGGGCGTGGAGGGGACAGCCGGGCTGACGGTGGCCCAGTTCGCCGAACTATCAAGCACGCTCAAATGGGAACGGACTGTGACGCGAGATAGGAAGACGTATACGACGGTCGTGGGCAATAAGTACAGGCGCAACTACGAGTTCGGGCCGGACGACCAGGCGAACTGGGTCCTTCTCGAGAATGCCACCCTGAAGACGGGCGTGCCGGTTGCGTTTCGCGCTGCGGTGCTGCTGAAGAGGGAGGACAACTTGCCATTCAAGTGCGAGATGACATTGAATGTTCAGGCAGACATGAGACACAGGCTTGAAGATTTCTTTGCGTTGAAAGAAATTGACGATCCTGTGCTGTTCAACCCGCAGGTCAAGGTGGAGAGGGACATAACGCTGAAAGCCGTAAAGGACATGGACCGAAACGCGATGGGTAGCTTTGATGTCGAAGCTGTCGGGGACGTGACTTTTCTACGTATTCACGACAAGGCGATCAAGAATGAGTGACGGAATAACTTGATGATCATGCTAACCAGAGGCAAAGTGAAGGACCAACTTTCGATGCACCCGTGCAAAGTGAAGATTGATTGCTTTAAAGCTGTGAGAAAAATTGAAAAGTTGTATTGCAAAAGTGATCACCAGTGCATGCACTGGTTAGAGTTCCTTAAATCTCGTGACAAGTTGCATCATAGTACATCGAGAAAGAAACACTGCAAGAGAGAGATACAGGAGGATATTCCACTAGACCAGACTGTGGACAGACACTTACTTCATCGTCCCGACATTCATCTTACCAGCAGTATTGAATAAAAACTTCCATATTAACCTGGTACATAGGCGTCTCTATGAGACATGAGAGTACATAAGTGGCTAGCCTCTTTCAATAGCTCTCAGGGCTAAGGCATTTATTTATTCCGTCATGAATGGGTGCTCCCTGTTCGGCTTTAGGATCCAAAATTGAATGGCAGGTTCACAGGCCCGGAGGCTGTACTGATCAGGTACTGATCCACAGATATCCCACCCCTCAGCCGTTGGAGTTTCAAGCCTGTATCAATCATTTCTTTGATCATTGGATGCTTGAGGCGTGGTGGTCAGCTTTTCATCTTGTCGTGCATCCGAGGTGGGCCGGTCTGGGTGGTGCATGCGCAATGTGTATGGCGTGGGATTCGCACTGTCGAGCCCTTCGCTGATGCTGCGCCAATGTGGGTGTGTGATATCGCGCCAGAGAAAACAGTCATCAGGTCACTTGGAAGAGGCTGAGATCCAAATTTTGAGATGCCGCTCTCTTGCATCTCTCAAAATACTTAGCCAGCAACACCCAAGGAGATTTTCCCCTGGTTGAATGGTAGAATCACCTCACTTTGGCCTCCGAAACCCCGGCGAGAATGAGCACCTCAGGCAATATGACGGAATTTTCCCCCATCGACGGGCCCAAATTTGTCCAGAATAAGGCTTTCACCTCACATACAACAGACGATGATGACGATGACGCCAAGGATGGCTCGTCGTCAGACTCAGAAGACGAGGATGATGAAGACGATGAGGACGAGGATGACGACAACGAAAAGCATATCGAATCGAGACTAGACCGAGCCGTCGAGGAATGCATAGCGAAGGTACCCAAGTACGACTTCACCACCGCCGATGGATATAAAGAATTCTCAAATGCGTACACAGGAGTCCTCGACAAACATGTGAAGAACAACATGAAGGGCAACATCCTGCACCAGGTTGTCAGAAATGGGACGGACAAGTACGATCATATTGGACATGCGCTCGCGGCCCTCGTGGAGCATTTCCATCCGCTTCTTGACGAAGTTGAGGGGCAGGACAGCATGCGTGCTCCCCTGGGTCCTGTATTCCTTGCCGTACAACAGGATAAGCCGCGCATGGTCTCGGCTATGATCAAGGGCTTTCAGAGGCTGGCAGTGACTAAGGAGAGTAAAGACGTGATGAGGAGAGTGTTGTGTAAGCTGGCTGAAGGCGAGACGTGCCTGCATTTTGCCATCAGAAACAATCTGAGAGAATCAGCAATCCAAGCCTTGGTGTCGATGGCAACTGAAGATGTCTTGTCGATTCAAGACAATCAAGGTTGCACGGTGCTACATCACGCTGTCAAGTACGAGGACTGCGGCATATCAAAGAGAGTCCAGACGGTGCAAATGCTTTTGCAGATGGCAAATGATTCGCTCACTTTGGAGGATCATGCGAAACATTCTGTATTTGTGCATCACATGGTAAGCTCCCCCCCAAAAAAGAAAATTGCCTTCTTTCAAGCGTTCTCCGAATCTCAGAACCAAAGGCCATCTGACCGTCCCGAATCACAAAGTCATACTGACATCATAATAGGAAACTCGCAAGCAATTTAACCTCAAGTTAGAGTTTGAGCTCGCGAGGCAGAAGAGCGAGGAAGAAGCCGCCGAGAAACGAGGGACAGAGAACCCTGAGAAGCTCGAGCTCAAGACAGGTCTTGACAAGCACGGAGATCGACCTAGGGAGACGGACGACGGGAGGACTCCTGCTGCCCCCAGAGATCCAAAAAGCGCGGAAAAACACCAGTTCAGGAGTGGCAAGACCGCAGCCAAACCGGACGCGCCGAGCAGAGAAGGCCCTACCACCCTGGCGTACAGCAGTCAAAGGGATGACCCCAAGGCCCTCACACAAGGGATGGTCCGACCCAACCAGAGTGCCCGTCGTGAGTATGAACTACCAGTGACTGGAATCTCCCGGACACGTACGGACCATTTCCACGAGAATGAGCCAAAAGCTACCTCTCGGAACAACTCTCAGACGCGACGGCGTAAGATAGAGCTGCAAAAAGAGGAAGAAAGAAAACGGACGGATATGAGAAGGGAAGATCAGCGCAAAATAGAAGAGGATAAGGTCAGAAAGGCGCAACAGGAGAACAAGAGAAAGAAGAAGTCCAAGGAGGAGAAGGAGGAGAGCAAGAGGAGGCGACTTCGGGACCCCGCCAAGCTCGAGGATAGATCAGCGGAGATCCAAATAGATATCAAGCTGAACTGTATGCGGAAGCGGTCGCCTGAAGAAACCAGCCGAATTCTCTACGGCAAGAACCCAGATGGTGAGTGACAACACATATTGTGAGGATAGCAGCAGCATGGAGCACTGATCTTAAACCGGAACTTCGTCAGATGTGCAGCTATACTTCGACTTTGCGGGCCCGCCGAGCGTCATGATGAGGATGTTCAAAAAGACATTCGAGCACGTCAAGTTCGACCCAATCCTGCAATACGTGGCCTTCCCCTCTGTTAAAATCGAGGAGAAAGCCGACGAGTCAAGCATCTCCCGGAGATCACCAGGAGCAGGTCGAAGGGTAAGATTTTATTTTGTCTGTATACGTGTTGGTAAATGCTAAATAATTATATAAAATAGGACATGGTGCAGTTCTTCAACTGGCTGCGCAGGGAAAAGAAGGTGACCCGCATCATGAAAGTTATTGTGGATGATTCTCAGCAGCCAGCGCATAGCGATGAGGCTATCATAGAAGCCCTTCGAGAGCTCCACGTGGAGGAACTTCACTGGCTCAAGACTGATCTGGACCCAACAACCATTCGCGCCGCCAGCAGTGAGATCCGTGAGCTCTACCTCCGGTGGAGCGGCAGTAACACCACTCTTCGGGGCTGGGGTGAGCCTGACGGCCTCCCTAAGCTGGAGAATCTCAGCACTCTGTGTGTAGAACTTGTTCACGAACTGGTAAGACTGTCCACCACTTTTCCTCAAGACAGACAGCATCGAGTTTTGAATCTTGGCCATAAGTACATGCTGACCTATTCATATTTGCTAGAATCTCGAGAGTGAGGAACGGACCAAAAAGAACTTAAGTGCGTTTAAGAAGAGACTCAACTCAGGGGAGACATCATCACTATTCATCGGAAAGGACGCAACGGATGGAACTCAGCCTGGCTCGAATATTTCAAAGTCCCGAAAGATTACTTTCAAATCCAACATCTCGCGAGACGGATTCTACTCAACCAACGGTCGCAGAGGTGATGGCTCGGCGTCAAAAGCACGCGGTTCGGGTGATGACCGCGACCACCAATGGCTGGACAGCATGGACAACTTTGCGCAGGATCTAAGCAGCACATGGGAGTATGCGAAGAAACTGAAGGGGGCACAGCAACTGGCTTCACCGGTGAATGTGGCCCTGATCGACGACGGCGTGGAACTCGTCGACCCGTCGTTCCAGGACCGGCTGTACGAGGGCAAGTCCTTGAGTTTCGACCTCATTGGCGAAAACGACCCCAAGACCAGCCAGCGTGTGCATTCGTACCACCACAGCGAAGGCGGTCACGGTACGGTCATGGCAAACCTTATCTTTCGCGTTTGTCCGATGGCAAAACTATATATTATCCGGATTGAGACGCACAGGAATCGTGAAGGCCAGAGCCGGTTTGTGACTCGCAGTGCTGCAGCGGTAAGCACTCCTCGGCAGCAGTCCAACCTCTCTCTACCTTTACATCATAAGGCAGTGATTGGGTACTCGTTGCTAACCATATATATCCGCATTTTCTAGGCTATCCGAGCCGCCATCGATAAGAAAGTTAGTATCATCTCCATGTCCTGGACCGTTGCCATGGACCTGGCGAAACCCAGCGATGATATGAAGGATCTGCAGAGCGCCGTACAGGCTGCACACGATGCCAAAATTCTCATGTTCTGTTCATCCAGTGACGGAGGCCAGTTCGTCGAGGAGACGTTACCAGCCTCTGGCAACCGTGATCACGTGTTCCGCATCGGTGCGGCGAGTGCTGACGGTACCCCATTTTCGTGGGCAGGCCCCGTTGAGAAATTAGACTACATCCTGCCAGGCGTGGATGTCGTGAAGCGGCGACCTGGTCAAGGCCGTGGCAGGCTACTGAAGGAGAAGATGGAGGAGATGAAATCTGACACGGGCTCTTCGGTGGCCACAGCTCTTGCAGCCGGGCTGGCGGCTATGGTTCTCACGTGCGTTAAGATGGCGGCCATGCACACGGCTAGTGCGCCGGAGCAGCACAAGCTGGGAGTCACCGAAGACATGGTCGAACAGCTGCAGGAGCACGTGAAGATGAAGGCAGCACTGGACAACCTGAACCTAACTCCTAACAAATACTTACAGGTGTGGTTCAAACTGAACACTTCTCAATTCTCTAGGGGGGTCAGGTTTAGCGACTCTGGAGAGTCGGAGAAGCTTGAACGCATTAGCAATATGGTCTTGACGAAAGGCTTTGTTTCAAAGATTACATGATGGGTAGACTAATATCACAAATTCTTCAAGGATATATATATACATATATACATAAATATATGTTATAATTTACATATTCATTATGCCAATCGCAGAGCGAGTTTTTTGTATTTTTCTCTCTTGCATTTTAAGAATTCTAATCAGTGATGAAGACCCCAGTACAGCAACATATCTAGTAGTTCATATTGTTTCAGACAGTTAAGAAAAAACTGCTTCGAAAGGGGCCAAAGAAAGTCTTATATCGCACTAGGCATAAACAAGGATAGGATGGCAGTCAAGAAGTTCCTGGGAGCTTGAGTTGCAGCACCTAAGAGGGTTCAGGAAAGCATCTTTCGTGATTGCTAAGCGAAAGAGTCTACATGAAAATCCCGATAGTCTCATTCACCTTATGCTTCTTCTAGGGCTTTAGCTTCTTGCATGACTTTGCTAAGGGCTTGGAATTCATGGTAAAGGCTAACAGCTACTCTGCTCAATACCGAAGCAAAGCTATTAGTCTCACAAAGGAAGGTTTAAGCATTGGCCTTTATTAGCAAGCCATTTTTCTTTTTAATGTTTCCAGGTTAAGGTGCTATTTCCTTTATTAGTTGCAAGCAATTCGGGGGTATGTTAGGGGAAAACTCCAAGTCTGATTTTTCTCTTTCATGAAACTATATATTGTGCGCTTTTATTTCTTTATCTTCTTCTAGATAGTTAATCCGATATATTTTTTCTATGCTCCCAGAGGTAATCGTTTCCCCCTTAGGCTCGACTACGAGAAGTAATTAAGCACTTGGAAGTCTTCGTGGAAAAGAAAAAAAAGAGAATATTATCTGCCGTTGTATTTACGGAATACATCGACAAACATTTGCAGGATGCAAAGATTGTACCATGCTAGTACGTTACGACTTGAAAGATTATATCTCGCTGCGTACAGATCTGGAGATGTGTTGTCCAAGCTGGGATGCTGATCCTACATGGAGAAACGGATATGTAAATAGAATCGACGCGCCTAGCCTCCGGGCTAGTAGGGTTACCATTGCCTGGGACTCTTCTTTTTGAATCCTTCAGAAATTTGCTGTGATTTTATGGGCTCTGATGTGTCTTCCAGGATCCTGCTGACAAACCGGATCAGTCGTCAGTCGGGCATATAAGCAAGGCAGCAATCCAACACTCACACGTGATGCTTAACGGATACAGACGACACCCTCCAAAACATCCATACCGCAAGCAACAACGCCATTTCATATCAGGTCTCACATTTATATCCATTACCTAGAATTATGGCTGGCAAGACATCTAAACGTGGTTTTCTGGACCACCTCCTAGACCGGCTGGGAGGCTGGGCAGCGAACCTCTCGCCCGAGACCGGCAGCTACACTGTAACACCTGTCAGGATTCCCATGGAAGGAGAGGAAGGCGTCGAACTGGCAGCAGACGTCTACCAGCCTATCACAAAAGAAAATACCCCGGTGCTAGGGACCCTCATGGTTCACACTCCCTATGGGCGCGGGTTCCCCTTTTCTATCACCCTGTGCCGGCTCTGGGCAGCTCGTGGCTACAACGTGCTCATTGTAAGCACACGAGGGACGTTTGGATCCACAGGACTGTTCACACCGGCGGTACACGAGGTGGCAGATTCTGCCCGGATCGTGAGATGGATGCGCCAGCAGCCTTGGTACACTGGCAGTTTTGGGACCTTCGGCATGAGCTATCTGGGGTACACACAATGGGCGTTGATGGCCTCGGACGAGCCTCTGGACGACTACGTCGCCGCCGTCAGCGTGGTTGGCCCCCACGACTTCTCGGACCTCATATGGGGTAGCGGCTCGTTCTGGTTTCCCGCTGTAGACTGGGCTAAGAACAGCACCATCATCGAATCGACGAACACGCTGAAGTCCCTGTACAATTTTGTCTTTGCAGACCCGAACGGAGACGTTGCTACCAAGAAGACCATCCCGCTTGAGGTTGGTGTCAAGAAGGTTGTCGGGACCGACACGCACACGTACAAGTGGCTACACGACTGGATATCCGGCTCCTATAGCCAGGTCACAGGGGAGGGGGCGACTGAGTACTGGAAGTCGATGGACCAGGGGAAAGCACTCGAGAAGACGAAAGTGCCCATCTTGTTGATTGGAGGATGGCAGGACATGTTCGTCGAGGCACAGACAACGCAGTGGCGGCGGCTGAACGAACGAGGCTGTACTGTGGCTCTGACCATGGGCGCGTGAGTCTTTTCCCTCATTCTGTGAGCTGACCGACGATGAAGCTTGAACACTGAGGGGCTGATTGATTCTCATGACAGATGGAATCATATGGAGGCTGGACAGGACATGAAGGAAATACACGACTGGTTCGACAAGTACCTGGGCAAGAAGACGACCGGGGAGGTTCGGCAGGCTCCAGCGAAGATCTATATCACAGGAACCAATGAGTGGAAGTGGTATCCCAGCTGGCCTCCTGCGACAAAACCCCTGGAGTTTTATCTCGACCTCAACGGCCACCTCTCCACGGCCATTTCCGCCAAGACGGACGGGGCCCAATTCACATTTGACCCTCACGATCCTACCCCATCCTTTGGAGGCCCTGTCCTCTTCAACGGCGGCTACGTGGACGACACCGCACTTGCGAAGCGATCTGACGTCCTCGCCTTCACCACCCCGCCGCTTACCGAGGACGTTGAAATCCACGGCAAGCCGCACCTCGAGGTCTCCCACAGCAGCGACAACCCGCACGTCGACCTCTTCGTTCGGCTCAGTGAGGTAAACAGCAAGGGGAAGTCCAGAAACATCTGTCAGGTGTATCGACGGCTCGATCCCGATCGTGCCCCGGCTGGCCAGAAGGTCAAGATTGAGCTGGACCTGGCCGACTGTGCACATCGCTTCAAGAAGGGCACCTCGATACGGCTCCTCGTTGCCGGTGGGAACTTTCCGCACTACGCTTACAACTTGGGCTCGGGTGAGGACCAAGCCACGGGTACCACTCTCCGTCCTGCGACGCATACTATTTATACGGGCGGCAGCGAGGGGTCGAAATTCGTGTTGCCTGCATTAGTTGCGTAATGAAAATGACAAGAAGTTGGTGAACGGAGTGTGTACTGTGTACGGCTGCTTAGGACGATTGGAGGCTGAGAAATCCGGTGGGCCTCGTGGCAGGATGGAATGCTTGATGCGAAAAGCAACGACGGGTTTTCTTTGTATTGGCGGTCTCACTCATAGTCTAGGTTGTGCCAGATCATTGTGTTCGGGCATTGTCTCCCCTTCAAGCTGCGAAAATGGCAAACGATCGATCATTGTTCGAATCTAAACCTCATCTAATAATCCTGGCTTTCGATGCTAAGCAAGCCATCGAGCTGGACTCGTGCACCTTTCATATCTCAGAGACATATTCCTGGTGACTCAGCTCAGAAGTTGGGAAAGCATGGCCAGGTACTGGCCCTCGACACGAATGGCATGGGATAGATACTCGGAATGAGTTCCCACCATCATCGCTTTTCCGTATCTGCTATGGCTGTGATGTGTGATTCTCCTGTTGCAATTTGTGAGCCACACAACATCTGGATGGAATCCACCATGGCCGTATGAAGCGGTTTGTGCCCGTAATATCAGGAGCTGTGAGCAAGAGCCTTAGTATATGTACCCCTACCAAGGCAGGTGGAGTGGCGTAGGTAGGCCCTTGCCGAGGGTAGCCTCAGCAGTACCAATGTCGCCTGTGAGAGGTCAGTTTCTCATTGATCGCCACCAGTATCATTCCTGATTTCAAAAACTTACCAGGTCCTCTCGGGGCCCAGTACTCGCCCGTCTTGCTGATATCAAGTGTATCCGTCCATTCCACCAAGCTCTTGGCAGCTTCTTCAGGGGTTACAGCTGCACAGCCTCCTATCAGTCTCTATGTCCAGAGAAGAAAGACAGAAACAGATCAAGAAGGAGAAGAAGGAGGGGGGGGGGGTTCCAGAATGCCTTACCTCCACCGTCGTCCCAGAACTTATCAAATCCAACACCCTTGGTCATCTCCGTCCTCATGAATCCCGGGTGTACGATGCTGATTACGACCCCAGCATCCTTCAGGTCCAGGCTTAACAGCTTACCCACCATATTGAGCGCGGCCTTGCTTGCATGGTGAGCGTAGTTGCCGCCGCCCTCCGATTCGTGACGAAGGGTGATGCTTCCCGACTCGGACGATATGAGCAGAACCTTGGACCCCTTCTTGAGCAGGCCCGCGTGCGACAGCCCGTGGACGATGAAGACGGGAGCGATAGAGCTCGTCGTGTACATGGTCACCTCTTCGTCCCAGTTGGGCCCCTTGCCTTTGGTGAAGTCCTCAGTCGTGAAGCGGCCGGCGGTGATGAAGACAATGTCCAGCGGCTCCTTTCCGTTCAGCTGAGTGGCCAGCTCCTCGCCAATGGTAGACTTGGTGAGATCAATGTTGGATAGCCATTGGACACTCTCTGGGAAGTCCTTGGGCCCGGAGCTGGACCGCGTGGTTGCGAAGACAGTGTTTGATGAGCTGGACGAGTATTCTTTGACGAGGGAGGCTCCCAGGCCACGGGTCCCGCCGATGATGAGTACTGACACCATCTTGCTTTAAGTTCGGAGGCCAGTAGATAATAGAACTGGTAGGGTTTATCTTAAGGAAAAAGTAGAGTATAGAAAAGGTAGGTCTGAAGGGAAGGAGGAAGAAATATGTTTGGGTGAACAAAAGGTGTATTATTGAGAGGCAATGATGTTATTCTGACATGACGTCAATTCATCTGGGGCGTCGGTTCCCCAGCCTTTTAACACGGAAACTGCAAAGATTATATAGCAGGACGTTAGTTCCTCAACGTTGTCCTGCATTTACGCTCAAGACACTCAGGACACTGTATTCATGTTGAAGAGGAGCTCAGTCATGGCTTTAGCATTCTATAATGCTGCAGGTTTCTTTCTCATTGACTTATTTACATTGGCAAAAATTTACAATATATACAGAAACGAAATCTCTTCAGTATACACACACTTTTTCTCTTCTCTTCTTCTCTCCTTCTTCTCCTTTTTTCTTCAATTTTCTAATTCCCCCCCCCCCTCCATACTCCCACAGCTACTGGTTGACAAACTGCTCCGTGTGTGCCTTATACAGACTGGAGCTGTCCAGGATGTCGCCAGTGGCCGACTCGATGAACTGGATGGACAGGTTGTTTTCGTCCTCAAAGGTCAAGGTCGCATAACTAAAGGTCTCGGCATACGCAAAGCGGTTCGACGAGATATTGTTTCCAACACTGCTCAGGCCCTCAATGTTGCCGGCACCTCCAGCGATGATGTACATGGGCGCCGCGGGGTTATCCATGCCGGCAGGATCAAGGACGCTGTTGTTCACCGGTGCAAAGCGCTGCGAGTTGTGGACATGTCCAAAGACACCCAGGTCGACCCCATATTGGTACATCAGAGGCTCGAAGGCTGTCTGGCAGGCAGAGCAGATGTTGCTCTGGCCCCCGGTAGAGTACCAAGGCCTATGTCCAGCGACGATCAGCCACGGGGTCACGGTTCTGTCGACCGAGGCCAGATCAGCCTCGAAGAAATCCACCTGCTGCCCACTGTATCCAAACGGACCGCCGTCCAGACCACTAGTGCCGTATGGTGCGTCAGGTGCGTTGGGGAAATCTGTCTCGGTGTCGATCATGGTGACATGGACCATACCATACTCAAAGCTGTACCAGAAGGGCGGGTTGGCGAGCGCTGCCGCCTTGTTGGCGTTGACCTTGGCCTTGGTGTTGGACGAGGTCGAGCTGAAGGACGTGGGCATGTTGTTGCCGAAGCGCACGCTGAAGTCGGTAAAGTTCTTCTGTCCTTCCGGGCAGTTGAGCTCGATCGCCGGGGTGCCGAGCTCCTCGCAGTCTGCCTCGTGGTTGCCAGGGCTGGCCATGTAGACTTTGCCGCCCGCAATCGGAGCTAACTGGTCGTAGAAGTTCTCCAATATGGCCTCGTAGGCATTCACGCCGTCACCGACGTTGGATGCGGTCAGATACCAATCATCTGCGTAGCCAAAGTCGCCAGGGTGCAAAACCCATTCGTAATCATCCCAAGTGTCGGCCAGACGTCCGATCGTCGTGTGGTTCAGCGCTGGGTCGACCTCAGGTATGAGGATCTTTCTCGTGGGATCGCCGTCGGCATCAACGGTGAAGCCATCCGTACCGTACACCCCCAGGTCGATCACGACGCTTGTGGTGAACGGCGACTTGTCACCTGGCGTCCGCGGGCTGAAAAAGCTGTCGACAGTCGAGTTTGTCGAGACAATCTGGTAGTAGTAGGTGGTGGCTGGGGTCAGATCCGTGAGGATGACGGTATTCGACCAAGTTCTTGAGGTGTTGTATGTAACCGAGATAGTCGAGCAGGTCTCCTGCGAGAGATCGGTGCTGCTGGTACCATATTGCACACATGGCCGGGCTAGCTTCTCATACGTGTTCCACCCGACTGAGATGGCTACGCAGAGAAAGAAGTGTCTATCAGAGAAATACCCCTCCAAGTGGCCATGTTTTCTTTAGCTTACAGTTCATGCCACTGATGGCGAGACGCTGCTGCACTGGCGTGGTCAGGTCTGACGGGATGGTCGGGTAGTCTGCACTCGCTATCGCCGCGACGGCGAGCAAGGGGAGACCCTTCAGAATATCCAAGAGGGTGTACATGATGCAGGATGTCCGACCGATAAGGAGGATCCACCTCGTGGCACTGTAGATCGGAACGGCGCAGGGACGGAGCGAGCGAGCGTCCCATTGACGACCTTTGGGAGGGTATGCTGTATTATATCAGACGGTTCAAGCCGCGGAGAAGATCATCAAGGTTGCAAAATTGCGCCCTGAGGGGGTTGCATGAACGTTGCCTTCAGCGCGTGATAGCGTCGTATTCAGGGGCTGAAGCGTTAGCTGCCCCCTCCCCCCCCTCTCTGGACGAGTGTTCACATGCAGAGATTCCGGTGTGGTAGCATTCCTCGTGTGCTTCCAGAAGGACGCATGCCGTGTGGGCGCATGGTCTGATTGAGAAAGGAAGTTGATTATCGTGATGATCCCGGTCGTGCCGAGCTGTGAGGCCATGATTCGACAAAACGACGCCCGGTGTTGCAAGTCCCTTAAGCGAAGAGGAAATCACTTTTCAGCTGGGCTAAAATAATAGTTTGCATATTGCCTCCTTGCAGAGGATTTCTACAAGCTTCTCAGTCCAGTGATGCACTGGTGTGTTGAATTGGGTTGTAACTAATTGACCAGCTATCTCGAAATTATGTCGCTCATTGCAGAATGTAGAAGGTGGTAGCAAAGCATGTGAGGGGGGTTGGGAGGCCCCAGTTTCCATCCGGCCGAGACATTTTGCCTGCTGGACTCAGCCCTTTATCTGCTATCGTCTATCAAGAAGGTGATAGGAAAGTTCCTGGCACGCGAGGTTCATCTAGTCTCCCGCGCGCGCCTAGAAGCTTTCCTGGACTCGTATTTGGTCAGATGCGCGTCGCTCGCTTTCGCTTAGTGGGGCAATTCTCTGGTTGTGACCAAAAATAAACAATGAAACCCTCATGTTTTCGTCCAAAGAGGAAGACAAAATCATACTAGAGGGTAGCTCTTGTAAGTACATTGTGACTACCACATTATTTCTGAGCCAGTCGCAGGCCTACGACCGCTTAAGATCGGATAGATCCAACCTTCCCCATGGCTGCTCCTTTCAATTAACCTAAAACATCTATATTTCAAATCAAACCGTACCATGTTGGACCCCTGCATCGACACTCCTTCCTATTCTACCTCTTACCTGAGTAAGTTGATTGGCAACATGTCAAGTATGGGTCGCGGATGATCACCGCCTCAATAAGGCCGCATCGCTTGTCCGCGGGAATGCCCTCTATTAGTGTGTGCTCGTAGAACATCGGAGGACAGTTTTGGCAGGGCTGTTATTGTAGGGCCAGGAGAGGTCAAATCTGAGATGTGATGATTGAATACTAACCGTGCATATGCATTTGGAAATGGTGCACAAATAAATACACGTAATAGCGTTAAGAGAAACGGTAATGTACATTGCTACATTAGAAGTATTATTTGTCCTTCTCAATGTATCAAGGAGACATTAACCATAAACAATGTTCAGCCTAAGCCAGTTTCACAACGCCCTTCTTCAGCAACAGGTTCCCATATAGCCTTGTCTCATTGGTAGAGACAATACAAAATGCCTTGCTCGACATTTCGTAGAATTTGAACCTTTCCAATTTACTCAGCGCAAATATCTCGCCTTCATGCTTTCGGATGGCTTCCCTGAAGTCGTTCATCACCGGCAAGTCCGCCTCTGCATCCCCCACAACCTCCATGCACCACGCCGACTCCGGAACAAAGTCGTCCAGGGGCAGTACAGAGAGTATAGCGTTGGCTGCGTCCGTTGCATTGGCCCCGGCAAGTCGGATGACGGGTGGACCGGTGGATGCTGCCGGGAAGTTGGCGTCGACGATAGCGATCATGTCGCCGTGGCCCATGGCCCGGAGAGTCTGTAGAAGCTCGGGTGTGAGCAGAGGATCAATGCCTTTGAGCATGGCGTTTGATTTTTTCGGAAATGTTGTTTTTCTGGGAGGCTGTAGTAAGAATTGATAATTGTTTGGTGTCAACGTCGAAAGGAGGCCCAGGCCTGGGATTTTAGCGGCCGAATAAGAGTCGATGAGAAGTTCGATGAAAATACCGACAATATTTCCCTTGACAGTTGTACCTGGGTTGGAGGAAGACGGGAAAACAAAGGGGGGGAGGAAAGAGCAGAAAAGAAAGGAGGAAGAAGAAAAAACCAAACTTGAGTCATGTTTCAGTTCCCTTGGCATGGATGTCTCTGTATAGATCGCGGTCGAGTCAAAATAGAAAAGACTTGTTTCCAACAGACAGAGTCTCAACTCTGAAACAAAAGAGCTCCACATGATAGCTTCGACACATCTTGATAAGGCGGTAATATAACACGGCTAACACCACCTCCCCTCACCCCGGAAAGCCCCCTTCAACCATTCTTATATACAACACATGTGCAGTTCTTGGAGCCTTCCGATTCGCCTTCGTCGGGCATCGACCCTAACATCAAGTGTATCTGGTTCGACTACGCAGGCATGCCAGACATTCAGCGCGGGCGGCATTGCCACATACGGCGCCGACGGCGGGCGAGGACTATGCAGGCACTATGGTTAGTGGTCGAGAATGACAGGAAGCAACATATCAAGGCCAATAAGACACAAAGACACATAGCAATCTCGTTGGCAAGCACCTTCCGAGTAAGGAAGCGTCCGCTATTGATTCGTGAGATTTATGACGGGTCCTGGTGCAAAGGCAATATCGCTCCAATAATTGACCGGTATGAAAACGTGTGTACATTAGAATGTGGAACCTATCGTGAAAGGCATTCGTGTTGTAAAGGCGGACTAGATAGTTGCATAGGTATATGACGCAGCTACGTCAACGCTTAATCAATACGAGATAGTTGTGGCTGGCAAGCTTCTGAGAAAAGGAGAAAACACCTCGTCACGTTGCTCGTGCGATCCCTCTTGACAACATTGTAGGCGGGTTCGACTGCCTGGAGCATCTAATCAAGGAGCTGGATTACCAAGAACAAGCTTTGGGAGCCGATGACCCAAGATTTATCATTAGGTGGGTCGGATCAAGACTCCTGTGAATGATTTGCACAAGTAGGCTGGGAACGCTGGGAAACGCTGGGAAACGCAAACCCGCAATTTGAACAAGCTCCAAAATGGGACTAACAAGATGTTGCTGGTCTCACTGTGAAGACAACGCGGCGCACAGAGAAGCCTACAACAACGGTATCAATGCCCTCAAGAACGAATCCGACGTCATCCGCTTCCAGACGTACAGACTCTACAGCACCCTCATGAGCATCGAAACGCCCCTGCCGCCAGAAGGTTGCTGAAAT
The DNA here is from genome assembly GCA_014849355.1 of Cryphonectria radicalis. NCBI lineage: Eukaryota > Fungi > Ascomycota > Sordariomycetes > Diaporthales > Cryphonectriaceae > Cryphonectria > Cryphonectria radicalis. The sequence continues at coordinate 259,303 of JACWQW010000021.1, forward strand.
TCTGGGCGGATGAGGCGTACAAGAAGCTAGCAGATGAAGACGACACAAAATGTCATATGGATAACTACATTCGCGAGCTCGATACAAAGATGGCTCCAGTGGCGGCTCTGTTGCACCATAGATCGGAGCTTTCCATGTTTATTTCTCCAAGGGCGTTGGTTTTGCTCCCCCTGTTTTAATTCTTTGGTCTTGATTCGATTTCGATATTGATGCTAACGACCAGCGTAAAACAAATAGCCAAGTAGAACGCCGAATATTTCCGCACGGAAGCCAAAAACCGCATCGAGGCCGCCCGCGATGTGCTCTACCAAAGGTTTTACCCTCCAGCCCGCCGCTAGATCAAGAGCTCTTACGACAACCCGGGCCTATTCCTTACCGATGGTTGGTGGTCTAACCTTTACGACGAGCCGGCCACTCAAATCCAAACTTCTGCACGATCCACAACTACTGGATCCGCCAGATTTCGTTACACACGCCGGCGGGTGGCTTTGCCCTCAAGCTGCGAGCGTTTCCGTTTGTGGCCCCGAACTCGCAAAAGCCGCTGGGACCGCTCGAGATGCACACATGATCAATTATGGCAGCATGTCGTCATATACTGAATCAACAGAACTTCCGCTTCCGTAAAAGCTGGGTCTGGGCAACATAGTTCGCTTCGCAACCGTGGTAGACATGTGCAGTTAGAGAAAACATTGCAAGTTTCCATCGATCCGAAGAAGCATGCGGCTCGGCGGAAGGGACCATCAGAGGATACAAACTATGCAATAAAATAAGAAGTATTTGGACTCTACGTAATAGGTACATTATAATTCTACATTCTGTTTCAGAGTCCGATTCACGTTTCAAGCACGTGGCTCGGAAAGGAGACCAACCTTTACTAATAGAGTAAGGTAAAGAAGACGAACAAAGAAAAAAATTCCCAGACTCCATGTAGCATGTCCAAATTTGTAAATGCTAATTCAGGTCCGGCTTAGGGCTAGAAAAGGCGCGTCTAAGACAAACGCGGGAAGCAAGGCTGCGGCTGGTGCACGTGCTACCGGGACGAGGCTCACGTCTCGGTAGAAAGAAACCGAGTTCACGATAGCTTCCTTCTTACCTATGCAAAACCACACTCAACTGTTCAGATTTATGTCGGTATAATACAAAGCGAGCATGAAAGCTAGCATGATTCGGATGTGAGGAACGAGGAAATGGAATCGCTGAAAACGGAGTCCGTGTTGATGCTCGGCAGATGAGCTACGAGTTCCATTACTTTGAAAGCGGTAGATATAAGCATTATGCATGTATAAACACTTCGTGAAGGGCAATTGGTAGTTGTAACAAAAAAGTATAAATATTGACTGAATGGACTGGAAATTTGACTGTTCAATCTTGCTTCCTCATCCCTCAAGCACAATCTAAACCCAGACAATTACAAAGCCTTCTGCACAATTCATTCAATAACAACAACACTGAAACAGCCAACATGCGTTTCTCCATCATCTCAACTTGTCTCATGGTCTCTATGGCCTCTGCCATTCCTCACGCAAACCCAGGCAAGGCGACTGTCAGCAAGCGCGTAAGTGTGAAAACCACACCCTAACTACATCTGGGTTTCAAGAGAAAGTCAGCTAACATGATTGTTCAACTGACAGGGACTTGCTGAAGTTATCGAGGAAGCGCTCTGCGAAGCAGGATGCCAAGTGCTGGACGAAGTCCCGCCTGCCGCTGCTGCTTGCGAGTTCGCTTGCTCTACCATAGATGCCAAAGTGAAGCGCGTAAGTTTTACTATTTTCATTGGTTATATCTTAGTATAATCGATCAAGCTGACTGTAGACTTTGACTTAGGATATTGGCAGCATTATCGAGGAAGCACTGTGCGAAGCAGGATGTCAAGTGCTGGATGAATTTCCCCCGGCTGCTGCCGCTTGTGAGATAGCTTGCGGTACGATCGATGCTAAAGCGAAGCGCGTGAGTATAGTTCTACTTATTGCTAGAAGTCAAAAGGGGAAAATTAACCTTGCTAACATGAGACTTTGGCACAGGGCATCGCTAGCACTATTGAGGACATCGCTGGTACTATCGAGGACGGCTTGTGCACAGTCGGATGCGGGGTGATCGGGGGGAATCCGCTTGCTTTGGCTGCTTGCAACGCGGTCTGTGGATCTTAAGACCGATATCGAGCAGCAGTTCCAATACTTTTGAGCAAGGTACAATATGATATATATGCGCCACAGTGGGCATTAGTTTTACTGCTTAAGTTTTTGACTTTTTGTAGAGGTACAAATATAACAGTCATTACAGTAACTCCTGTGCATATGACCAGAAACGACCGCGGTGTACATGTTAGACACAGTACGCATGTATGTGTCTATGAAGATGAAGGGGCACAAAATGTACAAGTACATTTGCAGATATCATTCTTAGAATAAGAAAACATAATTTATTGCCTAATTAAAGTACAGATACCGGGATTCCCTAGGCGGTTTTATGGATCTATATATCCACTCCCAGCCCAAGCCGTCGTCCTTACTTGTCCGCTCCCGGGAGGTATAGCTACCTCCTGCAATGGAATGCTGTTGTTAGACTCCTCCTGCCAGTAGCGCGATGTTTGATGGATTGTTGTTATCATCTCTATTTCTTCACTTCTCGAGTTGTTGTTGAGTCTCCGGCTATAAGGTGTAAGGTGGCTCGTAATCGCTGACAATTGCTTGCTGCCACTCATGCGGCCCGAACCACCCGCATATCCCGTGGTAACACTCCCTTTGGCGCTTCTACTCTTGCTGGCGATATTGTTGGCCGCGGAGCGAACGAGTGTAGGAAGGCTGGGCATGCAGGAGCAAATCACCCCGAGCTCGATTTCGACACAGCAGAGCCTGTACATGGGCATACCCTCATCTACAAACAAGTGGTTAGATTAATTGTCCCTTGCTGGAGAGGCTCTCACGACTTACATGTCGGGTTGCTAATGTTCGTAAACAAGGCAATATAACGAAACTTGGCGATCCCAACACCAATGACCCTGTAAGAGCAACTTGTTTAGTGTTTAGCTCTACCAATACACCTTTGATACTTGCATACGCCAACTGGTCACAAATAGAAGAAGTGTTATACTTACGCAAACCCGGTAGCAAACATCACAGATATAAGTAGCTTATCCTTTAAAGGCAGCTGAAGTTTTGCCACGATAGGCACGGGAATCCACATGATCCAAAAGTCGAAGGCGATGAGTATCGTAAACGCTACCCACACAAAGTCGAATAGGCTTATGCAGTGCCCAGTTTGCGTGCCATTCAATCTGTTCCAATAATAGCTAGGAGGCGAACATTGGAGCGCAAGTACAATGCTATTACAAATAAGTCAGTGAATATGTGCATTGGCTGGTGCAAACTCTGAAAGCTTAGGTTTTCAAGGTAATATCAAATGTTGTATTTCGTATTTCCTTGGAAAAGGAAGTCTCATTATAATGTATAATGTGGAATTGCTCACAGGAAGGTAAGAGAAAACGTAATGTTGACTACTTGGGTGATGATGATCTTGCGACGATGCTCAAGAGTCGAGAAGACGCGTGTGTAAAATAAAACAATCGACACTCGCGTTGTAAGGCGAGCAATCACATAAACAAGCGAATCGGCGTAATAATACTGCCAAAGGAGAAATAGAGTTTCAAGTTAATACTATATTTCCAGTTGAGGAATGCATGGGTTATAGCGGATCTAGAATTAAGACAGGACTTGACACTTGCCTTCATAAATAGGAAAATCTTTGCGGGAGGTATTGCCCAAATATCCCTTCCAAACCCATTCAGCTTCACTAAAGAAGATGAGTGTCAATAATAAAGAATCGTGGCGATGAGCAGGAGGTGACCACGTACTCGGATATTCGATCATAGTATAATCCGCAACTACAACTGCAGCAGCGAGGAAATTAAGGTAATCATCCCACCCTGTTCACATGATAGCTTAGCAAATACAAGTCGAAAATAATGCACAAAAAGCACCGAAATATAGACAGGTTGAATTTCTTGCGAGGTGCTCAAGGTCAGGTACTTACAGAAGGGCATCTTGAGGGTAATTCGAGCTAAGCATCGCAATGCAACGACGAGTATCATAATCCCTAGAAGCACTGTGCCAGGCAGAAACCAAGAGTCGTCATATCGTGGCACAACACCACAAATAGTGTTGGTTATATTCTCGGCAGCTACATAATTATACCAAGGTGCAGAAGCAATTGTCAGCTAGCATACGGACGGGAATTATTAATTTATAAAGCATCGGAAAGCTGAAGCATACTCAGCGATTTGGCTATGGTGCATGATTTCTCGGTGCAGAGGGTACTCTGGCTCTTTAGAGCGGCGTCGGAACAGGTGCATGCCGTGTCAGTCGCAGCACAGGAAGAATTGGAAATGGCTGAGAAAAGGCACTCGAGCTGTTGGATCGAGGTGTGAGTTTCAGCAGGACTGCCGGTATTCTATCAGGAGATGGTTGTTCTGACTTACAGCGCAGGACGGAAGGTCTGCCACGGACATATTTGATGTTTCTGGATAATCACCAGGCAAGTAGGAAGCACAAGATGATCAAACAACTTGTCATAGGCAGATAGAACAATGAACATAGCGATCTCCAAAGGTCTAAAGGCCCCACACAGCTCGTGTGCCTGGTGGAGAGGAGGACGAAGAAGAAGAGCATCAAGTAAACGGCAATTTGACCGGCGAGCGAAACCTTGGGAAGACAGGGTGAGAAAAGCCCTGCATCAGCTCTGCATCAGCATCAACTTGGGTCGTTCTCACATTGGAGGGCGGGGGGATCATTGTCGCACACACTATCCGCTGACCCTAGAGACATTGCGCAAATTGATATCGTGTGGGAGACGACAGTACCACTGTCATTGGCTAGGGTCGTGATCTTAGGTGTCGCACCTCCAAAAGCCATCTCAAATAAGGGAGGATTTCTCTCATGACTTGTCATCACGTCAGCCGCCTCATGGGCCTCCTTCATCCTTCTTTCAAGGTGGTGGCCGTTCTCGCCCCCCACCAAACAAACCTTCCAATGAGATAATTGTGTTGCCCTGACATGCAGCAAGTTAATGCAACTATTGCTAGCTAATGCAGATGAATTAGCCACGCGGGATGACTTGGAAATGACTTGGATGCACTTGTTTATTCTCAGGCAGCCTTGTTCGTACGCTCGAGACGACGAGGACTTGACCACGACCTAATGCGGGTTAATCAAGCGAAGCGTAAGGGTCGTGAAACCTGTAGGAATGAGCCAAGAATATCAATCAGGGTTTCAAAGCTCGGCTATACTCTACGAACAAGGCTCAAGATTCTTCCCCACCCCCCTCAGGTCCATGGTTTTGCGAGACTTGCAAAGATGTCCATAACGGAAAATCTCAGGACTACAGCAGTTAACAGAACTAACTAGCTGGATGGGTTCATTCTTCAACGGAGCGGGCTTGGTTGGGCCGGAAGCACAGCATCCCCAAATGGGTATTCAGGTGAAAAACAATTCCAGAGAGCAGATTGGTCAATAAGTAAATTATTAGGTGGATCAGTAGCTCCAGGTGTACCTTCCCCATCGTGTGTACAAAGAGGTCGAGAACCAGGAAGGCGTGACATCACTCTTTCCCGCTTAGGAAATGTTGGGAGCTATGGCTTGTGCCCGCCACAGTTGACGCGCCTGCCCTCATTGTGAATATGTACATGCTGTCTCTCCCCACCTGCAAGATCTGCAACAAAAAGCAAGAACAAGAAAAAGAAAAAATACCAAAAAAACAACAACAACAAGCAAGCAACATTGAACCTGTCTACCAAATCCTCAACATCAACTCTTGCAATCGACATTTATTCCAATCCATCACGTCTCAAGATAGACGGAGACGAGTCGTCCAGATACTAATTTACCCCCTCTCAGAAGGGCGGCCCGTCTCATTACCTGCGCGACTCCAAGACAACCGAACTTCCTCCCTCCTGAGCAGAACCGCGCATCTGCAAGTCCTGCGATGTGACAAAGTATTGCAGGCCCAGGGCCTTCATGCGCCCGATGAACTTGAGCACCGGCATCTTCTTGGCTTCTGGCCCGCCGCGCCCCTCCAGCGACGCCACCATCTCGGCGATGTCGATGCGCACCGGACTCTCGTGGTGGATAAAGCGAACCTCCCCAGAAGAAGGCGGCGGCGGTGCCGACTCCTGCTTCTCGTCCAGCAGCCCGGCCAGCCTGACCGACACCTCGCCGATAGGGATCATGTCGAACGAGCCTCCCACAGCCCCGCTTGTCTCGGGCGTTGCGCCGACCGCGCCGACGAGATCCATAAAGTGGCTCATGGCCTTCTCGACGAGGCCGCTTCTCACCTCGCGGGCGGGCATGAAGCGGTTGATGGACACGGGCAGCCCCAGATCCCGCGAGGCCTTCTCCAGCATCCGCTCGCACGCCCAGCGGCTCGCCACATAGCCATCCGACCCATCGGAAGCCGGGACGAATGCGTCTGCCGACTTGGCCGGCTCCACGGTCCCGTCTTGGGCGGTCGTCGCCATCACCACACCGGCGGTGGAGATGTAGTGCAGGGGCACGCGGCGGGCGGCCGCCATGCGCACCAGCTGCCGCGTCGGCTCGACGTTGCTGGGCCGCAGGACGTGGTAGTTGTCCCAGAAGGACCGGACTGCCGCCATGTGCAGGATGGCATCGACCTCGCCGGCCAGCGCCGCGAAGGCCGCCTCGGAGCCCAGCCCCAGCCACGGCTCTGAGAGGTCGCCGGCGTGCGCGACGATCTTGGGCGAGGAGGCCACCATGCTGTCGAGCACGCGGGGTTGCCCTGCGGGCTTCTCCCGCAGGCCGACGCAGTGGATCCGGGCAACGGACGGGCTCGCGACCAGCCGTGCCAGGATGTGTTTCCCGAGGAAGCCGCCCGCGCCAGTGACGAGGATGACCTTGTTGTCGCTCTTGACGGGGCCGGGGCTGGCAATGCTGGGAATGCCGCCGCTGCCGACGGCGGTCTCCTCCTCCCAGTTGATGCTCCCGACGTGGGGGCTCTGCTCGAGGAGCTGCGCCATCCCGGACAGGGTGCTGGCGCCAAGGAGCTCGACCAGGGGCACCGTGACCCTGAAGACCTGGCGGATGCGCGCCTGCAGCCTGACGACGAGCAGTGAGTTCCCGCCGATGGTGAAGAAGTCGGTTGACGGCGTGATGCCGAGGTCGAGGCCCGTCTCCTTGGTCCGCAGGGCCTGTTCCCACAGCCGCCTGAGCTGGACCATGGTCTCGGAAAGCTCTCCTGCCGCCGCGGCACCTCCGTCCTGTCCCGTCCCGTCCTCCTGGCCGTCACCACCGCCCATCTCGATACGCGACGGGAGCGGCATAGCCTTGAGTGCTTTGCGGTCCACCTTGGAGTGGTTGTTCAGCGGCATGCGGTCCAGCGGGATGGCCACCACTGGAATCATGTACTGGGGCACCGGGAGATGCCTCAGCAGCTGGCGGAGGAAACCTGCGGTGTCGGTGATACCGTGCTGCGGCGCAAAGACGACGTGCGACACCAGGAGCTGCGGGTCACCGTCCCGCAGCGTAACGACTGCCTCCTTGAGCGCACCGCCGGCCTCCCTGACGATGTTGCTCTCGATGTCGCCCAGCTCGATCCGCAGCCCGCGCAGCTTCACCTGCGTATCCCCCGCGATCCGGTTGTGGAACACCATAGCCCCGTCTTCCTGCAGGTGGGCGATATCGCCGGTGCGGTACATCCTGGTCCACCCCTGCGCGACATACTCGGGTGTCGCGTACGGATCCGGCACAAAGTGGTAGTCTGTCAGCTCCTTGTTGTTCAGATAGCCCAGGGACACGCCGGCGCCGCCGATCCACAGGTTGCCAGGCATGCCGACGGGGACGGGCCTGCGCTCCTCATCGAGAATGTAGGCGACGTAGTTGGGCAGGGACAGGCCACAGGGGATGCGATAGGGGAACGACTCGTCGCGGTACGAGATCTCCGTCTTGGTGGAGGAGATGGAGATCTCGGTCGGCCCGTACGAGTTGAAAAACCGCAGGTTAGGCAGCTGCAGCGAGGCAATGTCCTTGAGAAGGGTCTCCGTGAGGGACTCTCCGCCGCCAAAGGCCAGGCGCCACTGCGAGGCCTGCTTGAGGTTCTCGCGGCCGTGCTCGAGCCACAGCGAGTATTCTGCAGGGGTGGCCTTGGTATACGTAATGCCCTCCTCTCGGATCAGCTTGGTCACCTCCACCGGGTCGCCCCGCTTGCTCCAGGGCACGATCACGACGGAGCCGCCGTTGACGAGGCCTGTATATATCTGGTCCGACGAGTGGTTGAAGGTGAAGGCGCTCTGCTGGAGGGCACGTTCCGCCTTGTGGCCCCACTGAGTTGTATATCCCTCTATCTCGTTGCGGAGACCCGAGTGCTTGACCACGATACCCTTGGGCTTGCCAGTCGAGCCGCTGGTGAAGAGGATGGCAGCCACACCATCGGGTGTCGCCGCATTGGCGACAGGAGCAGAGGGACTGGCCCCGACGGTCGAGACGTTGACAACCTTGGCCCCGGTAACGTTGATCTGGGGGGCATCCCCGGCAGTGCTGTCGTCGGCCAGGATGATGGCTGGGGCACACGCTCCTGCGACGTCTGCCAGCCGCGGGAGCGGGTTGCGGAGGTCGAGTGGGATGTAGACACCACCGACACGCATAATGGCCAGCATGGAGCAGGGCCAGTCCGCCGTCGCATCCTGGAACACCAGAACTCTCGACCCGGTGCCGGCGCCAGACTGCTGCAGGGCCTCGGCGATGGCCTGGATCCGGGCCGACATTGCGGCGTACGACAGGACCCTGCCGTGGCCGTCCTTGAGGGCCTCCTTGCTGCTGTTCTCCTCGGCCACCTGGTCAATCCTGTGGGGCAGCGTGCCGCCGGGCCAGGAGGACCTCAGGTCCCAGCCCCGCCCTACAGCAAGGGCGCGCGTCCGCTCCTTCTCGCTGAACAGGGGCGCGTCCTGCAGCTGCAGCGATGCGTCACCGACAAACGTCTCTAGCAGGTGGACATAGGTGTTCAGGAGCAGCTGCGCCGCCGTCGCGTCATAGAGCGCCGCTTGCGTCCGGAACAAGATGCGGGCACCACTGTCCGGGCTGTCCGTAACATCAAGGGTCATATCGTATGCGGTCTGGCCCGGGTGTAGGTCTAGGAACTCCCACTGTGTGTTGGCAAACTGCAAGACCTCCTGCTGGCCCTGGCGGTAGTCGAAGAAGGCCTGAAAGAAGGGGCTGTACGAGGCCGACCGGGGCACGTTGAGTTCGGCCAGGAGGATATCAAAAGGCACCCGCGAGTGGGCAAGAGCCTCGTAGGCCTTGACCCGCGCCTCGGCGACGCAGTCGCTGAAGGGCTGGCTGAGGTCGCGCTGGAACCGCAGCGTGAGAAGATTCAGGATCAGCCCGATGGTGCCCATGCTGTCACTGTCATTCCTGTTCGCATCAGCGATGCCGATCGTCAGATCTTCGGCATCTGTGAAGCGGAACAACATGGCCTTGAACACTGCCAGATAGACGTGGAAGTTGGTCGAGCGGCAGGCCTTGGCCGTCTCCCTGATGCGCGCCGCCAGGTCGGTGCTGAGCCTAGTCTCAACCTGGTGGACCTGGAAGCGGGCCATAGGCAGACGATTGTTGCGCTGAGCCGGTGGGAGAAGCGGCAGCACAGGGTGGTGTCCGCCTGGGAACACCTGCTTCCAGTATGCAATATCCTCGTCCATCTCCCCGTTCGCGAAAGCAGCGCGCTGCCTCGTAGCCAGGTCCGGCAGCTGGTAGGGCGGAGAGCCGAGAGACTGCCGCTGGTAGGCCTTCTCGAGGTCCGCCAGAAAGTTCTGCAGGCTGACGCCGTCCATCAGGATATGGTGGTAGTTGACCAGGAGATAATGCTCGGTGGGAGACAGGACCAGCAGGATCAGGCGCAGCAGGTTGCCGCTGGCCAGGTCGAACGGGATGGCCTTCATGGCAGCGTAGATGGTCTGCACATCTTGGACGCTGTCGATCTGCTGCCGCTCCAGCCGGATGCTCGAGCGGGGGAGCACTTCCTGCCAGGCCACGTCTGCGTCCTTGTCGTCGGCGACGAAGGCAGTCCGCAGGGACTCGTGCCGGTTGGTGACGAGACGCACCGCCCTCTCGAGGTCACCGGTTCGCAGGGACCCGGTGATGCGGTAGAAGAAGGTGACGTTGAACGTGGTTTGGTCCTGGACCAGGTGTTGCAGGAACCAGAAGCGGGACTGCGGGAAGGACACGAGCTCCCTCCGCACATACGGCGCCCGGGCAGGAGAAGAAGACGAAGAAGGAGGAGTAGCCGCTCCTGACGATGATACAGCTGTATCCACACCAGAAGATCGCCTCGTCCCTGCTTCAGACGGAGCCAGCAGGGAGTCGGGGCTGCTCTCACTGCTGCTACTGCCGGCTTCGGACGCGGACGATGGTGATTTTCTGGGCGGGGTTGTTGGCTGTGCTGCTGCTGCTGCTGGGGCAGGCTTTGACGAAGGAGGGGATGGGGCAGCCTTGGCCTCCGCTGGCGCCGGCTTTGCTGGTGACGATGATTTAGGCTTCCCACCAATATTAGGAAGGAGTTCCTGTGGCAACTTGTCCGCTGCTTGTTTGCAGAGGTCGGAAATCGAGCCACCTCCGAGCACCTTGAGGACGGGCATGTCCACCTTGACCTCCTTGAGGAACCAGCTTCGGACCTCGACCGCGACCAGGGAATCGATACCGAGCTCGGAGAGCGGCACCTCGTGGCTGACCGCTGCGGGATCGCCCAGCCGTGAGATGACGGCCAGCTTGGCGGCGAAACAGTCCTCGAGGACCTGGACCGCCTCCTCCTTCGAAGTAGCGGTGGCAAGTTGTTCGCGGGCGGGAAGGGCGCTCCTCCGCCCAGCCGCCCCTTTGGCGTCGCCACCATCATTAGCATCGTCTATGACAACCTTGTGTGAGAAGCGAGGGTCATTAAACCACTGCACTCGTTGTTCCTCTGGTTCTTGCTCATCAGAGCGCACCGTGATGCACCCCGTGGTGACGATTGGGTTCTGCTCCGAGCCTGGCACACCGGCGAGGACGGCCTCGGCGAACAGCTCATGGATGTCTTTCTCAGAAATAGCCATGAAACCGTATCGGATGAGTTGCTCCCGCGCAGTGTCGCCCGCCCGCTCCATGAAGCCGATGCCGGCGATGCGTCCAATGTCGAGGCAAGCACCGGCGAGACCGCGCTTCCTCCGCTGCCCGATCTAATCAAGAGGGGAAAGGAAAAGTAGTAGTTCCTGGTTAGCATTGCATCCGAAGAAAAAAAAAACTCCTCACGGGCGATCTCTATGGTGTTCGAGCTTGTTTTTGACTTACCAAGCCAGACATGTAGGCGTTCGCTGCTGTGTAGTTGGACTGCCCGCTGTTACCAATGACAGAGGTGAGGGAAGAGAAGACAATAAAGAAGTCCAGGCTGTCCGCGCCGAACACCTTGTCGAGGTTTCTGGTCCCTTCTATCTTGGGCTTCGTGACGCTGGTCATCATCTCGAGCGTCATTTGCGTGAATGGCGCGTCATGGAACAGCGCAGCGCCATTTGCCACGCCAGCGATGGGTGGACAGGACGCCCGAATATCAGCTATCACCTTCCTCACATCGTGCTCGTCTATGACGTTCCTGCGCAGTAGAAAATCATTGCATTTAGCGTCTCCGTCTCACTGGAGCCACGCACAAAAGGGGGAGGAGAGGTGGGGGGAAAAGGGGGGGGGAGGGGAGAAGGGGAAAAAATAGGAGGGGGATCATCAGATCTCTTACATTGCAAAGAACCTCACCGTTGTGCCGGATTTCTGTAAATCGGCCTGCCACTTCGGATCCGGCTTCGGGTTTCGACTGGTCAGACACACGTGTCCCGCTCCGTTGCGCGACATCCACTCGCAGATAGACTGGCCAAGCTGTCCGGCAAGGCCGACGAGAACATAGGTCTTGTCCCTGGAGAACAGACGATCGGCACGGACGGGTCGCACTTGGACAGGAACCGAAAGCTCTGACGTCCAGTCGATAATACCCATTGATGCGCTCTTGCCCACCGAGGCGGCATCGCGGATCTCACTGGGGCGGATGACCTTGGGTGACCACGTTGCCGATGCGCCTGGTGCACCGAGAAGGTTTGTCCTTGTACGGTCGACTGCTTCTTGCAAGATCTTAGAGACAAAGGCATAGTCCGCAGGTGCGGATGGTACCTCAGCCTGGCGGCGAATCACTTGAGAAACATCCATCTGCCTGCATCGGAGTGGGAGGCAGTCCCGGACGACGGAACCGACGACGCCGCCCTCCTTGCCCCCTAGGTCAAGGAAGTGGGTCACGTTCGTCGGGATCAGCTGCTTGATCACATGCCTGGAGCTCCAAGGACGGAGTCGGATTATTGTCTCTGGCTCGGCGTCGTCTGGGAACGAGGCTGCCGTGCTAAAAGTGACACGGGTGTTGTTGTTGCTAGCAGCCGCTTGTCGCAGGAGCGCAGCGGCGAGCGTCCCCATGATACTGCCGGGCTGATGCACGAGCAGGTGGCTGTTTGTAGGCAGCTTGGAGATGATAGAGGCTGCCGTGAGCTCGACTGCGACGGCAACAAGAAGCGCGGGTGCCTGTACCGTCGGAGTAACGTATTCCGATACGGACACACTTGCGAGTCCAACCAGGTGGGACGCGTTGATGTCACTGAGAGTGACCACGCTGTCGCCTGTTGCGACGTCCTTGCCCAGAGCAACAAAGAGAGAGCCCTCGCCAGCCAAAGAAATGGCAGACAACGTCGAATGGCTCACCTTTGTTGCGGAACCAGGTTGTTCTGGGAGGAGGCGACGTACCCCTTGCTGCTCCTCCTCCAGTGCAAGTGACCCATCCGCAGTTTCGGCCACGAACACCGTCGTATCCTGCAGGCGAGCGGTCTTGGTCACAGTCCGGCGCAGAGCATTGATTCTTGCATTCTGGTCTTGGTTGGGGAGGATGCGAGGAACCAAGATGCGGCCACTCTCGACATATAGCTCGGGCTCCTTGGAATACAACAGGCTCGGCTTTGATGTGCCATTGCTTTCCCACTGGTCGACCGCAGCCAGGCGAAGGACGGCCTCGGCGATGACAGTGGCGGCATGTTCTCCGACAGTGTCCATGTCGAGGAACTGGAGGGACAAGTGAGGCATCTCATATGCGATGGACCGCCCAAACCCAATGCTGGCGTTGTGGTAGGGCTCCTTCGTCCTTGCGCCCTCAGTAACCCAGAGAACGTTGCTGGCGAGCTCAAAAAGACACTTGAGGCCTTCCATAGTCACCTCGTTGAGATCCTGGAAAATGGGATCATCTAGATCCACCAGGTTGATGAACGTGGTCATGGGCTGGATGTCGTTCTCCTCGTCGGTGGGCAGTCCTTCGAGGAGGGTGACCTTGTCGCTGACGCCGTGCAAAATCTCGCACAGGTCTTCTGCGATGCGAGACGCCTGGAGGGAAGTGCCCCCGAGAATCACAACCTCGCTGAGACGCACCATGCCAGACCTTCCCAGAGGCTTTCGCAGGAAGTTGACTCGGTCATCCACTGCCTGGGCGACCACTACCGAGAGAGGCCACGCGCCTTCACCAACAAGGCCTGTTGGTGTGGCTGTATCAATTCCTGCGAACCCAGTCTTGCGCAGCGCGCTGTGCCATGCCGCTGTCCTCTGGGCGATACCTTTCTTGGGAATCGATTCTTCCTTGTCATCGCCCAACCTATCACTAAGAACACCCAGCAACAAGTTCATGCGGATGGAGTCCTGGTGGGACCAGCCAGACGCGATGAGGTATCCACCAGGTCGCAGGAGCTGACGGCTGTTCTCAAGAACCTTGTCGAGAGCAGGGCCGCTTCCCAGCAGGGCGTTGGACGCAATCACGATATCGAATGAGTGATTCTCGAAGCCCTGGGAAGACAGAGCCTTGGTCGGGTCGAAGGACTTGAACACCATCTTCTGGCTGAGGGCTCCAAGCGACTGCTGGGTTTTCTCAACAGCTTCTGCAGAGACATCGGTGCAGGTGTACGAGGAGAAGGTGGTCCCAGCTGTTGACACAATAGGCCGAGTCGCGTGTCCCACCCGGGCGTCTAAGTCGATATCATGTGTCAGTAATGATTATTTGACTAGAGACCTTTTTGCAACAGAGCAGTACTCACCAATTTCCAGCACCTTGGCATGGGGATATCGGTGCATAATCTGTTGCACCGTCTTGGCCGCGACCATGTTGGACTTGGCAAACCCGAGACCTTCCGAGTATAACAGGTCGAGCAGCTCGTGCTTCTTGTATTCCGACACATCTAGATCACCTCGCAGGATGGCGGACACGCTTTCTCCGACAGTCTTGATGATCTTGAGATCAACCTGTTCCGAGAACCCGTCAAGGAGAGCTTGGATATGCTCGGGCTCGTCTCCGGCCCATTTGCTCATTTTCGCGGACGCATTGGGCCTGCCGTCGAGCCTCTCCAGCAGCCTCGTCGCCCTGTCTCGCAGCTGCTGGAACACATCGTCACCATTCTCGACCCATTTACCGTCGGCCTTCTCGAGCTTCCACTGTCTCAGGTAGTAGCACGCCACTCGGTCCAGGGTCTGCGCGAGATCATTTTCTTCGGCCGAGGGGCCCTCAACTTCAGCTGCTGCTATACCCGCGTCTGGCACAGCAATCCCGAATTGGGTCGTCGAGAACATGGGGCGGTCGTCGGCGGCGGTGGCATGCGAAAAGGGTCTCATCTCGAGGCCCTCGACCTGCAGGAGGGTATTTTGACCATCCTCACTGAATATGTCGACGCTGCTCAGCATCGAAATGGACTCGGAAGCATGCAACACGGCCAAGACGGGCAGGTCGGTGGGCGAGGTCGGCAGCGAGGCACAAAGCTCGGGGTTGACCCGAATGCAGCTGATGGACGTTGGCACGTGCAGCGACCAGAGCTGCTCGTCACCTGGGCTTGACTGGGCCAGGAAGGATGCCTGGAAAGCGACGTCCAGCATGCTGGGATGGACAGTCAGAACGTCGTCGTCGTCGTCGCCGTATCCATATGTCGATACTTTTGCGGACGCCTGATCCAGTCTCCTCTTCATAGACGACATGGTCCTAAAAGGACCGTTGTATCCATAACCAAGCCCTTCGAGCGACGAGTAGAATCGATCCGAATTAATCTCCGTCATCTTGGACTCATCTAGAGGCGAAGACGACAGCGTCGAGAAGGACGGCGTGCCATAGACGATCCGGACTTTGCCGCTCGACACCAGCTCCATCGCTGCCGACTCAGTACTATTAGGGCAAGAATACACCGAGAAGAGAGCGGTCTGTGTGGTCGCAGCACTACCGTCGTCGGCACGCCCTGTTCCTGTCGCGGTCAGGGTCACGAGCGTCTCAGGGGAAGAGCTGGTAGCCTCATCGAAGGCAATAGCCTTGCCAATAGTAAGGTCGTGCACCTCGAGGACCTTCACGGGCTTGTTACCACCCGAAGCACGGATGAGCTCCTTGGCAGCTTCCAGGGCCATGGACACGTATCCCGCCGCGGGGAACACTGTCTGCCCCTGCAGCTGATGCCCGTCCAGCCATGGAATTTCGTCCGCCCGGAGGAAGTTCCGCCACCGGAACTCGCGGTCTGTGTTGTTAGGCGAAGGCACACCAAGAAGCTCATGGAAAGCGGCTCCTCGGAGCATTGTCTTCCTGGTAACACGCGACTCGTGCCAGTGAACACGGCCGTGGTTCCAGGCATAGCTCGGGAGTCCCACCGCCAGCTTGGGAGAATAACCCGGCGAGACCAGCTTCTGCAGTGACGTGAAGTCGATAGCACCCGGTCCGAACTGTGTCCACAGAGAGCCGAGAGAGTCTGCGAAGGCCTCAGCATCGTGGACACCCCTGCTCAAGACACCCGTGTATGCAAGCGGCGACGGGCGAGCATCTGAGATGTTTTGTTGCGCTGGACCCTTCAGTGCCGGATGAGGGCCGACTTCGACAGCGAAATTGAGCGTATCGTCGCTGGCTACAGCGCCTTTGACAGCATCCATGAACAAAACCGCCTGGAGCATGTTGTCTTTCCAGTAAGAGGCACTGAGGTCTTCCGAAGGACCCATCAGCTCGCCCCCTCGCACGCTGGAGTACCAGGCGCAAGACGTATCAGAGCGGTCCGAGTTCACCTTGATGTCGCAGGCGCGCAGAGATTCCATGTACGGTTCACAGCACGGCAGCATATGGTGCGAGTGGTACGCCGTGTCAACGAGCAGGGCGCGGGCGAACTTCTTCTCCTCGTCGAAGACCTTCTTGGCGTGGGCAATGCCGTCCGCGTCACCCGAGAGTGTCAGACTGGCTGCCGAGTTCTGCGCGGCAATCTTCACGCGGCCCTTGAACGCCGGCAGGTCAAGAAGCTCCTGCGCATCCTCGAAGCTCGTGCCGACCGCCATCATGGAACCCTTCTGCCCCTGGGGGCCACGAGAGCTCTTGGCGTGCACACCCCTATAATACGCGATCCGAATAGCATCCCTCGCCGAGATGAATCCCGCGGCGTATGCTGCAGCGATCTCACCAGAAGAGTGGCCGACTACCGCCGCGAAGGTCACGCCAGCGCTGCGCAGCAGGTCAACGAGAACGACCTGAAGGGCTGTGCAGAGCGGCTGCGCAAGAGCAGCCTCCTTGAGACGAGACTGCTCCTTGCCCGCGCAGAGCTCGTCGGCAATCTTCCATGATGGACGGTCCGGCTCGGGAAGTGTGGCGAGGGACTCGTCGAGTTCTTGGATCTTGGCCTGCACCACAGGCGAGGCGAGCAGACCGGCGCCCATCGTGGGCCATTGTGCTCCCTGACCTGTGAACACACCCAGGAGTCGTGGCTTGGTACCTTGGGCTGCTGATCGAGTGCCCACGCTCGTGCTAGAGGCGCCACCTGCTCCTTTAGCCAACGCCAGCGCCTTGTCGATCTTGGATGCCAAAACCTCTGGGCTCAAAGCTGAAAAGGACTTCTTAAACGGCAGCGTAGATCTCCGCGTCTGGAGGGTCCAGCCCAGGTCGTGAAGATCAACGCCTCTACCGTCCTCTGTCTTCAGGAAGTCGGAGTATTTCTGCAAGATCGACACCAGAGAATCCTCGGTGGCTGCAGAGAATATGAAGGGAGTGAGCGTTACAGGAGGAGCGGCGCTGCTGCTGCTGCTGCTGCTGCTGCTGCTCTCGCCCGCGGTGACCGCTTTGGAGGAATAGCTTTCTAAGATGGCGTGTCCATTTGTGCCTCCGAAACCTGTTTTGAGAAGTGCCAAGTCAGCAGCAGAAAATGAAAACCATCTAATCCGCGTGAAGGCGCAATTAAGACACAGAATGACCTTGGTAATCACTCACCAAAGCTATTGACACTCGCCCGCCGCGGCACCCCATCGGGCAGCGTAGGCCACGCCGTGGCTTTTGTCGGCACGGCCATATTATCGCAGTACTGCGCAACGTCCGGATTCATCCGAGTAAGGAGCATGTTCGGCGGGATGGTTCCATGTCGCAGGGCCTGAGCGGCCTTCAGCACACCGGCTAGGCCGGCGGTGCCTTCGGTGTGCCCAATAATGGTCTTGATAGAACCAACATAGAGAGGACTGCCTTCATTTGCTTGTTGACCGCCGAAACACTCCTTGATTGCAGCAGCCTCTCGGGGATCACCGGCCTTGGTACCAGTGCCATCTGAAACGTTCGTTTGATATTAGCCAGCTGTACGAGGTACGAAGAGTTTCTGCGGTATTATTATATCACGGTGCAATGATCTTTTCAGGTATTACTCACGAGCTTCAAAAAACTGAGGCCGGTCACGTGGGTTCGATGTATCGAGACCAGCCCTAGCGTAGGTGGCCCTAATCAGAGCCGCCTGTGCCTCCGTGCTGGGGACTGTCAACCCTGTTGACTTGCCGTCCTGGTTCACTCCAGTCTCCCGGATGAGGCACTCGATATGGTCACCATCGGCAATGGCATCGCTCAGCTTTTTCAAGACCAGGGCTGCGATGCCATCTCCTCTGGCGTATCCGTCTGCATCAGCACTCCACATCCTGGACCGGCCAGTCGGAGACAACAGGCTCATCTTGCTCTCGCCAACGAACTGCTCTATTTTGAGGGAAGACGCGACCGTATGTTAGCAAGAGAGTCTTCGGAAGCTTCTAGGCCTGCCTGATCAGCAGTAAGTACATGAGGTAAGATATCCACTAACCCGGTCCAAGCAGCAGCTCCGTTCCGCCCGCAATGGCCACGCGCGACTCGCCAGTACGCAGAGCCCGGACACTCTGATGAAGGGCCACCATGCTGGAAGAGCATGCCGTGTCAATAGTCATGGACGGGCCGTGCCAGTCGAAGAAGTAGGAAAGCCGGTTGGCGAGGATGGCGCGCGATGTGCCAGTCGAAAAATAAGTAGGCATGCTCTCCATGTCTCGGATGAGTATGTCGTTATAGTCAACCGACATGGTGCCGACCATCACGGCGGTGTCTGAGCCGCGCAGCTTCTCGATGGTATGGCCGCCGGCCTCAAGGGCCTCGTAAACCACTTCCATCAGCAGTCTCTGCTGGGGGTCTGTCGATACTTAGTCAGCTTCCAACATTTCCTCTCCCCTAGGATAAGAGTTCATGGGTTTTGACGTACCTATTGCGTCGGCCTCGTTGGGGCTGATGTTAAAAAAGGTACCATCAAACCGACGCACATCCTCGTCCAACATGTACGCCCTCTGAACGTTTGTCGTCCCGTGGTGCGTGCCCTTGGGGTGATAGTAGCCCTTCAGCTCGAACCTCTCGTCGGGAATCGCCTTGGATACATCTCTGGGCTTCTCGAGGAGCTTCCACAAAGATGAGGGTGAACTGGCACCACCAGGAAAGCGGCAACCGCTCCCAACAACGGCGATGGGTTCTACTGCGAATTCCGCCATTTCGATAATCAGATGTTCTTGTTCTTAACGAAGGGACAGTAAACGCAATTGATCAAGATGGACGAGAGTTTCATAGAGACGTCTGCGTTGTTCCGTCTTGTTGGGGGACAACGAGCTACTTTTGTGTGAAAAGGCACCAGCAACCCTCATCTTTCTATAATCTATTCTAGCATCTAGCAATGTCTACTGTTGATACATTGAAACGTCGCAATATGGAGTATGGTAACTCGAAGCGGTTGTGGATTGTGGTTACAAACCCCGTCTCAGAGAGTATCGGGCACATAATACCTCGCCCAATTTGCCCACATAAGTTTCCTTTCTTTCTTCTCTTCTTTTAGCAAACAACATTCGACAACGGATGTAAGTACCTATCAGTAAACTCCAGGCTAATGCTTAATTACCGGGACCCTATAGGATCGTGAAGATTGATCATCGCGGATGCATGTATTATCAAATCACCTCACAGATGATAGCACCACCCAGAATCATATTAGTGAGCTATGTTACATTGCCTCAGAATTGGCCATCTAGCCTTTGTATGTTCTCCTGTCCACATCTGTAATACCTCCTAAATCTTATTGATACGAGAAATTAGTGGCGTCAGTTGTCGGTATAATAGACTGAAACCCGCCGATCGCGCATATGCTCCACAGTAAGACTGCATACTATACAATAATGCCGGTGAGAACATCAGCCTGTCTGTCCAATCATGGCAATCAAATGGAAATCTCGGTTCGCGTCACTCATGACCATGCGTCGTCAATACCACGGACTAGTTGGGTATCGCACCCAGGCAACAGTATGCTTCCGCTCAGGCGAATAGACCAGTCGAGTGACAAAGCTGCTCTCTTAGCCTCCCACACTCCTACTACGGTGTCGTACAGCAAAAAGGGCACCTTGGTCAAGTACTCTTGGTCTGTGCTGTGGTAGGTAGGAGTTACCTGGTTGGGATGCCCCAAAATTACCCATCATAGCATACGATAGTCATTACCTTTGATGGGCTGTGCTAGAAAACTCCTCTACATGTCATGTCACATGCCTCGAACAGTGGCACCGAGATAGTGAAAAGTCTCTGGATGAATTTAGAATACAAATATAAACCACTGGGTACGCCGCTTCGGCAAAACCCCCGAAGGCCCCTCTTCAACTCCAGTTGACGACATCAGCCAAGACCACCTACGTAAATCTTCTTTCCACTATCACTAGTAACAGAAAACAGAGTAGAACTCGTGGTTATCCACAACTTGGACCCATGGACGTCTTTCAGAATAAGCCAGACAAGATCTTGGCGCTCCTTGGCGCTGCTGGTGCGTTGGTGAGCTGTCCCCTTCTCCAGCACAAGAACCCTATCATGTGTGTACGTCTGGCTGATTCCTTAGCCAGGCATGTGTCTACCTGGTGCTCAATGTGGTACACGCCCTTCGATACACTGATCTTAGTCACATCCCCGGACCTAAACTCAACGCCCTGTCGATGATCCCATACGCGAGACACATGCTGGCGGGGAGTACGGTAGAAAATGCTGTGCGACTGCACAGAGAGTACGGCGACGTGGTCAGAATTGGACCCAAGGAGGTGTCTTTTATATCTGGAGACACTGCTTTCCCGGATATTTACGGTAGGCAGGCTATTATTTTGATCGGCGTGGTGGAGCTGCCAAGAGATTCTTTTGTTTTTTAACACCACTCGCAGGCTTTCGCACCGGCAAACTCAAGGGCCATAGAAACATGTACAAGGTGTGTCACGAAATACCCGGTCTTGGCTCGAGCTTAAAAAGTGTAACCCGTTCCACTACTAGGACCCTGCGTGGTACGTAAAGCCTGAGAATGGAGTCTCGTCTATCTTGCACGCCGACGACGAGGACCACTCGCGAGGTACGTCGCTCAAAAAATCATTTGGTGTGTATCTAAGACTCATTACCACTGCAGGCCGTCGAGTCTTGGCACACGCATTCAGCGAGAGAGCGGTGACCGCGCAAGAATCTCTTTTGCAGGGCTACATCGACCAGTTGGTCGGAAGACTGCGAGAGGTCACGTCCCAAAGCCAAGAACCAGTGGATATGGTCCAGTGGTACAACTGGTAGGACTTCTCTGGGTTTTTGCTCGCAGCTGGAGTTGGATGCTGATCCCGCTTGACCGCGAGTTTAGGACCACATTTGATGTGATAGCTGATTTGATGTTCGGTATGTCGAAGGACTGTTGTTACAAACCCCTGCTCTGATTGATTACAGGATGGACGAATTAACACCAAGTTCGTCAGGTCAACCCTTTGGATGCTTGCAGGACCTCTCAACGCACGGCATTGTAGCTCTGCTCCTCGAGTCATTCAAGTCGCTCAGGATTCTCTATGTGCTCGCGCATTTTCCCTGGCTAAAGTACCTCGGAAATCTTGCCGTTGATAGCAGCCTGATACAAAAACGCAAGCAATATCTGGTATGGACCCATTTTTTTCTCACTTTGTCAGTTGATATCATCCTTTTGTGAGTGCTGACAAGTTACAGGCATGGGTCTCTGCCCAGGTCACGAAGAGGATCGATCGAGATACAGCCCGCCCTGATTTTATGACCTTGATCCTGGCCAACAATGGAAGGAAAGGCGTCGAGCTGTCTCGCGCCGAGATCGACTCGAATGCCAATTTGATGTTGAATGCAGGCTCCGAGACGACTGCCTCGCTGCTCAGCGCCGCAACGTGGTTATTGCTGAAACATCCCGTGGCCATGCAGAGGCTCCAGGATGAGATTCGGGAGAAATTCGCCCGGTACCAAGACATCACCCTGGCTGCCGTTAGCGAGATACCTTACCTGTCAGCTTGCTTGTCCGAGGCCCTGCGGCTGTTCCCGCCTGTGCCTGTGGGATTCGGTAGGGTGGTGAACACAGGTGGCGAGTACGTCAGTGGGGTGTACATACCAGAGGGCACCGTCGTCTCTGTGAGCCACTATGCGGCATATCACTCCGAGCGGAACTTCAAGGACGCGGACGACTTTGTTCCGGAACGGTGGTGTGTTCAACCCTTGTATTCCAAAGTCCGCCTATACGAATGTCACTAATGTCCAGTCAGGCTTGGAGATGAGCGTTATGCGGACGACAATAAGGTTGGCTGGCAGCCTTTCAGTTTCGGCCCGCGTAGTTGTTTGGGCCGCAACCTCGCTTGGGCAGAGCTGCGACTCATCTTGGCCAAGATCTTGTGGTCTTTCGACTTGGAGCTGGATCGAAGAAGTTGTGATTGGATGAATCAGTGCAAGGTAATGAGGCTTTGGGTGAAGCCGCCGTTGGCAGTCAGGCTGCGAGAAGTGATTAGGCAATAAAGAAAAGTTGGGTCAACTGAACTTGGTGCGCATGGAGCCGGTGGTGGATATGGAGTCAGCACTCTGCGGGATCCTGTAACAAGTGGCAATCATATGAATGTAAAGCGCAGTGGAGAGTTAAGCTGAGAACATAAACTTATGTGGCCATAATTTTTCAAACCTAACACGCACTCCTGGTGTTATTCTCTGTCCGCATCAATCCTTTAACATGTCCCAGACTGTGATATAATAATAACCGGAGACGACAGGATGACTCCCAGCCGTGCTGCCTATGTCTCCAGCTTAGGATACTCATTAGACAGCGATTAAGGCGGCACCCTTAACTTTGGTCCGGAGCTGGAATACACAGTGCTTAAATATGGGATTAAGGGCAAGCCTAGTTCTATCAACGGTTGATGGCGTGTATGTGCTGCGAGTGGAAGTTGTAGAGAAAAAGTATCGACCGTGACAAACATAGACGCAATGCACTTTGTTGGCTTGACATAGGAGATCATAATTCCGAAGAAATTTTGTATTGATAGCGGTAAGTCATGTGTTCCTGATAATTCACAACTAGCTACACCACGTAGGGCAGAGCCAGGAAATCCCGAATCTTGAACCCATCGGTACTTGACATCAAGGAAATATCGCTACCCGTCGGGATATGCGAACAAGCGCCAACTGTACACTCAGGCAACAGCAACGTCATCCACCAGTCCATAACCCTTGTAGAACTTCTTCTTAATGTGTTGCTGCACGGTTTCGTTATCATCGTCACTGGGGTTCAGGGGGTTGACGAGATTCAGGTTACCATGCCAGAATGCAGGCACGGTGAACCTCTCGGAACCCGACTTGTTAATGACCCTGTGAAGAGTACTCTTGTACTCGCCCGCAGTCCACTTCTGGATTAGGTCGCCGAGGTTGATGACGAATTTGTCTTCAACAGCCGGGAGTGCGATCCACTGGTTTGTGGCAGCGTGCCAGACCTCCAGTCCGTCCTGGCCCTGTTGCTGGAGGAGGATGGTAATGCCACCATAGTCCGTGTGTTGCCCGGAGCCAAACTGGCGCGGGTCCTTGAAAGTATGCTCCGGATAGCGAAGTAGCTTGAGGAACCTGGTGGGAGAATTAGTTATACAGGTTCATACGAAGGAAGCTGATAATCGCGACGCAGGCATCGGCTTACATGGCAACATCGTCGAACTTCTTGACGAGGCTGGCCGGATGCCCGAGGCTGACGATGAGAACCTCCATAACCATGTATCCAACATGGACGAGATGGTTGAAGTACTCTTCGACAGGCTTCCGGAACTGATCGACGGCCAACGCCGAGGGCCAGACATTAGGGCCCTTCAGGAAGTCGACCTCTTCGAGGGGCAGTTCCTTGCCCACAAAGAAACCCTATTTGAAAATGTCAGTGAATCAGGGACCAGCAGCCATACAATCAAGACATATAGCGCACCTCTTTGGCGTCAGGAAGGAGGTCGCCTTTGTGCGGATCGTTGGCCTTCTGCTGGCCTGGACCTTCGTAGCCTCTACGCCAAGAACTGGATAAATGCCAGAGTCAGTGCTTATTATGAGGGGCGGCTTGAAAAGACGACCAGAGCGTGTGGGGATCGGTCGAACAGGAAACCACCGTCAAGTGAGTTCCCCTCAGGTCCCAAATATTCTCTTGAGGTCAAAGACAATGACTGAGACTCGGGCAAGGATTCTTTGATGAAGCATTACTTACTACTTGTGAAGGGAGAGTGCCGTCTTCTTCTCCTTGGGCAAGTCAAAGAAGGTCTTGCAAGCCTTGAGCATTCCTCGTTGGACTTCAACAGGCACGCCATGTCCTGCAACTTGGAAGAAGCCATGATCCAGACACGCCCTCCTCACCTGATTGACAAGGTCCTGCTTCTTCGCTGGGTCCGTTGTGTCGAAGTATTCGCGCAGGTCGATTGTAGGGATGTACTTCTCATTGTTGTCAACCACAGCCGCGTTCGCGTCTGCCGCCATTGTGGATTATTGAGCGTGAGAAACAAAGTATTTGGTAATCTAGATTGAGGAGATGGAACGGTTCGGCACGGCGTTGACTTTATAGATTCCGATATCTACCTTCGTCCACAATATACACTTGAGACCAGCTATGTTTAAGTATGTCTAGACTGGCCACCTTGCGTTTCGTCTAAATCTAACTGATCCAAGTCCTTTTCGGCACTCTACGAGACCAATTGGTAAAACCACGTGAAGCGGCATGAAAACCACGTGAAGCCGCATTAAAGTCCTGACGAATTTTGCCCGTTGGGGGCTTCGGCATAATGAATATCAGAGACCCTATCTGGAACCTATTGATCGCCCTCTGTTTTGAACCGTGGTGAAATACGGAATTAGGGGTGTGATCGCGATATGTGCGCGTAAGGAAATGTGCCAGGATGTCGCAAATCCACCGATGCCTTGCATTCTTACGCGTAGTTCCGCCACCTCGAATGTCACCTTGCAAAAAAGTACCTAACAAGCCTGGTTCAGGCGGGGACATAAGCATGCATGCAAATTACCTCGCGTCGGCTAATAAATCCTTCAGCCATCAAAGTTAAAAATGTGTACTCTGCGACTACCAATCTTTTCTATGCACAGGATTACCGCTGAGCGATTATGACGAACTTGAATCCGATTCGTTCCAGAGTCCGATAGACGGCAGAAGGTGGCAAGATGTCCGCAGGAATTCTCTCTCTTTCGTTCCTTGGTTTTCTTCTTCTTTTTTTTTCTCTGGTCTCCTGAAACTTTAAAAAAAGACGGAAAATGAATGCAAATCTTATCGTAACTCACTAAGCACAGCTGTCTACAACCATATACAGAGTTGGTGCAATATTGAGCAGTCATTACGAGCCCTAAACCGATGAAAACCGTAAATCTTAACAAGGTTGAAAGCCGGAGTCTTTTTCATGATGTGAATACTCTCAATAGCATGAAAACGCCAATCGATATAAGCAGAAGCCTTTTGTGCCTGACATGGACGGACTCGTGCAAATTCTATGGTGATTTTCTTAATTATTCGAGGAGCGTAGTGTGCGGGTGACGTTCGTTCAGTGCCAGCGGCCAGTCACTCGTGTGGCGGCCGCAAACTAGCCCCTTGTTTTTAGAGCCTTCTTTCATAGATTATATAATTTATTGAGAAGAAAGCCTAGGTGACATGAGTTAATGACGATGTCTCATGACCTATGACATCTTGATATGCTGGTTACAGAATAAATCACAAGCAACAAGAGCTTTTGCGTGCTGAGACCCAATTTTCGGCACTCCAGCGTATGTAACCCCAGGATTAGGGTCGAGCCTGTTAAATATCAGCAAGTCATCTTAAGTATCCAATATGAAGAGCTTGACAAGTGAGGACACAGTCATTGCTACCAAGTAAATACAATAAATTTCATCGCCAATCTAAGTATTGAATCTGTACATTACACTCCTTAGCGTCAGTGTACACTTGCAAAATCTATCAAAGTACTTCAGCATCCAAGGCTTTGTCCTTGACACCGCCCGTGCAGCCGTGCTAGCATCAAGTACTTCAGTACGTTCAGACCGCAGGATTGCTTATGCTAAATGGCTTCTTTACATTTCGCCGCCAACCTCAACAAGTTAAACCCATAACTATGAACTGACCTGGCCTAAAACCATCAGAGTATCGAATTTACAAGCCAAAAAATGAGCACCAAGGTACATGTTGCTGCATATTCTCGGGAACTGAAAAATACGCTGCCCTATTCGAAGAGATACCCCTATGTGCTAGCTCTAATGCGGGCCAGCCTTCTCCCACGTGCGTATCATCAGATACTCGGTATGCCGCAGCATCTAGATGGGGAATGGTAGACTCAAGGTCTTGTATCATTGAGGACAGAGTAGGGGCCACCTCTGAGGCTTTGCTTTGTCCACCAGGGACTTGTGAAGGATCCAGAAATATATGTTGCAAATCTCGGGAGAAGGATCGGGGTACAGAAACAGCACTATCTGGGCTCAGGCCAAATGTAATCAGCGCCTTGCCCTGGTCTCTGGAGCTCTGGGAGCTCTCGCATGTCTCCGAGGTTAACTTCGATGCTGGGCCAGCAATCCGTGCCCGCATGGCCTTTAGACATTGCCATTCGGGGTCTGGATCTTCCCCGGAGCCGGCAGGGCAGGGTCGAGGGCCCAGCGGCTGCATGGTCGGCAATGTCTTCACCAGAAAGAAGATGTTGAGTGTCCGGTCAACCATTTCCAGCGCCTCCTGGCCATGCTCTGCCCTGGGCTCACGTTTGAGTTGGTTCAAGATGATGAATGTTGCCGTCAATGCGAGGGGTGTAATATTGGTTTTTACAAACCATAATTGTGCCGAGGACCTTGCCAGTTGTACAATTCCGTGGATATGGATGACAACGTCAATGCTCAGCTGGAAAGTACTGTTGTGAAGGACATTAGCGACTACTGACTGAATCTCTGTCCGTACGTACACGAAATAAAGAAGAAGGGAAAAAAGGAAAGAAGAGAAGGAAAAAGAGAAAAGAAAGAAAAAGGTGAGTGGGGAGGGGATCAAATTTACCTCATCCATAGCATCTGGCTCTGTTGCACTGTGAGGCTGGGATGGCCTAGAAAGGCTTTTTGTAGTACCATCAAGGACCCCTTGACCAACGCTATGAGAGCAGTCCTTGCCCATGGGATGAAGGCGGCCTGTTCCTCGTCGCTCTCATGAGGGGATTGGTGGCTTGACAAGAGGCTGTCAGAGGACATGTGGCTCTGCCTTCGACCATGGAGACTTGGGGTTCCCAACGCAGCAATGATCACAGCTAGCTTGGTGTGTAGCGATTTATACCGCTTGAGATGGATGTCGAGATCTGCTTGTCCAAACTCATGGCAGCTGTTTATTCGATGCAACAACGCGTGTAGAAACCTAGCCACCTCGGCAGTTCCTACTGCGAAGCGCAGCGGCAGCGAATGCTCGTGGGAGCTCGACACTGAGGGAGACCGGGCACCCACCGGCCGAACCTCTTCTGCAGGCTCCAAAGCCGGATCGCACAATACCTGCACGTCCCACTGGTGACCCTCAGCTCCACATTGCATCTGCAAGCCGTACCGGAGCGAACACTGGACGTCTAGCCGGACCACATACCACCAGATGCGTCGTCGTAGTTCTTGCGTGGTCGCATTGAGACCCTGCGTCGTAAAATCTCGATGAAGCCCCAGATATTGTGCTGTGCGGACCGCTCTGCTGACAAAGGACTGAGTCTGGATGGCAGTGTGGTTGAGTCCAGCAAAACAATGACAAAGGAGCGAGGCGGTGAAAGTGTTCAGCGTAGGATCTCTGGGATGGCGAAATCGATCTAGAGCCTTGTTGCACACGGTTTTCAGCCCATCAATCAGTGTCGACATGTTAGCCGTTCTCAATGCTGGGGACTGCGACCAAAGGCTAGTTGGTGCTGCCGTAGCACCGCAGTATAGAGCAGCAAAGAGGACGGTAACAACGCTGGAGTCTTTGAAGCGATCGCTGGATTTCCCGCTCTGTGCCTTTTGAGCACGTATGTCCCACAAGATACTATAGTCTCGGTATAGAGTGGGGAGATCAACGAGGGGATTGAGAGGGTAAATGGTGGAAACGAATGATTGTATGAAGCTGTCACAAATTGTCTTGCTAGGGATATCTTCGACCAGGTCGAGGAGGCCAGCCTCGTCACGACAAGATGCGGTGGGTCGTATCGATTCGGCAGTAGGAATATGGGCGCCGCCTGTGGATGGGATGCACAGAGGCTCCTTGATAAATATGTGAGTTAATGAACAAGCACATAGTGATTTGGCGCGCGGAACATGGGTATTTACCTGGCTTTCAATGTGAGCCCAGAAGGATTTCTCGACGTAGGGTGGTGGCTTGTCTTGAGAATCAGGGCCTGGGGCCATGGACCTTGATGGCCGGTGGTCTTCGCCGTTCTCGCCGGGCCGGAACGATTCATCTTCGGGAGACATGCTTGTTATGAAGGGCTGCATGGGCTCGGTGTATCCTTGGAGCACTGACGGCTGCCCTGCCCCTGCCAGCGCCTGGATGGCCCCCGTCAGCTCATCATGCCATGACGCTGATTGGATGGGCGAGAAGTCCAAGAAGTTGACACTGGCGGAAAGGGAGTCAGATCCTTGTAGGTAACCCTGGGCTCTTGACGATGGTAACGGCTGAAAAGTGAAAGAGTCCTCAAGCACGGCCGGATTGCGCTGTAGGGACTCGGGCGAGAGACCCATGGTATCGTCCAGACACACTCCCTGCTATGGTATTTTTGCTCTGGCTTTAGTACAAATCCCACTCCACGCCGCATCACGGGGGTTCAGTCTGGTGTTGAAGGGGAAAAAAATAGTAACTCACCGTATCTTCCCTCAGGGTGGCATCATTACCATGGGTGAGTCGAGTGTGTCGTGCTTGAGTGCCGTGCGCAGAAGACTCGGGTTTTGAACGAGGGCGACCCTTAGGCAGCGCCACGCTGTATACGCACTTGGTGCCATGACGCAGGCATCTTCCACAGCTCTCCTCATTGGCGCTCGAATGCCGAGGACAGCGTAGTTTCTGCGCGTGGCATCGGTCACAAGATAGACGCTTCCGAGCCGCAGACATTGAGGATGTGTTTGGACGTGCAACGGGGGGCCCCCCTTGAACAGAATTCCAAATGAACAAGGACGCGCTGTCATGAGGTTGCCAAGCCACTACTGTAAAGTTACACTGACCTCTTCCTCACGAATCTGACCATGCCGTCGCCCTTTAGGACGAAAAGCAAAGCGGTAAGGAGATATAAGCAACTGAGCAGCGTCGATCGAAGCCGGCCACGTGCTATTAAGGTTTGTTGTGTGTTGGAGCTTTCAGGGCCAGAAGCGAGATTGTTTGCGATTGTTGCAACGACGATGGGCCTACGTGGGGTATGGGTGTGTGTCTGTGGGTTGTGGGTTGTGGGTGTGGGTGTGGTTGTGGGTGTGGATGTGGTTCCTGAAAAAACCATGGGAAGCGAAAACCGTGTCCTGAGTAAGGTTAACTGATAACGATGTAGCCTGAGACAGATGATGCGGACATGTCTCCGGAGCCGGAACAAGTTTTCTAAGAGACCTATTTCACATGTTTTCTAATCCTGCAAGAAACATACGGCAGGTCTGATGATGGATGAACGGAACAGCTGTTGATGCTGCACTGCATGCAAAAGAGATGCGGGGGAAATCTGACGACGGCCGGGAGGAGCGGAGAGCGGCTTGCGGGATGGTGGCTGTGCCCGATTGAGAGAGTTTCGGAAGAACATGGGGCACGTTGACGTAAACTTTCAAAATTGACTTTTGAGCGATTTAGCAGCAAAGCGAGTTCTCCACCACCGTCCGCGTCTGGTGGACCAGTAGATTTGATTGCTGACCATATCTACTACATATGTAGATTGATAGAGCTAGTTTCAACAGAAACTTGATACGCGGCACGATTCAGTATGCGAAAGCATGCTGGGAGGAGACGGCCAGGCACGAGAGAAGGATTCACGGCTGACAGGCAGCACGCCATCATATCCATGTTTTCCCATGCAGATTCCTATCCGTGTCTTTCCGCATCCACAACAAGCATGCAGGCAGAAGGATCCCTTCTCGGTTGCAAGGTTGTACCCGTCTTACTTGCCCGTCACGATACCGATATCCCCCTCGCCCCAGGTGCTCTGCATCTTCCAGTCGGTGATCTTCCAGGTGGCGCCGTCGCTATCTTTAGCGAGCTCCAGCAGGTATAGGGCGCCGGTCAGGAAGCGGTCAGCGTTGCCCTGCATGCCCTGGCCACCGCGATAGTGCTGGGCAAGGGTGGAGGCAGTCAGTGTGGCCTTGCTGCCGCCGTCGGCAATGTGGATGCGGGTGTTGGTGACGAAGTGGGTGGTCTCGAGCTTGGCGATGTTGTCGAAGCAGTCCGAGACGATGCTCCCGAGGCCCTTCATGGTGTAGCCGTTCAGGGTGAAGTTAGCGTCTTGGTGAAAGGCAGACCGAAAAAGGTCCACATCGTTGGTGTCGAGGCCGGTGACGCAACGGTACAAGGCATCAGCAACCGCGTCGCGCCCGCTGAGGGGCGGGGACAGGGTGACAGGCAGGGTCCAGCCGCTGAGGGGAGCCATGAGTAGTGTTTAGTGGGCGATAAAGCAGCGGATAGAAGGACGAGTGGATAAGTATTGTTGAGAAGGATTTAGATCTCGGAATGGTCCGTCTTGGTCCCAGGATGGCCCAGCAGGGGAAGGGGGAATTGCGCCGTACAAATAGGTGCAGCCACCATGCCCGATCGGTGATTTTGTTCTTCTCTTTCTTTCTCCCTCTGCTTGTCTCCTTGTAAGACCGGGGTTAACTCCGAACGTTGTAGTTTGTGAAGGGAGAGGGTTGTTGTACGTACGGCAGGGGGTTGGGGGGTTGGGTTAGGTACATGGTACTCTTGATCGGTGCGAGACCCACACAAGGCACGCCGCACGCGTTCATGTAGTTGTACTGTGTACAACCTCTCCAGAGACATTATAAGTGGTGCTTTTCACACTTGGTCCCCACTGAATCCTTCCTATGGGACCTTCCGTATCGCAACATGGAGGCTTACTGAGATTTTGCAGAAACCGCATAGTACCATAGGAGTAACTTGAGAAACCCAGATAAACAATACCTAACAAGTTTTAGGTCTCGTATCTGCACCATGGTACTGGTATCTGTGGATATCCAGCAGTAGCAATGCGTGCTACTGCTGGCTCGATCCATAAGGACTTCCAGGCTGAGACAAGCCCAACGTGAGCCAATGCTATCAAGGATCGGACTAGAGCCTTGCGTTGCCAAGTGCCAAGTGCCAAGTGCCATGTGCCTATCAAGCTTCTCCGGCTCGTGCCGTCATTGACTAGTAAGAGAGACCCATCCAAATTCTATGGTGCTCACCTTTAAAGGGAAGAGAGGGGAAAAGCAGACAAGGATGGGGGGAGAAGAAAAAGAACAAGGAGAAAGAAAGCAAGAGAGGAGGGAAAAAAAAAAGAAGAAGAGCGCACTCACTCGGTAAATGCAAATGTGTATTTAATTGGAGGGGAAAAAAAACAGTCGGTTGTCGAATCTTCCATTCCGTCTTTCAGCTTCATCACAGGACAAAAGTTGAAGTGCACAGATCTATAGTATTTGATATCTTCGCATTGGATTCTAAATTCGTAAACGAGATATTTTGCCCCCTGAAATCGCTGTTTCTTATAAAAATAAGCAATTAATTGATAAATCATGTTTCCATTTCGGTATTAATCCATGTGGAGCGAACCTCCTCAGGGGGTTGTCTCATTTATCCATGACGGCAATCATGCATGCATTTACCGAAAGAGAACAACGAGAAGGCCCGATGAACATCTGCATACTTTTTCTAAGCACGTATGTAGGTTCGGTGCATAGCCAAGGGGCGCATAACAGCCGACAAACTCAGTTTCTCCACTTGGGCGACACGGCAAGCGACAGAAAGCTGGGTTCGTCCAAGGCTGTACGCTCTAGCCGTGGCCAGATCAAATGATCAGCCAGAGAGGCATAATTACCAGTGACGCCGCCTGAGGACCTTATCTCGCCATGTCTAAGTGATGACAGAACCCCGACCTGCAAGCGCAGCCTGAAGCCGTCCTTTTACCTCTCTGCTGATCTAGGTGAGAACAAGTTTTCATCCCCCTCGACCGATCTTACCTGATCTATCCTATTCCCTTGTGGTCCATGGCGTGAAAGCTGAGACGAAATTCCGTGAAGCATGCCTCGCAGTTCGGCGGAGGGCGACCTAGATGAGCAGCAGCAGCAGCAGCTGGAGCGCCGTCGTAAGCTGAACCGAGAGGCCCAGAAGCGTTTCCGCGGTAGGTCCATGTCTATCTGCTCCATTCTTCCTGCCAAAGCACTCGTCCATATCAGTGCTTCTCCAGCTAACTTGTTCCCCTTTCAAATATTTCTGCATGGGACAGACCGGAAGCAGCAGGCCAAGAGGCAAGGGAGAAGTGAAGAAGTGGCGAGCCCGTCCTCCTCCTCCGGGACAGCAGGCCCGCATGACTATGCGTCGTTGAACTTTTCGCGCCATGGTCTCGGACAGCCACTGGAGCATGGGCCAGCGATGGTGGCCACAATGGATGAAAGCCCACCCGAAGAGTCGCCCAGTACGGAACATCCAAATGGCGTTGACCCCATCATGGCGGCCGCAGCCGCTTCGCCCACCTCAAGCCACTCGGCAAGCCCCTGGGTGGACCACCAATCACTCCTCACGGCATGCTCGTTTGCCTCACCATTCGGCAGCCCAGCAGTTGGACAGGCAAGCCTCGGCGCTTTCCATCTCTTGACCACACCGCTGGATACAATCTTGTCAGCAAACGAGGGGCTCCAGTGGCAGAACAGCCCAGCTGATGGGCCGTCTGTCGGTTCGGATCAGAGCTCTGCCCAGTTGATAGACGGGGTTCTCAACTCGATGGCACCCCCCACGCCTCCGACCACGATGACGACGCTGTCTACGGGCAGGGGGGTAAGTTATGGTAGCAGCACCAAGGACAGCACTCCAACCGATGCTGAGGAGGACAGGGAGCCCATCGCTACAAGTAACAAAGAGCCTGAAGATACAGGAACCAACAGTCTCAACGCCGCGCTCTTTCTTGCCGCGGAACACGGCCATGCTGGGGTGGTCCGCACCCTCGTCCAGAGTGGCGCAGATGTGAATGCAGCTGATGAGAATGGCAACACCGCCCTGCACCTGGCCGTCCGTTTCAAACACCAGGATGTGGTGACCGTGTTGCTGAGGCACAGCGCTCGGAGGCATGTGCAGAACTTTGATGGGCTCGAACCTCTGTGAGTCCAGACAACCCACTTACATAAAACAAGAGGCCACAATTCCAAGACTGCCGTGTTTCTTTTCTTTTCTTCTTTTTGTTCCTCTTCATTTTCGCTTGCTAACATGGTATCAAGACAACTGGCCGCCAAAGTTGGGTTTGATGTAGGGGTTAAATTACTGCTTCGAGGCAATTAATTTCGGACAGGGATGAATACAGGGAGCAAATCGGGATGGTTAGGTGTTGGGCGTAGGGTGTGATTGTACCTAATACTTTTAAACAACAAAGAAACTCTGCCTTTTTTTCTTTTTTTTTCCGATTTCGTTTTCTTTTGTTTATCAAGAATATCCGGTGCCAGGTACTAGGATCAAGCAGCCATATAATATGTTTGATAGAATCGTAGGAGATCATTTGTTTTACTCACCTTACTACCAGGCCTTAACATATTCGTTTAATTTCATCTTTTCTCTATCCTTTTTCAGAAACCCTTCCCCGCACTATTAAGGCTCATTACAAACATTTCTGCATTTGTCTCCAACATTTACTTGCTAGAGTATTGTAGAATTCACCTCAGCTCGTTTGATTTGTATAGTATGTACAGCCAGAGTAGCGAAGTGATATGAAAATCATTTCTGGACGTTGCAAGTAGACGGGGAATTCTCTCCGGAACCCGTCTATTGTTTATACTCGCTTGTCGCGGCAGTTGAGCACCGAGCGACGTACAGTCCTCATTCATACTCGTCGCCCTTTGAGCGCCAGATAATTTGGTCACCTGGGAAGAAAGTATAAGATAATCTAGGATTGGCCCCCGTGCATTGATTTCCCCAGCCGTTCCAGACAACTAGCTACTTCCAGCTGCCGCTCTCAAAATAGCGTGAACTTGCTCCACTGCCTGATTCGAGCACCATATACGTAAAAGAGGATGGGGACTGGGATCATGGCGATGCAGAGGAACCCGAGTAATGACATAGCCCAGGGCACACCAAGGTTGTTAAACTATTTGAATCGAGCAGAGGTCAGCATAGAACCAGTCAGTGCATTAATCATGCGAGCGGCTATATGTAGGCTTTTTCATTCATCCTCCTTACCAAATATGTGGAGAACATGGGAAAGGCAGCACCCAGGAGGCCACGAAACATGGCGTTGATCGCGATGGCCGAGTTGGCGTTCATCTTGTATACGTCGATTATGTAGTTCAATCCCTGTTGTGTGGTGAACAGCATGGTTAGATCCAAGGCCGTTGATGAGTCCATTGGCCTGCATGTCTTTTTCACTTTCTTTTCTCCCCGGAGACGAAACGCTCTACGTACCTGCAGGAAGACAAGCAAAATTCCACAACCGATGAACACTCCTGAAACGACCTGCGGCACCCATGTCATCTCTGGATTTGATGTCCCTGCATTGAGTGACACACATATAGGGTCAGGACAGTCGTTCATCTCTCGCGGGGCCATAGGCAGGGAGGGGGAAACAAAAGACACAAAGATGAAGAAAAAGGGGGTCAGGGAGGACACTTACATGCGAACCAGAACATACCAATAGGCATCAGAACACTACCGAGGATCATGGGAACCAGGCGCTCCTCGGGAATATTGCCATCGTGCTCCTGCATCTTACGCTGCATACGCGTCTTGGTGTGCAAGATGATGATGGCCACGCCCACGAGCACCCCGACCGTAATGCCGAGAAACGGCAGGGCGCCTACGCCAAGGTTCCAGCCGCGCTGCTGCTCAAAAGCGATGGGGTACGCCTCGAAGGAGAGATAGAAGAAGCCGTAGATGAAGCCCATGTGCAGGGTGACGAGGGCGAGTATGGGCTCCTGCGCGACCATGAGCCAAGGTTTGAACACATACAGCCGGGCTAGCTCTCGTGCCTTGACAAGCGCGGCGTCGTCCTCAGTGGGGGTAGCATTGTTGCGGTCA
Source organism: Cryphonectria radicalis (assembly GCA_014849355.1). Taxonomy (NCBI): domain Eukaryota; kingdom Fungi; phylum Ascomycota; class Sordariomycetes; order Diaporthales; family Cryphonectriaceae; genus Cryphonectria; species Cryphonectria radicalis. The sequence continues at coordinate 294,134 of JACWQW010000021.1, forward strand.
TCATCGCTGTTGTCGGTCGATGCAGGAGTTGAGGAAACCTGCTTTCTTTTCTTGGCCCTGCGCGACAGGAGCACGGGGCTGTAGGTCTCGGGTACGGCGACAAAGTACACGAGCAGCAGGGCCAGGCCCACAATAAGAGTAATCCACTGCGTCCAGCGCCAGCCCAGGTGAGACATTGTAACGAAGCCTCCAACTGTGTAGGAAATAATTAATCAGTATACAGAAAAAGCAGCAACAACTTTAACATCTAGATATAGCGGCGCAATGAACAGCAGTGGCGAGACTTATTTTGTACGTACCTATGGGGCCCAGGACGGGGCCCAAAAAAGTGGCAGAGGCAAAGCCAGCTACGGCCACGCCGCGCGGGAGAGGATCCCAGAGGTCGGCCAGTGCACCGCCAGCCTTTGTGATGGGTGACGAGACGCGAGTGATGTCAGTTTCAGCAGCTTCGACCTCAGGCGTACAAATTCAGGATATTGTATATCTGGACCCGTCTACTCACAATAGCCAGCGCTGCGGATCCAAAAACGCCGTTGAGGAAGCGGCAGACAAAGATGGTTGCTACGTTTGGTGCGACCGCGACAGGGATCACGAAGACCTCGAAGAGAAGGAGGCCGATGCTCAGAGGGTATTTGCGCCCAAGCACCTCAGACGCAGGGCCAAAGATCATGGGCCCGAACGCAAACCCCAGCACAAAGATAGCCGTTACGAGAATGGCCACCTCTTTTGTTATGTCGAACTCTTCGGCCAGGGCACCGACGGCCGGGCTCATGACCGACGAGTCAAACGTCACGAGGGAGACAAGCGAGGCCAGCATCGCAGTGATGAAGGCTTTTTTAGGGGTCGAGAAATTTCTAGGGTATTCCTGCCTCACGCGGAAGTCAGCAAGCCTGGAATTTCGAGGAGATCCATTTCGAGAATTCTAGGAGAAAAGAGCCGTCTCACCGGGTCGTCGAGCCCGTCCCAACCATCAGGCACCATCATTGCCATGGCGTCCTGCTGCTTCTCTCTCACGTTGTTCTCGCTGGCAGCCGGGTCGTTCCCGATCTGAAACTCCGTCGTGGCAGAGACCCGTGTTCTCTTGTCTTCTTCGCATGAAGTACTGCTTTTTCCTTGGACGCCATGTAGTCCGAGGTTACCATCGGTATTCATTATCTTCTTAATAAATCTGCTTTAAGAGGATCCATGACTTCATCGTAGGCACATCTGAAGACACGTATCTCTACAACCTTATTTTCCCTTTTCCTTCTTCTTCCTCCTTGCCAATAAGCTCTCTTCCATACTCCTCCTTAAGGGTATTGAATTTGCGACGCCGGAGATATCGGGCTTTGGGCACTTAGTAAGTGGAAACAAACGGTAAGACTGTAATGGTAACTGGGTCTTTCGGTGATTTAAAATGTGGATCCGTCGTCATGCAGTCCCTCCCTACTCCTCCCACCACGTAATGATTGCAGTCAAGCACGTTGGCGTGCATGTCGTTGCTTTACTACCCGCCTATGACTTACTTGGGGGACGTAATTAATTACATACTTGCAGCCCGAGAGAGAGAGAGAGAAACAGAGAGTGAGGAAAGAAAAGAAAAAACCACCTGTGACAGGGTTTTTCCGTGGATACAGAATGTTTGCATTATCATAAGTACGGGAATAGTTTCAAAGTAATTAAATAGCAGTTGGTAGGCAAATACTACAATGCATGAATATCAGCAGCAGCAGCAAGGAGCGGTTAAATTGATTATTACCTAACCAGTGTGTGTATCGGTCCCCAGCTTCACAAAAAAAAATTAGAAGAAAAAACAAGGAAGAAGACATCAGGCCACCATGCCCTCAGCAGTTCCCGTCGTTCCCGCAAGCCAGACAGCCATCGTGGCCGAGGGCGCCGGAAAGCTCTCCATCCGCCATGACGCTCCTGTCCCGGCTCTAGGCCCCGGCATCGCCATGGTCCGCACTGCCGCCGTGGCCATCAACCCGGTCGACGCGAAGATGCTCGACTACAGCCCCGTGCCAGGAGCCATCCACGGCTACGACTTCGCGGGCACCATCGTCGCCCTAGGGCCCGACACACCAGCCCACCTACAGGTCGGCCACCGCGTCGCTGGCTTCGTGCACGGTATGAACCCTGCCCTGCCAGACGTGGGCGCATTTGCCCAGTATGTCGCGGCTCCTGCTCAGCTGCTGCTCAAGCTTCCGGCCGATATGTCCTTCACGGATGCGGCTTCCATTGGGCTGGGCCTGTTCACCGCGGGCCTGGGTCTGTTCCGCGAGCTTGAGATCCCGGCCTCCCTGGACCCGGACAAGCCAGGCCCTACTGGTCCCCAGGGCGCTGAATTTGTTTTGGTGGCTGGGGGCGCCACTGCAACCGGGACTCGAGCCATCCAGCTCTTGAAACTGTGAGTGTCTTCTCGTTGGTTTGTTCTCTTGAACGTGCTGAACTGATATCGCTAACAATAAATGAATTATCAGCGCGGGTCTCCGACCCATCGCCACCTGCTCGGCTAAGAATTTCAATCTTGTACGCTCTTTCGGCGCCGAGGAGGCTTTCGAGTACAACGACCCTGACTGCGCGGCTGCGGTTCGCAAGTACACTGGCAACACGCTAGCGTACGCTCTGGACTGCGTGGCGACTGCAGAGACCACGCAGCTTTGCTATGGAGCCATCGGCCGGGCGGGCGGTCGGTACGCCACCGTAGAACCGTTCCGCGAGGCCATCGCCTCCCAGAGGCCACACACCGTCAAAGCCTCGTGGCTTCTGGCTTTGACCGTCTTTGGGCGCAAGGTTGCCCTCGATGGGGACTATGCGCGCGACCCAAGCCCTGAGGACCATCGCCTGGCCGTTGCACTGACTGTCCAGGTCCAAACCTGGTTGGATAGGGGCCAGATCAGTGTTCATCCTGTCAGGATCATGTCGGGGGGCTGGGATTCCGTGGTGGAGAGTGTGGATATGGTTCGCAAACAGGCCATCTCCGGGCAGAAACTGGTCTGCCCTGTGTAGTAATAGTTTCATTTTCCCTGATCCTCAATATTTGTCTCCTGGTGGAACTGTCCATTTTCCACACTACATATTGCCTTCCCTTTTTGTTGTGGTAAATGACAAGTGACCATAGTGTTTGAGAACCTGAAGGCGTTAGATTTTCCCGACAAATAGCACAAACATTATATGTCTGTGATATTGTCAACGAGCCCCTGGTTGATATATTATTAGTGGCCGCGGTGACATGAACATCTTCCACTGAACCATCTATTCATCAGTGTCAATAGTACCCCGTCATTTGTCCTGCCCACAGAGCCCAAATAAAGAAGACGTTCGATCGTAACCAGATTAGTCGAAAACCAATCTGAGTATCTTGTCCTGCCTGGTAAGCCTGGATTCTCCTCCGTCCCCGCCTTCACTCTGATCTCGCGTGCTTGGGTACTAATTGCGTCTTGAAGGTCACTCTATAGAGTGCACCGCCAAAGCTGTTGTCTAGCACGCACGGCGCCAGGTCACGTTTCTAATAACGCGACAAATTGGCCTCAAGGTCCTAATCAGCATAGAAGAAAGTTGCCTGGACAAGATTCTGCAACACCTACTCTAGAACAAGTTCGCTATGGCTTAGTAGATGATGTCAGTCGCAAGGCTACTTAAAGTAAATAGCATGAGGCTTTGTAGCACAATAATTATATGTCTTCCTCGTGCAGATTAGAAATCAGATTCTATAAAGCAATGAGTAGAACCGAATCCTTTCAAGAAAGTTTGCTATATGATGTATTAATATATCGCAGAACATGTACTAATAGTCAACATACAATTCATGTCCTAATTTTTAGGAGGCAAATATATTCGAGCTCCCGGGACTTTGAACAATTCTCATGGCTGCGCCGACGAAATGATCTCACTCGAACTCAAGCTTCTGACACAAAGGAAATGCTAATATTTACAATCTCCGTCGGTACAGTGCGTTCTATTACCCTGTTTTCCCTCAACCCCAGACAGAATACCTTGATCATCCAGCAAGGTGAAGACTTTAGATCATGAATAAATACAGCCCATTATTACATCAAGGAGGAGGCTTTGCAGCTCGACAGGCATACTGCGGCGTCTTGATTCCTCGGGATCAAACCTCCCCTAGGCTTTCAAAATATGTTCAGCACTGTGGTTTCCTCCGTACGTCGTATTCAGAACGCTGTCCCCTTGCACGCGCTGGCCATTGCCTCCGCTGCGCAGGACCCTGACCTTCCATCCATTATTTTTACCATCCGTGTCGTGTAATTCATAAGATTGGTCGGACTCGGGTGTGATAAGATTGTCCTTTTTCGTAAAGGGGTAACTCAGGCCGAAGTGAGTAAGTAGAGGACGGAGACACCCTAGCGAGCCAGCAACCATGCCCAGAGTATATTCGATAGACATCCAATACAACGACGAGGCCGCAACATCTGTGGAAGAGTTTGATTGTTAGAGATTTGCTATGAGGAGCTTTCCCAGGGCTTGCCCTCTCGGACGCGACTCACAGGTCATGGCAGTGCTGCCAGACTTGTAAAAGCTGATACTCTGAAACCGCAGTGCGGGGGCTATACAAGCAACGACGGCTGAGCGATGGTACTTCATTAGCAGCTCGAAGGGTAAGGTCTTATTGTTGGAGATCATCCATTATAAAAATCCTAACGCACCTGACCCAAACACCAATACGGAGACCAAACCTTTTCCTCTCGACATCTTGAGGCCCCATAGCGCAGGAATTGGATATACAAAGATGATGACGTCTATAGTGAAGAGAAGGACAGCTTGGTATGAGAAAATGCCGTATGCCGTGTTTGGCGGGTAGCAGTGGGCGGCACGGTCGGCCGACATGACATAGGTGAAGTCGTATACATATTTCGGAGGATTGCACTGAAGGGTGACGACGAATGTCCCGGAAATTGTCAAGAGCGCCATAAAGATGAAGAGAAATAGGCCGGCTCTGCGGAGAAGTGCTGTATTGTAGGTAAAACGGTGAGTTATGATTGGCCCAATAGCACCCCGAGAACTGTACTTACGTAGTGGAAAGAGACGCCACATAAGGGCAAGCAAGCTCGATTTGACTACACAGGCAATAAGCAGGGACAGACAGGTGCATGCATAGTATAATCTGAACCATATTGTGAGCTCTTGGGCACTGACGTGCTCGATATGCCGGCCAGCCCCATTGTAGACCACGGCAATCCCTAAAGAGTTGAACGTGGTCGTGAGGACCTAGACCGAATTGCACCATTAGCATAAGTGAAACATTGAGATCAGGTACTCTAGGGGACAAACCAAGGCTACCAGGCAAGCCCAATCATCAACACTAAATGCTTTGAGGATGAATCTTCGGGTCACGAGCTATAGTCGGAAAGTCTTGGTCAACAACTGCATCTTCCCCTCGCCATTTTCAAGGGGGGAAACTTGCGTAGAGCATATGATAATCGCCAACAGGCCGGTGCCTATAATTGAGCCATATGAGACTGCTATTTCATGCCTTTCGTCTTCGTCAAGGTCGGCCATGTCGTCGTTACTAAACTTCCAGTCGGCGGACGGCGATGTTGCTCAAGTCAGGTTCGATCGCCATGGCTTCCAGGCTATGGACCGGACCTCGAAGGTTTAGAACTTCCAGATAGCACAGACACACACGAGGTGGTCAGTGGGTCTCAAAGGAGCACTTACCTGGTGTTTTGCTGATGCAGGAGCCGCATGCTGTGATGACCCGACACATGCTCTAGAGCAACTTCGGTTAGCAGCAGAGTGTAAGGGGTTTTCACCTGTTGGTTGTGACGCCAATTTCGCAGTAGTAGATCATTGGCTATCCAGAAACTGTAACCCTTGGAACCCCCACTAACATGCGTCTGCACCAATAAGACCAGCCAAAGATTGCATTTAGGCACATTTGAAGCTTCTACATATAGAAAATGATAAGCGTGTTGGCTACCCTTGCGATGCTCAGTGTTTCTTTCCGAACCTCCGGAACTGGCCATCCCATCCATCCGCCATTCACCGTCTGAAACCCTGCACACTCACCTGGATGAAGCTCTGATCGACATGGAATCTTTCAGGGTCATCGTGGCTGGCGGCAGTGTTGTCGGCCTTGTTCTCGCTAATGCCCTCGAAAAGGCTGGCATCGACTACGTTGTTCTCGAGAAGCGGGAGATTGCCCCTCATCTCGGCGCATCTATCTCCGTTCTGTCTCACTCAGCCAAGGTATTCGATCAGCTGGGGATATGGAAGAAGATGCTGGAGCAGAGTATACCATTGAAGGATCGCCTGCATTTTGATGAACATGGTAACCTCTTTGAGAATACGGCCGTTTTGAGGCTGATTGGAGACCAAACAACCCGGCCCTTCCTCTTCATGGAGAGGTCTTCCTACATTCAGACATTGTACGACAACTTGGACGCTAAACACCGAGTGCGGGACCATACCGGCGTTGCGTCGTTCAGGGAGGACGACGATGGCGTGACCGTTGTCACGGAGAAGGGGGAGGAGATCAAGGGCAGCATCTTGGTTGGGGCCGATGGTATCCATAGCACTGTAAAACGGTTGATGGATGGGTATTCGGGAGAGTCTGACACAGAAGGAGCAAAAAGCTTCAACAACGGTAAGCAAACTGGCTCTTCAGCGCCGCCGTGGATTCTGGTTAACGAGCTTCCAAGGCTTCGTGGCCACGTACAGGGTTGTCTTTGGTACGTCACGCAACACACGATCAGACGACCCGTCCAAGCCCTACCTTCCCGGTGCAATGGCCCACAACGTTTATTACCGAGGGGTCTCTGGTATAGCTGCTGGTGGTGCTGAAGGGCTCGTGTTCTGGTTTCTGTTCGTCAAGGAGGACTCACCATCAAGAATGCCACATTGTCCGCGATACACGGACGAAGACACGCAAAAGACAATCGACAAGTACGGCCATCTGGCTTTGGGCCCAGGCTACACCTTCTGCAATCTCTGGGAGAGCAGGATCAGGGCTTCCATGGTGCCTCTGGAAGAGGGGGTTCTTGACAGGCCATGGAACAGTGGGAAAAGGGTCGTGCTGATGGGTGACTGCGTTTCCAAAGTAAGCCCCTGTTCACTGTTCATCGCTGACCATCCACATATGTCCGACCTCGGGGTGACTTTCCAGAGCTGACCTGCATCAAGTCTACTATCAACCCAGGACTCGGTGGCAATACCCACATTGAAGGCATCTGCAACTTCGTCAACGAGCTAAAGCCACTTCTCGAGAAGTCTCCAAGTCCGACGACGCAGGAAATTCAGTTCTTGTTCAAGAAATATGAAGACATGCAGCGGCCCCGCGCCGAAGCTTGTGTCGGATTTTCGTATCATCTCACGCGATTCGAGGCGATGGACACGTGGTACTTGCGTCTCGCCAGGATGATATCGCCTTGGATACCCGACAGTCTGAAAGCTAAAGCGTTCTTGTGGTTCATTAGTTCTGCTCCTATACTGAACTTCTTACCCGACCCGGACAGGGAGATTTGACTGGCTATAGCCGAACCTTCTATGCTATAAGTTGCAAGGGGGGCTTTCGGCCTCCCTTGCCAGGAATATACCATATATATATATATAAACTACTTTTTTGTCCTATTCACCCACCATAATGCAATGCTCCTTGTCAGTAGCTAATTCGACATCGCTATCTTCATTCTGATTATCCTCCTCTTGATTGACTGCGCTTTGAGCCCTCTGTATAGCTCCGATCCCTGCGAACTTCGAATTCGGCTTATATTAACCTTTCTTCTTTTTGGAGACCTGTTCTTGCATGCAGTGGTGTGGTAAAGGGTAAGTATACTCTCGAGAAAAGGAAGAGGGGGGGAGGGTGGGGGGTTTCTTGGTGTTTGGTCCGGAGATGTAATTGCTCTAGACTTCTGATCATCTGAATATTAATCGGTTTCAATATCTATAATGCTAAGCAAGAATATAATATATGCAGGAATATAATTCTATCTTATTGGTAAAATGAACTAGCAATGCAGCCCAGCCTCTAATTGACAGCTCGAATAAGTCTACATGTTATCATCGTCGCTTTCGCTCCAGCGATCAAGATGTTCGTCGCTACTATCAGCCGCCGACGCGCCCGGGTCTCGACAGCAAGCACCGCAGAACAGGACCCCGGTGCTCTCCGACACGGCCACTGTCCTGTCGAAGAGCTCAAAAGGCCTGCAGCGATGGCGCGGCTCGATCTGGAGCATGGTCTCCACCCACTCGATAGCCCGATCCGCCTCGGGAGGCTGGTGGCTCCTCAGGGAATCGACCCAGGCCGCGATGTGGCCGGGCTCAGCGTTGTGGTGGAAGCTCGTGCTGTCCGAGCGGCCCTTGAAGAAAGCCCTCATCTCTGTGATGGCCTTGCCCTTCAGAATGGTGCATATCTCGAGGAAGACGCAGCCGAGGGACCAGACGTCGGCCAACTCGTTCTTGGGCCCGCCGCACGCGACCTCGGGGGCGGCATATACCCAGGACCGGTCGAGGTCCGCAGTGATCGTCGCCCGCGCCAGCCCCTCCCAGCTGCGGGCGATGCCGAAGTCGGCGACAAGCACGTGGCTGTTGTCCTTGACCAGGATGTTCTGGGGCTTGATGTCCTGGTGGACCACCTTCTCGCCGTGCAGGAAGTCGAGCGTACCCGCCAGGCAGCCGAAGAAGCTCTGCAGGATGGAGAGCCTGTCCCTGTTGGCCAGAGCAATGGAATAGTACTCGTCTAGGTTACACTCGGCGACTGGGCTTGTAATCAGGGCGAAATACCGAGGATCAGTGTAACTACCGACCTTTCCGGGCGGTGAGATATAATTATCAGTGGCCTGCTCCAACGCACTAACAGTCGGTGTTCAGAGGGAGCCAGGAGAGTGTAAACCAACATACCATGTCGATGCAGTGTCTGTGGCTCAGTGTTTTAAGAATCTTGACTTCGTTGAGAAACGACTTCACTTCCTTCTTGTCGATGGCGGACCTCTTGAAACGCTTACGAGCGTACTCCCTGTAGCTCAGCGTGCTCACAACCTTGTCAACAACACCGTGAGCACCAGCTCCTAGAACGGCCACGACCCTGAAAGGCAGGGGCTCCCCGTGCGAGAAGTGCGCATGCCTGCGGTGCGACTTGTTGTCGTCCAGCCTCGAGCCCCTCTCCAGCTCAAGCGCCTTGGAGAAGACAGCTTCTTGGGTGTAAAGGAACTGGGCCCTGTGCGGCTGCCTGAGCACCTTGGGGAGGGAGTTTTCCGAGAAGGGGAACCATATGTCTGTCATATCATGCTTCAAAAAGGCGTCAACCAGCTCCGCCTGGTCGATGAGGCGCAGCACAGTGTATATCCTCGGCACCTTGCTCCAGCTCTGGTGGCCCGTGTTCCGGAGATACGAGATGATCCTCTCGAACTCGGCATCCGTGTATTTGAATTTTGAATCCCAGCCGGACGCGGGGAAAAGCTCGTCGAGCCCCCGAGGCGAGTTGAATTGGGGCGCGGGCGACTGCGGCGTTCCAATGATCGGTGTCGGAGTCGACTCTTGACTCGGTAGGACTTCACTGAGAGTAATGAGCTCCATAGAGATGGCCATCAGTGAGCGCAGCTTCACCTGGTACTCCTGAATCTCAGCCTCCTCATTTTTCTCTACCCACTGTGTGACGGCATCGACCGACTGGAGCAAGGAGCAGATCCTGGGCGTCTGTGCGGCCGCAAGCAGCTTCACCCGCAGCTCACCGGCATGAGATTGAAGCCCGTTTATCTCTTCTACTCTCATTTCTTCAATCTTCAGAGCCTGGGTCAGCTCGTCAAGCGCCTTGTGGAGACCGTGATAGTCGGCGATGTCCGCAGACTCGTTCTCGTCCACCCAGATGCGGAACTGGCCCAGTGACTGGAGCAGGTCCACCATCCGCGTTGTCTGAGAACCAGTAGGCTGAAGCTCATCAAGAGATGTGATGCGCAGGTCGAGGGCGCAATGCTCCGCGACCCTATCATCCTCCATGTCATCATCTTCTTGGAAAGACTTGGCTTGTAACAATAGGTCTTCCAATACTTCTTGGCCTCTGGGCATCACTCTGTGCCACGCCGCTGGACTGGTGGATTTGCTATCCATGATGGCGGTGACCGTCACCTCACGGTGACGATTGATCTCATACTTAATTACGATCGGGGTCTCCAAGTTGTCGTTCCAGCCAGGTGGAAATTCGGAAAGATCCAGCGTGCCGATGAGGACGTTATCCCTGACTCTTTGCTTTTCACCCTCGTAGAAATTCAAGGTGGTGGAATCGAGAGACGCAAAACTGAAATCATACAACTTGTACGACATGGTCTTCGTCGCCGGGTAGTGTGTGTTGCGAAGAACGTCCTTGGACATGAAACCGCCTTTTTTTTCGACCCCGAGACTGATAGGTAGGATGTCCAACACCAGCACCTCTCCCAAATAGTTCTTAGAGCGCGGGTCGTCAGAGAAAATGGCGCCAAACATGGAACTTCCGAGAACCTCGCCCTCATCCGGGTTCATTATCTTGACCAAAGGTTTTGAACCGAAATAGTCGGACCAGGTCTTCTGCAACTTGGGAATGTGTGAGCCGCCGCCCATTATGACAATGTCCGTGACAGAGGACTTGTCCCGCTTCGCGTTGCCAAGGACACGGCGGATTAGAGAGAGTGTCCAGCGGAAGAGGCCCTGGCACAGCTCTTCCAGCTTTGCACGCGTCAGAACCCCGGAAAAGTCCTGGCCGTCATGAAGTGAGTTGACGTAGACCTCAGTAGATATTACCGAGCTCAAGTCCCTCACAGCGACCTCGCATGCCGCCCTCAGGCGACGCCGAGCTCGCAAGTCCTTTTCGATATTCAAGCTCCATTTCCTCTGGATTTTATCGACAAAGTGATTGTAGACGCAGTCAATGACATCCTCGCCTCCCACTCCCTTATCGCTAGCGCATGAAAGCAAATCAACGATACCGTCGTCGATCGTCGCCAAGCCAGTATTGAAGACGCTGGCGCCGAAGTCTAAAAACAGGACGAGTTTCTCTTTATCCTGTCGGTTGGTAGTAGCATAATACATAGCAAGCGACTCGACGCTTGTGCTCATGTACACAAGGTTGACACCGCCGAGCAAGGCCGCATGACGAACATCCTCTCGCTGGCTATTGTCGAAACACGCCGGCACGCTTATAGCCGCACCATGGACTGACTCTCCCAGATAAGCCTCAGCGTTCGCCCGTGCCTGCGCGATCAGCATCCCGAATATCTGCACCAGGTAAAGGCAGTGTGATCGTTTCTTGTAGCTCACGAAGATGGCAGCCTGTCCGAGGCTTTCCCACGAGACGTCGTTGGGGGAGGCTCTCGTATATCGGTCCACCTGCCCCTGATCCCAGTGCTGGCCTAGGATACGCTTGACACCGTAGACGGTGTTCTCGGGGTTGGAGGTAGCCTCGGCCTTGGCTGCACTCCCAAACAGACGACATCTCTCCGTGAATGCCACATAAGACGGCATCGAACGTTGGCCATCTGCGTCGGGGATGATCTCGGCAGAGCAATCGCGAAAGACGGCGACGCGGGTGTTGGCCGTGCCGATGTCGATCCCTATATTGAAGCCCATACTCGTATGTATGTCAGAGCAGAACCTCGGTTCTGCACCGAGTAAATGTCGTTTCCGCGACGACTGCAGCTCGCAGACGAGCACCTCTGCTAGGGTGTACCGATGCAGAGAGCATAAGCAGACGTAAATAAAACGGGTGACACCGGATGTATCGGCCACGATGTCGCTAACCGGGCTTGATGCCACTGACTCTCAAATGCTACATAGCAGTACTCTTTCCTGGGCGCAAAGGCGGCAGAATTTTGAATATTACTCAAATCTGACGACAGGGAGACTGTTGGCTGGCTGCTGAGCGTCATGGAGGTGACACTCGTGGGCCACGTGATGTAAGCATCGACAAAAGCTGTCTAGTCTTCCTGCAGGTATGTATAGCTACTGCATCATCAGCTCACCCTTTCCCCTCGCTGTTTCTGCGGGGTTGAATTATGCGTAGGGACAAATAACCGAGATACGTGACAAAATCTGCCAGATATTGAGGTCTGGAACACAAACCGGCCTTCAGCTTGGTGCCTATCTCCTTGCAGCTTCTTTGCTAACTCTAGACGACTATAGAGTCCAGTTTACGAATTACTCGCTCTCCAAATCCGATCTGAAGCTGGGCATCCACGCCAGCCGAGCCACACTCGGTGTCGGGCACAAAGTCCCCAGTCAAGCAGCTCTGCACAGCCGCGGCAAAGATGGCGCCGACCTCTGCCTCGAGAGTCCGCAGGTTCTCTGCCTGGACCAGTTTAGCTTTCGCACCCTTAACGGCTGAGGACCGGATACCTTCTTCGAGCCGGATATCCAGGATAGCATGGACGGGCCGCCACATTCCAACCTCGCAGAGCACAACTCCGAGGCTGTAAATATCATAAGCTTTCTTGAAGCCCCTTCGTCCATCTCTGGGGATGTCGAACTGCGTAGAGGGGTGACGGTAGAGGTCGTGCAGTCGATTATCGCTCGGTGTCTCGGTAACCTCATTAGGGTCAGCCGGCCGTGCGTACTCAAAGCCGGCTAGGAAAAGCTCGGCAGCGGACGACGGAGATGTAGGATCTAGGCTTTCCCCAAAGAAAATATTCTCGCTGCGTATACCTTTGTGGAGCCAGTCCGCGGCGTGCAGGTACCAGAGGGAGGTAGCGATCGCGCGAGCTGCTGCTAGCCGCAGCGTTAAGGAGGGCTTGGGCATTGATAGTAGGAGACCGTAGAGGGACGGCGGTAGGCCCTCTGTTGCCTGGCTGGCTAGGTTCGGAAACACAAAGCCATAGCGGTAACTGTCTTTATCGTGGACGTACCCTAGGCAACGGGGGACACGGCACTCATTCGGCTTGTTCTCATCTCGCAGCAGCCTTGCGAGCTTCGAAATGCGGTCAGCAACGTATGCTGGTGCCGCTTCATCCTCACCAATGGGCTCGTAGTACTTCCACTCTATCCATACGGACGTCTGTTGATGTCTGCCTGCCGACCGGGCAGGTAGCTCTTCAGCTTCCTCTTCCTCCTGGACCAGCGACAGCTCATTCGTCGTAAGCAAGGCATCGTCTTTAGACAATATCCCCAGCACACCCGTCTTGCCAGTTTCGATGGCAACGTTCAAAGCCTTGAGGCGGGCCAGCTGCAGCAGATACTTCTCGTGGCCTCGGTTGCCTAGTGAGGACATCAGCGCGATCAGGTCGTCAAGCTTATTGTTGGCCTGCAGAATTCCCATAAAAGAGCTCTCCTGCATCTGCAGATGACGCTCCCGCTGGTGCCGTTCGAAAAAGTATGACATGCTCTCGTTTAGAGAAGAGAGCTTGGCCAAGGCCGCCTCAAACCCCTTCTTGTCGAACGACACCCACCTTACACGCCCGGGGAATCTCCGGGTCTTCTCAATGAAGCTCTCTGCCTTCTTCTGCAGCAGTGCGCCGGTAGTCGAAGAAGCAACCTCCAGGTTCTCGGGGTCAACTTTCTCTACATCCTCTTTACCGACCGGCTCTAGCTCGATGTTATGCCTTTCGCCAAGCCTTGTGAGCTCGATGAGGACAAGTTTTATCTCCTGCAAGGCGTCATTAATCATGTGCCTGTTCAGATGCAGGCCCGAGCTGACTGTTCGCTCGTCTTCGGAGAGATTCACAAGAACACCCCAGTCCACCAGCTTGTCGCGTTCCATGCGAAGTCGCACGTGCAGGTAGCGGAAGGTTTTTGGCATATCAGAGGCCTCCAGGAGAAGCTTGTACGCTATTAATTAACGCTTTGGTCAGCCAACTAGATAATCTCGAGGCCGATGCTGCTTGAGCGCCTGTGTTCTTCTCAGCCTCGCGACAATTGCAGCGGGAGGGATGACCTACTCTTGACGCATATCGCAAAGAGCTCAAAACTCAGAGACGCCGCATCCATGGTTACGTTTATTCCTTTAGGAAAAAGTCGGTCCAAAGTTACATCACAGAGTTGTTAGAGTGCAAGGTCAAAAACAGTTTCAGGTTTTGCGTGATGAGAGAGTGGTTGACGCGCGTGCACGTCAGATGACCGTGCCACTGGGAGAAAAGATGTGGTGTGATGAGAAGAGGGCGCAGCAAGCTGCCAGCGTAGGAGTGCATATGTCCGCAGCCATTTGTACCTACTCGCGCCCGAGCGCCTCACGCCCCGAGCTACTACCCCACACCCTTCTAAGGTCCAACGCGTGTGATGGGCTTGGGTAAGAATAGTAGACTAAACTGTACTAGGCAAAGTCCAGAGCTGATAGCATGTAGTCCTGGCAACTTGTCCTCCGCCGTGGTCTGCCGCCTTCTCGATGACGGTAACTGCCTCTTGGCTCAGGCGAATTCTTGATTGGTACGGCACACAGCCTACAGAATGTATATCAAGCCACTGTCACTCCGGTACAACTTCCAGTCTTGGGGCTCTCTCAATGCTTAAGCTTCCATTTTACACATCCTGCTCGGTTTCCTGCTCATCTTTCCGCTGCTCATCTTCCCGATCAACATCGCACGAGCCACCGCATTCGTTGCAATCAACCTTTCCATCACCCTCGCAAAATTGGTAGTCATCCTTATTGTAACTATCGTAGTAGTCAGTGCACGACATGTCTGAGGCATATTCGATCTCCTCCTCGCTATCGTCGTACCTCCTGCTCCGTACAAGATTCCCCTTCCCTAAACATCGACCGCATTTGACTTTTACCGTTCCAACGCCCCGACATGCGGAGCACCTCACCCTCCCATGTCCATAGATATATGAACATTCACCCATTTTCATGAAAGATAGGTTGGTGTACAGAATTAAGATATATCAAAGGGTCTTATTTGGTGGTCGAAAGGGTGCATGATTGTAATCAATCGAGGGTTGATTTATGTTAGCTGACAACTGTGCAATGCTGCAGAGGGAGAGTTTTAGTATGCGAGGGCAAAAAGGCTCATATTGAAGTGCGCTGAAGAGAGGAGAAAGGAAAAAGAGAAAAAGCCACGAGGCCGAACTATCTGAGGCTATCAACAGGTCTGGCTGATGGCTGGCTAGTGGGCCCTCGCACAGTAATATCTGCTCTCTATATCAACCTACAGCTTTTTCAGAAAGCCACTCAACTGTCGACTGCCTCCGCCTCAACGCATGGTTTCACATAAGCCCCAAAGTTCCTCGGTATGAGCCTACGGTGCTTCTTCTGCTGTATTTCGCGTATGTCTTAACTTCGCTGAAAGGTTTCTTCAATTGGATTAGTCCTTAGAGTGTACGGTGCTAGAGAATTCTATTTTACGCCGGCATCCTCACACATTGCAGACCGTCTCTGAGCAGTGAAATGCAACATTATCCAGGGCAAAAACAGTCCCCAGCTACGGCCATATGCCGAAGTGATGGAACAATTGGTTAATAAAGTTTCAAAGATAGCCTTGTCCGTTGATCCGAGAAAGATGCGGGACAACTTGACGTCCTTCTGCGTGTAGGCTGCAAGGACATGCACTCTGCCTTCGCGTGAGAACCTAGCCTTTCGTGCAAGCGTAATCTTGTCGAAACACGCACCGTTTATCGATGCTGAACTCATCAATGAACATACGGCTATGGGCTAAGGTGTCTCGGCGTCGCTTGGGGCTAGGGACTTCGGACGTCCACTAGCGGGAGGCGGTATGGTTTCGGTGAGGGCATGGTAGACTTAATCTCAGATGCGGGCATGGTCTATATCGTCTGCGACGGTCGACTTGAGGAGAGGTTTGATGTGCTCGAAGTCGAGATTGCCGGACCCAATAGCAGAGTAGAGTTTGAGAAGATCATTGCGAAGGTTGCTGTAGCCTGTCTTTGATCGCAGGAACCGCATCGCTGGAAAGTAGAGCGAAAAAAAGATCGCGGACGACACTCTTGAGACGTGAACAATGGTTAGAGGGGCACACTAGAACAAAACTTGGCTGTCTTTCGTACCTTCTTGGCTAAGCTGGTCTAACGCGCCGTCTCGAAGGACATTCCCATGAACACTCAAGTCACTCAGGATGTCTGTCACACAAGGATCAGGAAGTCCAAATCAGGTCGGATATGTTCTTCACACTTTATACGCTTTCTGGTGGCTTAAATGCTCTGGAGTGGGTTGGGAGCAAAGGTAATGAAGCCGACATTGGGACCTGCATCAACCAGGATGAGGTCGAAGTGGAGGTACGAGCAATTGGCCTAAATTTCCGATTTTAACGTTTAACACCACGGAGCTGGGAACCGAGTGTGCCGGGTTGGTCAGGAATGCTGGCTGCAAATCTGGCTTTGAACCCGGAGATCGTGTTTGCGTCTTATCGACATCGACAGCCCGTTCTGTCGTGCGCACCAAGATGGATGCTGTGGATAAAGACAACGTGACTCTTACCCACCAGGGCGCCAGCTGTCTGGGGCAAATGGCAATTCAGCTGGCAAAGAATCGTGGAGCCCGAGTTTTAGCTATAGTTAGTTCGTCGACCAAGGCCAAGTTTGTCTACGAAGCATTCTCTCCCGGATACCGACGTGTTCCTCATCAGTGGCTCTATGATCAGGGAGATATGGCAGTCGACTGAAGGGAAAGGTGTTGATGTTTTGATCGGGGCGATCAGAGATAGTGACAAAGTCACTGCTGGAGATCTCAGCTTGCCTCGTGCCGGGTGGTCGGTTTATCGATGTCAGCCTACAATAGACACCATACGTGACCTCTGAACCACGTGCCGAGAAGTTATGTTCCAATATCATACGGTTATCTGTCAGCTTGGTGGAATCATTGCAGAAGAGACCAGCATCAGCCTTCAGAACTTTCCAGGAGGCTATGAGGCTGGTGTTTGACGAGCATCTGAAGCCCTCACAACCACTCCACACGCTCAGACCCGATGAAATCGAGACGACCTTCGCACTTAATCCACACATGACGGTCCCCGTAAGTCTTGCCCTGAAGTTACCATATCTCAAGGCAAATATATTAATGTCCTGAAGGCAAATATCAAGACGCAACTGCCGTATAGACTTTCTGGAGACGCAACCTATGTTATTGGAGACGGTCTCGGAGGGCTGGAGAGGATGATCACGCGATGGATGGTGAATCATGGAGTGAGATATCTCATTCTCCTGTCGCGCTCCAGCTTCCCGCTTATCGGACGATGCAACAGGAGATATAGACTACGCCACAGCACTGAGACAAGCCCCATCGGACGAGGGCGCTGGCTTCATGGTGATAACGTGATTCAGAGCTAAGATCGCTCAGGTGCTTGGGGTAGCTCCCGAGGATGTGAATAAGGGGAGCCCGGCACACACGTATGGAGTGGACTCCCTGGTTGCGGTAGACCTGAAGAACTGGTATGCTAAAGAGATTGGAGCTGATGTTCAAATCTTCTCATTGCTTGGAAACAAAGCCTTTGGTGAGGTTGTGAAGGAGGCGGCGAAAGAAAATCGATTCAGGTGCTAGGTTCTAATGCGTTCAAGTACAGTAGAGGCACAGCCAAAGCCTGATCGGCGAAATCCGCGTGATTATTGACATTCGTGAGCTCCGTAGCCAGCGTCCTTTTAGGCAAACAAATTATCAGTATTGCAACTAGTAAGAAGAGTATATTCTAACAAATACAAATAACGAGTGTAAAGTTTTGTATAATAAGCACTGTGATATAACTCATCCAATATGCTAGCTACGAAATAAGTTACAAATCGAGGAAAATACGCACATTCTCCAGCTATTGGGAGGTTGCAGAATGACAAGTCGGAGGAGAAACCTAAATGTAATGAGAAATGCAATAATCTGAAGATTCATAAGCGTGTCAGGAATCTTCCTAACAAGAGAGGTGCCAAGGACAGGCCCGAATAAAGAAGTCTTTATAATTAAGAGCGAGCGTGGAGAGATCCGGTCCCGAAGAGGGGTCCTTGATGGAAATGCCTTTTTTGGCATACAAGAACCGGAGCATAAAGAAAGGCCTGGTTTCAGTTTGACAGGTCTCGAGGAGCCTCTGACAGAGTCAAGTGTCGTGAGTGCTGAAACTTGGACATTAAAGGCTCACCCAAATCGCCCCGCCAGGGCTATACTTCGACGTAGCTTTGGAACACCCCCCGGCCCCACACTGTCACAAGCACCGATGTTCCTTTCTTCCTCACTGTATTCATTTAACTCTCATATGTGTACATACCGGCTCAGATTTGAGGCCTTATCCCCGTCCTTACTGACGATTCTTCAGGGAAAAGTAGGCAGAGAGCTTACCCACAGGCTTTCCGAGGGGGAACGCCAAATCGTACCGCTTCATGAAGCTATCAATTTCTTGGTCCATCTCTGCGATCACCTTGGCCCTGTCGCAGACCTCACCCGCCTTCTCGCTGCCGCCCTCCTTTCCGGCCACAGGCATCTCTCTCTCCAGCTCCACCTCCCCGACAACGTGACCAAAGTCCGTCGTATCCAAAATGACAGTGAACTTGTCATCAACGAGGAATTTGTCCCTGTGAGATACGAATCTTGCCGACTCCCGTAGTCCCCCTCCTTGAGGTCCGTGCTTGGCATCAAGCGCCGCGCCAGGGATCAGCTTGCCCAGCATTGTGGAGATTGTTTTGACGTCGGTAACCTCCTGGAATGCCGAGTTGATATAGTTGCCACCCACGCGGACCTTGGCCTCCCACTGATGACCACGGCGGCGGAGCCAAACACCTGCGATGCTCAGGTCGTCCTTGCTGGTGTCGTAGTAGGTGTCCTCGAACTTGGTGCTGCCGTGCCGAACTATTGACTTGAAGAGCGTCTTTCCGGTATTCTCGGTGAGCAGTTGCATTGAGAGGATCGTGGGAGCAAACTTGCGCTCGACCTCGAGGATCGTGGATGTGGACATGGCTTGCGGGCGAAGTTTTGAGCCTGTCTGGAGAGTGGGATTATCCTTTGCGTACCCATGGCTTGCGCGAGCTTGTGAGGCGAGTGAGAATGAGATCTGGGGTGTCTGAGTAGTAGTCGCGCGGCGCAAGCTCTGAAATCTGCCGCATATGAAGCGGCTGGTTTTGAGAGGTTGCATAATTGTGCGACCTAGAGCGGCAACAGCTGCCTTCATGGTGGACCGAGCACGACTTCTTGTCGAACGATTGGCCCGCAGCAGGCAGTTGTCTCAGTGGAGTGAGTGCTTCTTTCGCGACGACGTGGTGAGATGCCATCAAACGTTCACAAGATTGTTACGAGCGGAATTTTGGACTTTAAATAGGGTGGTACAAAAAGCTGGTCCCGTGCGGGAGGTGAGTCACTGGCCTGTGTGTTGACACAGCAGTCACCTTCCTTCCCATAGCCTTCCCCAGGAAGTGATTTGATCACTTCACCACCTCAGCAATATATATTCATGAAGTCTCTTGCTTCCTTCACCATTATTCATAACTCCTTCCCCGAAATAATTGTTATTATAGGCAAGATCTGTTTGAACCTCAGCATTTATTTACTAGATTAGTATTTATTTATCCAAGTAAGTAAACCAACTTCACTTTGGCATTCATTGCAGCAATACAGAAGGCACCACTCGGGTTTATTGAATCACTGGGAGTTGTACAGCTAAATTTTGGCTCAGCCACTCCACTTTTAGCCGAGACTGCAGGAGGCCTATCTTTGCGGCAACCAGCCTGAGGTCCATCTCATCGAAATGAAACTCAGAATTCTGCAAGCACTGTGTGGGCATCCTGGTCCAAGGCGGAACAATGCCGATGTGCTTCGTATGTGAATATTAGAATAGCACGAATTTTCTTCAAGCATGAGCCATCAATCAAATAACATCAACTGCAAGGAGATATCGCGGTTTGACTATCGCTGACGAGAGGAAAAGAAGGCCCAAGCCTGTGGCTAATAGATGCTATCTTAGGGGGCGGGGGGTGGGGCTGCCACGCGAGTGGGATCAGTGAATCACTGGCCCACGCACAGACGTAGCATGCTACGAACTCTTCTCGTACCATGGGCTGGCAGGCAAAGCCTTGAGTGCCGCCTTGAGGGTCACGTAGTTATGGTACGCGCCCTCGGTCGAGCCAACATCAACCTGTAATATAAAGAGTCGATCAGTGACCGTACAACTTCAACTACCTCAACCAAAAGTAGTGTACCTACTTCGATGACACGATCTCTTAACTTCTTCTTGTAGAAACCGATGATCTTGTGGTTCTCCGTCTCAAACTCCGTGAATCTCTTTGAGAACAGCTGCGCGTCTCCATCTGGACGAGTTGGGTCGTGACGTCCAAGATACCGCTGCAGTGCAACTTCTCGTGGACACTGTAGAGAGATGACAAGGTCGACTCCGCCTAGCTGCACAGTTGTACATTGTCAGCGGTAACTCCCTTGCCTAGGATTTAGCTGTTCGCATCCTCTCCCATACCTTGGTCCCGAAGGCTCTCAACTGGTCCATGTTTCGTGGAAATCCGTCGATAAGAACCACAGATTGGCCAAGATTCGCTTTTTCAAGCCCCACTGCCATGGCTGCGACGAGGTCACAGCCGTCCATGAGCTTCTGATTCTGGATCACCTCGCACTGCTCCGGGTTGAGGGCGCCTTCGGCCTTAAGCTTGCGTAACATGTCTCCGGTTGAGACGTGAGAGACAGGACGACCGTGGATAGCATTGAGCTCTGTGTCATCCATAACCATTTTGCAAAATGTGCCCTTTCCAGATCCTGGAGCTCCTATACAAGTTGCGTTAACTAATGTGCTCATCTTCTACGGTGCGATTGCAAGGACACTTACCAAGGACAAAGACAACCCTGCCCATGAGCTGGGCTCGCGGCACCAGAGAAGACTCCTTATTGGTCATCTTTATTTCTGACGGGAGAAGGATGAAGATGCATACCGAATACGGTATTTTCAGGAAGCATGTCCGCTTGTGTATATGGCTTTCCATTGATTATATACAAGGTTGTTTTGTGCGAAAGCTAGTGAGGTGCTGGCTGTGGCCGCTTGGTTTGCTTTCCTTCTGTAGCTTTCTACGCTGTTTCCTGTTTTCCATGTGTTTTCTCTCTTGATTGCTGTACTCCATTTGTGTGAGAAGAAAGCAGAACGCTTTGTTTGTAAGTTCGCCTAATTAAGCTAATAAATCAATTACTAAACTATACAGAAATAGTTTGAGGTTGAGGTGAACCCTTTTTTCCAATCTGTTTTCATTCCTGCAAAGTCATTCCGACTTGCCTGTTGTTTCCATTACTTATGTGATCCCACCCCTCCCACTCTCAAACAGACTCCGTTACGATAACAGTATGCTACCGGCATATTTAACGTTGCATGCTTAGAAGAGAACGTTTGCTTTGGCCTACTCTCAATGGTTTGGTATTGCAGAGAAAAGGCGAGCTACATAATTGGAAGCGGGAGACTGTAACGGTGTAACACAGTTTGTAGACCTCGTAGGGTACAGACTCCAGACCTGGCTTCACGAGGCCTTTTCAACCACAGCGAATAATTCGTCGAAAAAATATAAAAGGACTAGCGGATGCAGTAGAACAAATATCAGCTGCTACAACTTACACTTTGCCCAGCCCAGTGGTATTTCTAGTACCAGGATATCATAAACTGATATCATCGACACGCAAATCAAAAATGTTTTCCTTGATTTGGTTCCTCTCTTCCGGGAATCGGGCTTTCACACTCTCTATCATTTTATGTCTAGCCACGCTAGTATATACCCTGTACAGATACGGAACCTCGATCCCTCTCTCGATCCCAATTTCAGTTAATTACCACTTCACGAGGAAATGCAACAAGGAATGTGGCTTTTGCTTTCATACTTCCAAGACGTCACATATTGCAAACCTCGAAGAAGCGAAGCATGGTCTGACGCTGCTTGAGAACGCTGGGATGAAGAAGCTCAACTTCGCTGGCGGCGAACCTTTTCTGTATCCAAAGTATCTCGGTATGTGACGAGTGATTAAAAGATTTCCTTGATGACGATTATGGGACAGAACTTGTGGCTGATCTGCATATACTTAGGGGAGCTTGTTGCGTTCGGCAAGCAATCTCTCAAACTTGAGAGCATTTCAATTGTCAGCAACGGCAGTCTAATCAAAAAGTCCTGGCTACAGAAATATGGAGAGAATCTCGATATTCTGGCCATCTCTTGTGACTCGTTCGACGAGCAGACCAACACGAAGATTGGCCGAGGAAGGGGCGATAATGTGAAGCAATTATTTCAGCTCCGGGATTGGTGCAATGAGTATGGCATCAAATTTAAGCTCAACACTGTCGTATGTCGATACAATTTTGACGAGAATATGGCGGAGAAAGTTGCCGCCTTGAAGCCCTTTCGTTGGAAGTGCTTTCAAGTTCTGAGGGTCGAGGGCGAAAACGATTCAGACCAGACCTTGAGAGATGTTAGACGGTTCGAGATTGAAGACGATGAGTTTTTGTTATTCTGCAGAAAGCACCAGCATTTGCCTTGCTTTATACCAGAGTCCAACAAAATCATGGCCGAGAGCTACTTGCTCCTCGACGAGGTGAGTTGTGTCACGAGTAACCTCGCCCCCCCCCCCGCCCCCCCCTCTCTATTGATGCTCTGTGAGAGTGCTAATGTTGCTATAAATAAATTCAAAACCAGTTTCTCCGTTTCTTGTCTGGCACAAACAAGAACCTTGTGTCAAAGAGCATTCTCGAGGTCGGTGTCCACACAGCTTTACGGGATATCAACTGGGACCAAAAGACATTTCATGCACGGGGCGGCGTGTACGCCTGGACTAAGGATGAGCTTGGTGGTAGCTTTAGTGGCTGCAATAGTGAACTAGGAAAGGATCTTGATTGGTAATCGCTCGAGAGTCGTATAACAATGATGTTTAAAAGAATGACTGCGAAGCTTAATACCTCGTATCTGACTATCTAAATGGGCTGTTCTGGGGGCTTTTACATAAACAACAGGTGGCAAACCGATCACTGACGGTCCTGCGAACGGAGTAGAGAAAAATTCCTTAGCGAACTTCTCGGATCTTAGCATCTTGGATAAGATTTCCAGTTTCTCTAGTGATATACCATCTAGAGTTTCCAGCGTTGTTCCAGGAGTCCTGTTACCCAGTTTACTTTTAATGTTGTCATAGGCGTAGATTAGCATATCAACACTAGTTGCTAGACTATATATTTCTCTGTCGATTATTTGATTAGGATAGGATTTGGATCTCTCCGCGAGTTTATTCAACTTTAAACCTACGTTAGGATAATATTTACCTCTCCTCCTGATAATCTTTGCCATCTGTGAGCAACGGTGCCTTAAATTTGTTTACGAACGATGTGGAGTCAGTGGAAAGTTACACGAAATATAGCTGGCTGGTCAAGGCAACTCCTTCGCTATTGCAGCCTTTTTACTAGATAATTTCAAAGGGTGAAAGGGAAAAGGCTTGTATATAGAAGCAGAAAAGACAATTATCATCGCATTGAGGAGCTGTAGCTAAGTATCCTATTTTCTTTTTCTGTTACAACACTACAATACTTATCATTATATGTAGTTATATTCAATTTCAAGATTCAACTAGAGATAGGTCCACCCTTCTGCTTGTTAGTATTGAGTAAATATGCTCCGAAGTTACTGTGCTATACTATTGCATAAATACTTTATGATATGTTGTCCAGCCTTCAGAGTTCGCCCTTTTCCTTCGCTTCCATGTCTTCCTTGTAGACCGAGATAGATAGGCCAGCAGGCAGATTATACTTCTAATGGCGAGCACATACACTAGGCCGCACAGGACCTTAAGATACTATTCGTTGGTATCGGCAGCCGCTAACATCGGTAAGAACTTTGTTCTCTTCTATAGACTTGGTACAGCATCCAGTTAACAAGAAACTCCCTCGGATCAAGACTGCCTTCATCAGCAAGGATTCACATCGAGAAAGCGAAAATCGTCTGTCTCACCTTTTCTTATTCACCCATAAGTTATTTAACTTGAAGGTTCTATACACCGCTGATGTAACAAACTTTCCACCTTATGAATCTTGTACGCGATGCTCGAGTTTTCCTCCCAAACTTTGAGATATTTCAAACCTAACCAAATAGCTTCTTGACTTCTGGGGTGCTGCGCTGCGGCCAACTCAGAAACTTGAAATGTAGCAGCCAGCATCATAGTTAAATAAAAGACACCAGTCGCGGTTTCCAGAAGCATCAAATGTCGATTGTGTATTAAAGATTCGGCAGAATGAATACTCAAGACGGCATAGTGGATCGACTTCATTGCTCCGCGAACTGTGCTTGCATATTCACTATCCGAGGGATGCCAATCCACCAGATCGCGGCTTGTGAGTAGCCGCACGACGTACGGCCAGTGCAGAATCGTTTGTAAAGCGTAGAACTGTGTGCGGAGGAAGGCCTTATGTGGGTCCAGAAGTGGGAGTAGGTGGATTTCTTCTAGACTTTGGGACTCGTGGTCCGGAAGGTGAAGCGAAAATGCAACAGGAGCAGCCAGTGCGGCATGCCACTCCAACATCTGGTTCGATATTTCATCGACAATCAACGGTGCGAAAACCATAAAGGTGTTGTTGGAATTTATGCCATTCCGCGGATTGGAATAGATGCGTCGGAGCGCGATTTCGGACAAGAACCAAAACATGCCGGGCTCGTCGTAATTACTGAGCGGCAGCGGGACATCGTCCACCCGGTTCTGCAAAAGGTGTCCACTTTGTGATACGTAAGGTTGCAGCTCGAGTTCAATCAAGTAGCAGGCCCAAAGTGCGCGATGGCATTGCTCACGCGCCGGACTGTTCTCTGGAAACAGCTTTGGAAGTGAAAGCAAGATGGTGATTTTGGACGAGGCGGCTTGAATGGCTCCATGGGCTTGTAGTGGTCTTAGCCAATGGAGCCAGCAGAATGCTTCGAAGATGTGACATTGGACCAACAGAAGGGTATTGGCTGAGCGTTGCTCAGCGTCAAGAAGGCGGCATCCAGCTTGGAAATAATCGAAACCAGGCAAATTTTTGTCGTCTTTATAATGGCTCTGCCTGGATATCTCGCCTAACGCCAGCATGAAAAGCGCCAGCGATGCTTCGAGGCCGTTATCTTCGAACTTTTTCTCAACGTTACGTGCAATGATTGCAGCACAGTCGTGTTGTTCGATTATGGGACAAAATGGCAACGCTTCTGCAATGAAGGAACGCTGCAGCTGCCAGCATTTCCAAGAGCTTAGGTCAAGTTCGTGGATGTTCTTGCAAGGTTTAGAGAATAGGCTGTCTCCTTGCCGCATTAGCATCTCGAGCTGCTCCTCGGCGTTATCGAGACAAAGAGGCTCCAGGGCTGGAGGACAAGCCTGTCCTGCAAGCCGAGCGAGGTTATTGAGATGAATGCCGTACTCAAATTGGAAAACCGGAGTCGGGTGTTGGAAAAGAGTTGCGTCCGGTGTCTCGCGACGAATAGGAGGTCCAGGAGCGTGACAAGGGCTTGCTCGGCCCCGAAGGTCCCCCGACAATAGTTGCTCGATACGTTGCAGTCGGCATATGATGTCTTCGTTATGGTCTACTTTATCTGTGTCGTCACGTGTGCGCCTTGTAACAAAGATTGAGTTGATACGTCAAAACCAGAAATGCCAATACATTTCAAGCAAAGCTCACTCACTCATCTGCCGGCCGCCTTCTATAAACACACTCGATGCCAAGCTGAGAGCAAAACGAGCATGCTGGGCGGGCTGCATCGCATCTCGTGCGTCTGGATCGGCACACCTCGCAAGCAACCGCAACCCGCTTCTTGGGGTAGCTGATCTTGTTTCGCCGCTTTGGTGGTGGAGACCGTTCGTCTGGAACATCTTCAATGGTATTGTCGCCTTCCATGGGGGATTTGTGTTCCTGCATTATGGAGTTCAAGAAACACTGTAAGGCGTGAGCGAGCATGTCCAGCGGAGTCTCGGTTTATAAACCGAGGGAAGAGCGGAGAGCGTTGCATTCGAATCATGATAGCCATATAATCTTCATGCCTTAGTGATGTACCTATTCCACGTGCCTGCCCCAGGCTCGTGACCCAGATTTGTGGGGATGTCCAGCGGAGTCTCGGTTCACCAACCGAGGGGAGAGCGGAGAGCTTTACATTCGGACAATGATAGCCACATCATCTTCCCCGCGTACTAATACACCCCAGATCAGGGCTGCCGCCTCCAGGTTTGTGGGGCTTATAGGGAAGCAACAGATATTCTAGATGAAGTATCACAACAGGTTCTGAGATGAAATCTTGTATGCTTTATGTATCTTAACATTGGAAATTTATCGAGCTATAAATTTCAATCTTCTAAAGTTCTTTTAGAGCGGCCGTGCCCTTTTTTTGAAACAAAATGCAAAACAGTTATATTAACTGGAACGAAATTCAGCCATCAAACAAGTGGCTAATACTTTCAAAGCAAAAGAGGTTTGCGCTATGGGCACTCTACACATCAATTGGCTCCATGATGCTGGGTAAGTCTCTCGAATTCTCCTACTTTTGATCAAAGCTGACAACCGCAAAGGCTTTGATTTTGGAATAGCCGGGACAGCGACCGCAATGCCCGCCTTTCAACGGGTCATGGGTAGACCTTGGCCGTCTGAGGCCTCTGGTTATTTGATTCCAGCGACCGTAATTAAATTTTCCATTCTTGTATAGCTCATATGGAAGAACTGATGATATGTTCTTTCAGGTTCAGTCTGCATGGACGGCCGTTTCGACCGCTGGCGAGATTATCGGCGTGCTCGTCTCAGGACATATTATGGATCGAATCGGGAGAAAGCATACAATTCTAAGTATTCGAGACGCCCCCCCCGGCCGAGACCCTCGGCCTCCCAGTGTCCAGCGACTTATTTCTGACTTATTTCTGACTCACGATAGTTGGGTCCGTATTCACTGCCGTCGGAGTCGCTATGCAAGTTGCGAGCCATGAATGGAAGCTTTTCCTGGGTGGCAGGCTAGTCAATGGTATGTTTCTTAGTTGCCTAAACTACCAGTGCTTTTTGGAGATCTCACAGCGTACCCAGGGGTCGGTTTCGGAATCGTCTATGTCATTGCTCCCGTATGGATCGGAGAGAATGTACGCCCTGAACTTCGCGGTCTCTTCCTATGCATTATGAACGGCTCCATTGTCTTCGCTCAGTTTCTATTGGCGTAAGTCTTTACTAGGACGAATTAGAACTCCCTTAAGCATTACTAATTGAATCAGACTCATCGCATACGGAACCGATAAGATTCAAGGGATATGGTCGTATCAAACCCTCGTCGTGCTCCAATTCGCCTTCGTGGCTGCACTTCTCTTGGGATACCCATTCTTCCCCGAGTCGCCGTATCTCTTATTGAAGAAGGGTCAAGAAGAAGGGGCCCGAAGATCTTTGACACGCATTCACGGTAGCACAGACCAAGCGCTGATCGATGCGGAGTTGTCGCGTATGAAGGAGTCGATTAAAGTAAGCATAGGCCTCGAGGCTGCCGCTGGAATGGACGGGTCACCAATTATCCAAGTATGGAAAAAGTCCAATCTGGTATGCCTTTACCCACGTTTGATTCATATAATTCAGACTCTAAAGTATCGCACAGAAACGCACACTTATCTCTCTCTTGCCACCTATGGCTCAACAATTCATTGGAGCTGCCTTCGTCCTCAGTAAGGTTTGCCGAAACGCCGTTCATCTTCATAGCAACTAATCGCCAATCTAGCCTACGTTACGTATTTTCTAAGTCTCCTTGGCGTTAAAGATTACTTTACAGTTTCCGTCGCACTATATGTGGTCATGCTCGTCAGCAATCTCAGCGCCTTTCCTCTCATCGAGGTAGCTGGGAGACGTCCGTTGCTGGTATATGGGATGACAGCTTTGACAGTAATCGAACTGGTACGTCTTTTCTGTGTCAGCTTGAGAACAGCTGCTGATAATTTGTTTTAGATTATGGGAATAATGGGCTGCATATCCAGCCCGGCAGCTCTTTGGGTTATCCTTGTTTGTATCTTTCTCTGGTAATTTCGATTTCCCCTGTGTCGTTGAGTGAAGTTCAGATAATTGACATCACTTAAGGGCACTTGTCTACCAAGTTAGTATCGGAGCTGTGGGTTTTGCTCTAGCTTCGGAGGTTGCTTCGCCTCCTATGAGACCCGTGACATTATCATTGGTCGGCATTACTCAGGGCCTGAGGTATGTTTGAAGTACATTAGTCTCATCGGCGTTCGAGTTGTACACCGGTTTTTAATACCCAACAGTGGCTGGATTATCGGCTTCGTGACACCATACATGATCAACCCGGACGCTGGGAACCTCAGCGCAAGAGTGGGCTTCGTTTTCGCTGGGTTAGGGATCCCTCTATGCATCACCTTTTATTTCGCCATCCCGGAAACACTCGGTTTGAGCTTTGCTGATGTGAGTCGTAATCATAAAAGGCCCGATGTCGAATTAAATCTGACCGTTTCCGTAGATGGACCATCTCTTTGCTGAAAAGGTCAGCCCAAGACACTTTCAGAAAGCCATTAATGAGCATCGCCGAATCATTGATCATGTGGGACCAGTTGATCAAGAACCGAAGGTTTACGAGGCAACGGTCATTCACGTTGATTAGCCTTCGTTGTTTTGTAAACTGTTCCCAAATGTTTGGTTGTTTACAACTTATTACGCGGGTGAAGGCTAGTGGGAGACTGAGCATTTTCTAAAGGTTTCATGAGACGCTTCGTATCGGTTAAGGAGGAGGGTGCAATTGAGGTAGTTCCATTCGCAATGGCCCAGACTCCGATTTTGGGCTTCGGTATGTTGAGACGTGTAGAATACTCTAGCAATAAGAAAACATGGATATGACTTCTTCGTCCCGGTGTCATATACTTAGTAAATTACTCTGGTTCAATTTTTACGTTCTTTCCCCATTGCTCCCCCACTTTAAAAGAATACAGAACACACAAGGAATGAGCACATAACATGACTTATAGGTAATTAACTCGTACATATTAAAGGATTGCAGGAGTATACAAGAAGCATCAGATGGCTCTGATTCTACCAATGTTCAAGCATTCTCTTTACCTGACTCATCCGCTCCGAAAACGTAACCCATTCCAATCCCCTTAGGCAGCATGCCCAAATATCCCTTGTTGAGACTACTAAAATTCGGATTGAACTTGACTTCCTTGTGATCGAGGTCTTCAGCCACAAAATGTGCATTGTACACAACAGGGCTATTCTCTCGGGTTGCCCAGTCCTTGATAAGCTCCTCCGCAGAAGCAGGAACAACCACCTTGGCTGGGCATTGGTACCACCATGGTGTGTGCACAAAAGCCAACATAATCCGAGCCTCGGTGGCAGGGTTTGCCAGCCCAGCATGCCACAGCCGCAGGTCGCGGATGACCACTGATCCTTTCTCGACAGTGGGCTGGATAGGCGGAGCCCATGCCCGTCGTTCTTCGAGCAGCTTGTCACGGATGCCAAAATCCAGCTCCAATGTTTTGTCATATTCGGCCCCATCATCGGTCTGGCGGCAGTTGCGGTGATCGCGGAACGAAGTGTCGCGGTGAGAGCCAAGCCAGAGTTCCGTTGACCCATTGGCGGGGGAGACGTTGCAGAGGTAGTAGTTTGTCACGATGGCGAAGGGAAACATAGCATGGTTGAAGGTCAAATCCGCGTGAACACGCTGGCGGGCACCACCGAAGCCTCCTAGTGCGGTGTTCCCGTTGACATAGTTCACCCGTGGACTGGGGCCCAAGACGGCAGAGATCACAGCAGAGGCGGGCTCGTTGGCCCAGATATCGGTATACATCAGCTCGGACTTTAAGGGCGGGCCCTGAGACATGTTGCCTGTGGGTTTGCCATCGCTCGAGTTCTAGAACAGAATAAGTTTTCATTTCTTGCTCCTAGTATGTTCAGGCCATCTGAAAGCTCACATCGTTGAAATGCGTCGTTGGAAGCTTGGCCATGGCCTCAGCTTCGCTGCTGAGGATTGAGTTCAGCTTATCAATGTGTTCGACATCCACGGCATTCTCTAGGACCACCAGGCCGTCGCGATGCATTGCGGACACTGCTGCGCCGACATTCGCCTCGGTAATTCTGCCCGAGGTGCGCTCTTCATCGCTGAGTTTGATGATGACTGGTTCCTGAAATTCGTACTGAGTCTTTGTGGGAGACATATTGCAATGTTGATGCATAGAGTGACTTTAGGATTCACCACCCCCCGTCCTCAATTGTCAGTCAACTCCCAAAGATGACAGGTCTTTATGAATGCTTTGACTGAACGGAGTTCTCAGTTGGCGATTAACCCTTTTGCCGTTTTAGTTGCATATGTGGCCTCGGTTGATCGTCTGTGTGAGTATCATCGGTTGCCCAACCGAGCTTCCGATCCGCACGCTGCGGTAATAATTAAACCCGTGTTACACCGCAAGAAACATAAAAGCCCGAAGTGGCTTTGAAGTGCATCTTATTATTTAAGCCAGTGGATTTCACATTATGAGAAGGCATTTGCTTCTCACCAAGAATAACTGTCCTCGCATTCATTGAACAGAAGAACCTACAGGATGTCCACCACGATCGGAATTGCACTCCTCGGTGCAGGCAACTTTGTACACGATGGTGAGGACAGAAAAGAATCAAATAGTGATTGATCGCCAAGGCTGCTAACAAATTCTCTCAGAGCACCTGCCAGCCATCCAAGCTTGCGACGTATTTGACCTGAAGGCCGTCTACTCACGCTCACAGACCTCCGCCATAGCTGTAGCATCCGAAGCAAAGTCTTCGGTAGACGTATACTACGACAGCCCAGAAACGCAGGGTGTCTCTCTAGATGACCTGCTACAAAGAAAAGACATATCGGCAGTCATTATCTGTCTGCCGATCACTATCCAGCCAGATGTCATCCGGAAAGCGATTGAGGCAAACAAGCACGTCCTCAGCGAGAAGCCCATCGCCAAGGATCTCGCAACTGGCGTCTCACTGCTAGATTGGTACAAATCACAGAGCAGTCCACCTATCTGGAGTGTCGCGGAGAATTTTCGATTTATCAAGCCTCTGGAGTATGGCGTGGAGAGGCTGGGGGAGATTGGAGGGCAGGTGGTGACTTTCCGCTCCAACTTCTATACGTTGATCAAGGATGATGATAAGTATTTCAATACTGAATGTAAGCAGACCTTGAGATTTATACATTGGGGTGCTAGAATAACCTTGCTAATATTTATTAGGGCGCAAGGTTCCTGAATATCAAGGGGGCTTCCTTCTTGACGGCGGCGTGCACTTCGTGGCGGGGTTGAGATATATGCTAGCGGCCGTGGGCGAAGACATCAAACACTTGGCTGCGTTCACCAGTCTGCAGCAGAAGAAGCTTCCGCCACTTGACACCCTGCACGGAGTAGCGAGGACACAAAACGGTGCCGGGATCCTCTGCCTTTCCTACGGATCCGAGTTCAAGTCCGGAGTCGAGCTCGAGGTAGGTCAACTCTTTCAAATTGTGAGAGTTAAGATATTGCGATTGACTATATACAGGTCGTCACCAATAACGGTTCTGTGACGTGGAACGGGCCGACAGTGACGGTTACGACGAAGTCTAAAAGTGGAGAGAAGGCGGAGCAGTCGAAGGATTTCCCGTACGACTCAGGTGTCAGTGCTGAGGTTGCGGCTTTTGGCCAAAGTATAAACGTCGGCAAAGCCGATCCACGGCAGACACCTATAGAGGCGCTGAAGGACCTGGAAGCACTTCAGAAATTGCTTCTATCAGGGGAATCTAATGGAAGTGTACAGAGTGCTGAGCTTTAGATTTCATCGTTTATACTATAGAACTCAGAAACCTGTACTCGCCAAGTATTAAAGTCCCAGCAAAATATATTGAGCACCAGCTTTTGTGAGACAGAACTACCACCTGTAGGAAAACGAGTTGTTAAAAGAAAGGTGCAAAGTAATATAAAATAGACTAATAATAATAACATGAACAATTACTTATCTAGATATTGGCTGTAACCCTAGCCGCTCCTATCTCAGCGCAGATTCTCGACCGTGATAATGTTTATGGATAATCTCAACAGTACGAGACACCAAAAACTAATAATGCAAGCAACATTGATCGAGCTGCGCTGATCCTCTATGCGAGCGGGTTCACGGGCGTGCCGAAAGGTGTTCTTCTCAGCCACAAGGATCTACATAGTCACATTATAGCGAACACCGCCCTCGTGTCCCGCTTTTGACATTTGATACTCGCGTGAGAGCTCGAGCTCATACATTCTTTGATGTTCGTTCGGTCGTTCGTTTATTCGTACTATTTACCGACAAGCGAGCGAAGGGGATAGCCAGTCGGTCCTAGACAACCCTTAATTAACAATCCAAAGTTGCATTGTGAGGTTTCTTGGCACTTGAGTCGAACCTGCTGTCTTGGCTGAATATGCAGACGAGTCAAAAAGTTAAATCGAAAACAACTGAGTAATTATCCTTTTGATGCGAATATTCATTAGCAAAAAAAACTACTCAATATATGCCATAATACTGAGATTAACAACTGAAAAGACATATATAATAATCTATCTTATATCAAATGATCGTTGGTTACACATCTGGCATTTCAGCCTTAATTGCTTAGACTAAAGTCTGTACATCTGACTCGATTGGATCAATGATTAATCCCTTCGGTCCTAATTCTTGTTTATATAATCAAATGCCTACGTTATGGACGTTGGGTTCCGACACCTTGCTCGTTGTCTAAGTATTTTGTAACCTGCATGTTAAATGGGTTATGACAAGAACCCTTTACTATAACGCTGTAACAGAATATGGAGAGCTGGCTGCCAAGAAAGGGAGGAGGATCCATGGGCAGAGTCAGGTTATGTGGATAAATCCTCCTAAACTGGGGAATGGGTAACGAGATATAGGGGTACAGAACTCTGCATTGTTTATTTTCAAAAGCCTTCTTACATGATATACTTTTCTAAGCATACTGAGCCAAATTCTAACTAGTGAGTCTGACTTCTGTTTGAGTTGATCAGCTATGCTTTCCATATAACTTCGTTTTTGGCCACCGAATGCTCCAGAGATGTCAGTTCCAGCAGTTTCTGGGATATTGATTTGAGATCAGTGTATAATTTCACACTCTCCACATAATGATTTATCAAATCATTTGCCAAGCAGGGCTTGTACAAACTCAAATATGAGTGCGCTGTATATAAAAGCATGCTCAGCAGAGAACTATTCAGTGCCTATGAACTACTTATTATAACTTTCAGAATCATTAATAGTTTCTTCCCTACCAAAGCATACAAGCTATCATTCCATTTTTCATATTCACTTCTCTTCACTCCTTTTGGGATCAAAATGACGCTCTTTACCTTCATAGCAGTTCTCTCCTTGGTGGCAAGCAACATGGCCTGCCCAGCTCACAATAACCACCAGCCGCTTGCTGGAAAAGCAAGACATGTTGTAGACAGAGCAACAGTATCATCAGACTGGTCTTACCAAGCATCCTTTGACTGGGGCAGCTTGAGCCCAGGTAAGTCCTTTGAGAGTGATACGTGTTATCAAGTCTTTTCTTACTCAACACTAATATTTTCCGAAGACTATAGCCTCTGTCAGACTGGTACCCAGCAATCGCCTATCGCTCTAAGCCTATCCAACGGTCTAGCATCAAACCACCGACCGACCTTCCAGTACGACGGCAATGTGACAGGGACCTTCTTCAATTGGAATTATGGGCCTGCTTTTACTGTATCACATACTGAAGGCGACGACTATACCTCGGCCCCATCCTTGACTTACGACAACGAGACTACCTACTTGACGGGGTGGCATTTGCACGCGCCGGCCGACCATACGGTGGGGGGGCTACGCTCTAAGGCCGAGATGCACTTCGTGCACGTCGATGCTTCAGGCCATGAGAAAGCTGTGCTTGCCTTCCGCATCGACCCAGGCAACGTGGACAATGCCTTTTTCGCGAAGCTGCCGGCCATGATCGGGTTCAATGAGACTGACAACGTCCAGAAGGCTACTCTTGACCTCTCACTCGCCCTCGACAGTGTCAGCTGGTTTAATGAGTATTGGACTTACCAGGGCAGCCTGACCAGCCCGCCATGCTCTGAGGGTATCCGCTGGTTCATCGCGCGCGAAATTCTCTTTGTTGGGGTCGAACAGATGCAGGCTATACTGGGCGCGAGCACCTACAGCGCCCGCGAAGAGCAGCAAGTCTGGCTGCATCGCATAAATGAATAGTGTTTTGCGAAGTGGTGCTGTCATGTTGCAACAACACATGTATTATACTATAGCTTTGCCAGTCGAGGTAGTCTGGATCTACTAATTCAGCACCTTGCCCCGCTTGTTTCGTG
This sequence comes from Cryphonectria radicalis, assembly GCA_014849355.1. NCBI lineage: Eukaryota > Fungi > Ascomycota > Sordariomycetes > Diaporthales > Cryphonectriaceae > Cryphonectria > Cryphonectria radicalis. The sequence goes on from JACWQW010000021.1 coordinate 328,248, forward strand.
TGGCCTGTTCTGTGACCTGCATGTTAGATAGGCATAACAGCCAGGGAGAGGCAAGCTCGAAAGGAAAGGCTTCGAAGAGCCTAGGTTGCTATTATTGTAATCTATCTAATATCACAATAAAAAGCATTGAAACTTGCAAGTGTTCATCCTTCATTCGACATCGGCATGGGTAGCATGGGTGGAAAAGAGCCGGCCGTGGAGACAGAGAAAACACTAGGCAGAGTGCCGGCAGTACACTTACATAGAAATTATCCCGGATGACGCTGCCGCTGAAGAGATCTACAGGGGATCAAAAGAAACCCCTTCTCTCTCCTCGTAATAGTGACAGAGAAAACTGTGCAAGGAACAGAGAAAAGGAGAGAAGGGGACCACATAAAAAGAAAAAAGATAGGCCTGGTATAGTAAGCTGTATTGTCGCGGCGTCGGAGTTCACCTCTCCGCCTGGGTACGAGAGCTTGATGCAGACGGTCTACAGCAACAATATTCCCCGGATTTCTGCGCTCCGGCCTATTTGAAGAGAACCTGAATAGACTCAAGGAAGGCGCCGGGAGCTGCGGTGGGAATCTTGTACTGACTCTGTTTTCTATACCCATATTAGGCCAAGTTCTATTACTACCTGAAATAATTGACATAGGCTATGAAACGAGCCACTTTTTGAGCCACTAAGGAGTTCCTATTATGTGCTGCACAAGTTCGTCCCTAATATACTTATTGAAAGTAAAGAAACAGAAATAGAAAAGTATAGTAGCTCTAGTGGTGACCTGGTTCTAAGACCGGCTATTGCTAAGTAGAGATAGAAATAGAAAACCTCTCACCTTTATCCTTTTGACTCGTGTGCTGTTGGAAAGCAGCTGGAGGAGCATATAATGTTAGTGGACCGCTTGTCCTACCGTCGAAGTGCAGGCTCAGCGGGACGATAAACAATCGAACTCCGTGCCCCAACCGCCTTTGAGCGTTCCGAATGCGCCCGTGTCGATGGCCAGATCAAAGCTTCCTAGACTCAGGGTCAGATTGTCCAGTATGACCCCAAGTATATTATCAAAAACAGCAAACTGCCCACTTGCGATGACAGACGACCCGTCGCAGCGTCCACCGTGCCCCTGCCGGCCTGCCTACGTATATGCGGTCCTTGGGCGCGACATCTTGCGGTACCTCGCTGTGCCGTACTAGATATTAGGGTTGGAGGCCGACGGGGAGTGCTGAAAGCCTGCACGGTTAACATGAGCCAGAATCTCAAGGGTTCGGCCTGAGTCAAAGTCCGCGTCTTTTGGGGCGAGATCGATTCTGTCTGGGAAATCGTACTCAAATAGGATGTCTAAGACACGATTTAAGTATCCGTAGCATCCGTTAAGCTAGAGGGGACGTATGGGGATCGAGCCCAAGTAGACGATATCGCCCTCGGCCGAGAAAACACTGATGTCATTTCGCAGGACGTATTCTTGGAGGGTCCAGAGGGAAGCGAACCATGGATCTGTAAAGATAGTATTGCACGGCTTGTTCGGCTTCTCAATTACCTCTGCAAGGGAGTTCTTTGGCGGAGAGGTTGAGTGCACACGCCAAGACAGCCATTTGCTGCTCTCCTCGAGAGCCTCGATAGCGCTGATTAGAATCGTGGCACCTAGATGCGATAGCCAAGCAAACACGGCGGACGCATTCTTGAAAATGCTGGCTTAGCGGCCGACGTCGTCTGTCTTGACAGCCTCATCTTCCTGGTCAATGCAGGCAACATCTCTCCACGCCCATATTCCACACCATCAGCCCGCAGCCTATCCACGACCTTGTGAAAGATCGCCGCCGTGAGATGGCTGTTTTCAATTCGCGGGATCGTCCACGGCGTACCGAGTATTGGTAGCGCGACCCCGGCTGCCGAATCATCGCCGTTGCCATCCCGAATCTTCCATCGGCCCCATGTATATGACAGGATGTCATATCTGGGCCGGGTGGTACTGTTATATGTGTGGACAAGATTTCTCTCAACCGACCTGAGCGTTTCGATATGGAGTAGTCTTCGCGGCCAGTAGTCCTCGACCGAGTCCCAGCGCTCTCTCCTGAGCATATGCCTCTATTCATGTTAGTGTCTGCTGCACGAGGGGAATTCCACAGCCGTACCATAACCATAGTGTATTAGTTTGGCTGTGGGCTCCAATTTGGCCATGGAAGAGAAAATCAAACTCAACCTTATCCCAACACACATTTCTACACTTGACACGTTCGCTGATATTTACCCCGCCTGATCTGTACATTTGTCTTCTCGGTCTCGGAGTGATTCTGAAATCACCAGGGCTAACTGTTTCGTAAAGCCTGTCTGCCCAGCTTGAGAGGGTTTCGTTCTAATGGAGGGGGCTGAGCTTAAAGGGTTAAATCATTATTTCTCACTGAAACATGCGATTATCGATTTACCAGTTCCGCTGATTTACTAGTCACAGCCAAGTAAATCAGACTAACTATATAAAGCCCTGTGCTTATATCACTAGAAAATGCTTGCTTATTATCGTAGTACAGCTTAAGTATCCCCGCTTTCCTGTATCCCACTGCCAACTTCATCGGAGCGGTATCAAGTTTCTTACTGTTCAGTACCCAGCAATCGACTCAACACCCACAGAACTGAGCGACCGCCAAGCATAACTGATTATTGTTACAACAAACAGTCCGGGACGATGCCTTCAAGGTCAGAAACGCCTAATATGATGTATGCTGGGTCCAGCATACCCACAGGCGGGGGGACGGAAATATGGATGCCAGAAGCTCGTTCTTTAGAAGACGTGCTGGCGTTTCTGCAGTACCTCCGAGTCAACTACTTCTTCTCGCCCAACTGGAATAGCGGCGAGTCGATAGCCTGGGATGAATGCCGCAAAATTATGGACACAGATATGGCGTATAACCATTCCATACAGACAAGGCTAGAGCGATTCAAAGCGGCCATCGATCAAAAGCGGCAAATCGAGCACCATCCCATGGACGAGAGCTTGTGGCACTTGGCACCCCTTTCAGTCTGCCTGGACCGCTATCTCGGCATTCACTCGCAAGACAGACTGCACCCCTGGAAGGCTATGCTCTCCAACTGGGCCAAGTGCAGGATATTGTACGGCCGAAACCCAAACTTTGTATCCTCCATGTCTGCTACCCAGCGATCATCCTTTCAAGTCCTCTTGGACTGGTGGTCAGCTTCTTACTGCGATGACGAGCTTCCACGGGCTGCTCAGTTAACTATGGAACGTCATTTTCGGACAGCGGATCCAACGGAACCCGATGAGGGATGGCAAGCTTCGGACACCTTGACGCCACACGATCTCTACCATGCTCATTGCTTTTCCCTATTCCTCAAGGAGTTCCACCCCCTTCATTGGGAGCCAAATCTCAGTGTTGTCTATCTGCGTCGATTACAATTGCAACGATTCCATGCGGCGCGTATTGGGATTTGCCGGCGACTCGCCTTCGCCACACTCTGGGTGCGGTTCGGCGAGGAAACTAATAGTGATAAATTGACCAGAGCGAGAAATGCAGACTACCCGGATCCTCTGCTCAATGAGGGGCTTTGGGCAAACGGGCTCCAGGAAGGCAGCGTTTCAAGGCCATATTACCTCTGGGACACAGTTCTCGATAAAACGGTGGAAACTGGTCAATTTGATGAATGTCCTTCATACGTATGCATCAGCCATACATGGGGCAGATGGCGCGAGACATCCTCCGCGCTCTTCCATGGCGTACCTTGGCCAGTCCCACGAAACACGCGCTTCGTCGTCGACGAGCTTCCGCATCGTCTAAAAAAATTTGGCGACAAAAATAGGACAAAGGTTCATCTGGCTCGATCTCTTCTGTATACCTCAAGTGCCCTCCAAGCTAGCCGACTCTGAAATCGGGCGTCAGGCAGGCATCTTTCGAGGTTCCTATGCATGCATTGCATGGCTTAACGACGTTTCCTCATGGACCGGGACACAAGGAGCGCTTGATTGGCTCAGCATTCACTATCTCATAGCCACGGGCCGTCCTCCATATCCTAGAATACCTCGGATGAGCCAGAGCGCCCAGTAAATACAAGACGAACTGTTGGCCCAAGCATCTCTTGGCTCTGAGCTTACCCGGACTGGCGAATATATGCAAGAGCCTGTCAGCTGGTTCTCATCCCTCTGGACCTTGCAAGAGGCAGTTCTGTGCCCTAATATGCAAATGTATTCGAGGGATTGGGACCCGCTGGTCGATCGCCTGGGTGTGCCTATCACCCTAAAGTCCTTGATGCTATTTCTCGAGGACGCCCGCAGGAACATTAACCCTCGAATGACCCCACTTGACCGACCACTTTCCGATCCTGCCGCGTACGAAGACGCCTTGACGAGCCATACAGACCTGTACGAGTGGTGGGACAGCATTGAAAAGCTCTGGCCTCCCGGGCCACAACAGCTGGACAGACTGAGATCCTTGACGCGCCTCCACAATGTGTTTGGCTCGCAAGATCCTGTCACCGTCTGCATCAATGCCAACATCAGACAGTGTTCGGGGAGCCGTGCTCCAGCTATCATGTCTGCTCTCGCAGTGCCTGACTGGCGCAACACAAGCGGACACACAACCCAAGGCGATGTCGAAAACGAAGAACTCGTTCTGGGTATGTATCCGCAGCAATTTCTTGCTAAGGCGGCGCAAAGAATTGGAGCGACATTCTATGGATCTGCTACACACTCGATCCAACTTACAGATCAACTGCATACAAGTCTACGAGACAACAAGCCTATGGGAAGTATGCTGCCCTTCACAGCAACACCGGGCTGGTTCTCGGGCATAGCCGGAGCGCATGACCGCCTTTGGATCAAACGCGCCGATCGCAAGTCTGTCTCCAGCTGGAAAATATTGGGCAATGGCATCGTTATGATTAAGGACGTGGACATTATAGCCTCTTCAGACCAGCATTCATTCGTTTCCACCGTGTCTGCCACGCTCAGCTATTTTGCGCCGGACGACCAAGCCGAGACTCGCGACTTCACAGTCAGCAGCGTCGCTCTCGGGGCAGAGCTGTGTCGGATTTCAGCTGCTCATAATGGCGCATTGCTGTATGCGGTTTCACTAACTGAGGATTTTGATTGCGATTACGGAATCCTGCTTATGGGGTTGCGAGACACTTCAGATCACCCTGGGCCAAAGTGCTTTCTGAAATTTGGGTCATTAAAGTGTCATCGATCCGTGTCGACTTATTACAGAAGAGATCAGAATTGGAACGTTTTATAAAAAGACTCGCATTACAGCACATGTTCAACATGCTGCAAGAGAGACGATTTGAGCAAATTTGGAATGTTCTATCATTGAACCAGCCGTGCTACCGCTACTTAATACTCTTAAAGTTGTTGGAAATATAGTAGCTAGTAATATAGCACTATCGACGAATTTATATATATGCTAATGGACGAGGCTGTGCCTTATGGCCGCCGAAGGATCGGTTATTACCGAACCAAAGCTCTTTAAGAAGGGTGTAGCGGACTTCATGCAAACATCTATCTATATCTCGAATATCTAATATATTCTGTGAAAACAGATATCAACGATGAACTTGAGCATGTATGGAAATATCAAATTAACTAACTTGCGGCTGTTTTCAGGAGTGGGATATATTGTAAGCCTTCTTCCGTGTCGCCTGGTCTGGTCATACTTACCATGCTATTGATGCCCATATTATGGAGACAGGGGGAACAGAGTCTGGGAGCTTTCCGACTTGAAAGTCCCTATGGAGGTGATGCACGGTGAATATGATACTACGTATGCGTGGATTAAGTTATCCTTCCTCTTGCGGAGGAGCAGCCGAAGACGCACGCAGCCACACGCAGCCGTTGTAGAGCTGAAGAGTACTTGAGTATTCTAAAATATTTGAGCCAAACGCAAAATTACCTTCCCCCGAGCGATATGTCGTTGAAGTACGAACTGGATGAGCGTACTTTACGATACGGTGATCCAGGGCCAAACACAGGGTCGTTGCATGAGCAGCTGCACCATGAGGGGGACAATATCAGCCATTCCACAGCAGTGACCTACAAAGCAGGAAAAGTGGCTCGAGAGCCAACTGTATCTTTGCTTCGCTTTCCACCTTGTGTGTTATAGACAAGACCAGCTGCGTTAAATCTTTCAGGGTTGATTGAATGAAACTTTTGCTAAGCCGAAGTTATGCGACAGCTAAAAGGAGTGACCACTCCCAGCTGACTGGAAATGGCTGTGGCCTATATAGCTGCGTAGACGGTCGGACTCACACAGAAGTCGATTGTGGACCCGTACCTAGCATCCCGGCGCTTTCCAGCACTCTCTTCAAGAAGCCGAGTAACGGAGCCACCCACTCTTTCCTTACCGGAACGTGATGACCACCGGGGTGCACGATAACCTCAGGCTCCACACATCTCTCCACCAAGTCCCTACACCGTGACTCTGCAACTACCGTATCCATGCTGCCGAAGAAGTGGCATGTCGGTGTCTTGATACCGCCCTCATATAACCATCCGAGCTGAGAACCAGGCCGTGCAACAAACCCTGAGTACGAGATGCAAAACTTCAAGGGCTGTTCTCCATTCGCTTCTCGCAGACGCTCCATCCACGCCTTATATCCTTCACCCTCGGGCATAGCTCGGCTGCGCTCCAATGCTGAGGCAACTAGGGCACCCACCGCCGCGCCCTGACTGAAGCCCATAATACCATCGATACCGCCAGCTTCTTCGATCGCATCGGCAATAGCGAGCATACCCTCCTCGAACCCACGATAGACTCCCGGCTCCTCGTCGTGGAGAAACCAGCCATAGGCGTCGAGCTCCACGGCGGATTCTTCTCCGTCTGCACGCGGCTGAAAACCTGGGATGTCTGAGGGCTGCAGTCGGTGCGGACCGGTCGGGTAGATGCGGGTTGCTTTGATACCTGGTAGAGCTTTGGCTATTAACTTGGACAGGGCGCCTGTCTTGGCACGGAACACAGGGCCGGATTGTGCGTAACCTACTAGTGAGGTCAGTGCTAGTCCAGACGAACAAAAAGAGAGCTCTCAACAAGCTATAATATGTCATTACCGTGGAGCATGAGAATCTTCAGTTCCTGTTTCTCTACGCTGCCCCCACTAGCGGCAGCTCCCTTCTGGCTTGATGCATGCTCTTGCTTGGCCGGCTCAAGTGAGCCTGGTCCTTCATTTGCTGGCATAACGAGATAAGTACCTCTTGTTTCAATTCCGAATGCTGATATTGTGCCCAGTGTGCTTTGTTTGAAGACAGTGAATAGAACGAGAAGTAATGATAGAGTGACTCAAGGAATGATTCGAGAGTTTTGCAATCTCTTTCGATACCCTGACGCGAGGTTCCACTGTAATTAGTAATTCAGTGGAGATGCTTATCCGGGTTGGAATTCAAGGGCGTCACGTGACTCCTTCTTAAATATCATTTTCGATGCACGAACTGGCATAATATGATATAAATAGGTAATCATTATACCGACCGAGAAATTTCTGAATGCTATTGTGTAGGCAATTTATTTTACTTTGAAATGTCTGTTTTCTAAGCCTTACTGCATACTCTATAGTTGAACTTGTTGTCTTCAAGTACTGTCGTTCAGACAATCTCGCATCACAATGAAGTTTACAATTCAAAAGTAGCGAGGGGCAAAACTGAAGATAAATGAACGCAAAATATGTGCAAATCAAATACCGGTTATACTAAGGCATAAGATACTACGAGCTCTAATTATCCCTTAATTATGCGGGAATTGATCTAAAGCACGGCTTTACGGCCGCTCCTCTAGCAACAGCCCAACCACGATCAAAGGCTTCCACCATCTCGACGGGCAGCGGACCGTTGTTCAAAGCTGTGAAGTTGTCCTCAATTTGCTGCATACTACTTGCGGCCACAATAACGGCATCACCAAGTTCGCCACGCAGTTTACTATGGTACCCGGCCCACCTAAGCGCGGCTTCTGCTGTGCTAATGCCCAACTTGGCTGCGACCGGCCTGATGATGTCGAGCGCGTCAAAGTAGGTGTCATTCCAGTACCGAGCACGGTAGTGCGCAGCCCCTTTCACTGGGTCGAAATTACTGCCCGCGTGCTACTTAGTGGCGTCACGTCGGTATTTGTCCATCAATATACCGCTAGCTAGTGGGTTGTACTCGTAGAAGGTGATGCCATACTTTCTCAGGCACGGAAACAATTCCAGCTCCACCGTACGTTGCAGTGCACTGTAGAGACCTTGGTAGACGTCTGGTTTCTTCCAGCCGTTACGAATACAGATCTCGCAGACTTGGTCCACCTGCCAAGCTGGAAAGTTGCTAATGCCTCAACGACGAAATAAGCCTTCATTGTACATGTTATTTACTTCGCGCAAGGTCTCCTCGTATGGGGTGTGGTGGTCGGGAAAATGAAGGTACCACTATAGACCTTGTCGTCAGCCACAACTTGATTGATAATGTGGGTACAAGGACTCTCAGCTTGCTTATGACAGACGACATCATCTGAAAGGGGATCTCGACTAGGTTATAACAGAAAACAACAGCGTACTCACCAAATCAACTTTGTCGGTTTTCAAAGCGGTTAGGGACGCCTCCATACTGCGGCGCAGGTCTGCGGGTCGGTGAGTGTATGCAGTCGGGCTAGGAGTTGCTGCTAATGATAACTTGGTAGCCAGTATAAGACCCCGCTCCTGCCATTTGAGCTCCGCAAGATACTCCTCAGAAGTTCCACTGCTATAACCGCGTGCAGTATCTATCTCGTTGAGGCCGAAATTCTGGAGGACGCTTAGGATCGCTGCAGCATCGTCGATGTTGGACACGCGAGCTGATACAATGCTTCAGTATGGACGTTAGACTGAAGTGCCCCTGGGGGTTGGACTACCTGTCTTGCCCAGAACCTTTACATCTGGCTTAGCCTGTTCCGCCATTGTCGAGGAGATAAGTTTTCTAGTCTTAGATTGGCATAATGTATGAGAAGATAGAAATCAATTATGCTTCGGGTATAACACTACTTATAGTTATAATTCGAAATCACTTGTGAGAAAGCGGAGTTTGATCGGCTTTTGCGTTTTCAAAGTAGCTGCATAAGTCAATGGATTACAAGCATTTAATCGGCTATATTACCGAGACTTGTTACTGCAATGAGAAGCGGCTTATGGTAATATCCCCATAAGGTCAAATGTAGCTAAGGGGTTATATGGTCATAGTCACTGAATCTGGGCAGCAAGTACTTCACGCTTCAGACTGCTATAATAGGAAGCTGTTCTTATTAGCTCTTGATAGCAATAATGCAGAGCGCAGTTCATTCTGACCCTTAAAGATAATAGAGTTGCAAGACCTTTGTTTAATCCAATAACTCAACTGCTACACTCACTGCATTTGTGGTTCACTATATAAACTTGAAAAGTATTTTGCAAACTCTATGCGGGCAAAAGTTTAGAATAAATGGAGTCGCTGACAATGTAATCTCTTTCTGCGAGGTTCTGGAATTATACTGTCACCAATACTGTCCGTCCCTAATGGCCTAGCTTTTTGCAATAACCCTAAAGCATTGGGATAAATTAGGTAGCAGCGCGTGGTGGTGGCATGCTTAGACTGCGAGGACAACACGGAGGACAGCGCAGGTTGGCATCCGAAAAGTTCATAGTATCCCTTCTTTTTCGGCTTTAAAAATGCCTTCTCCGCTTGTTGTTACATATTTTATCAGTATAGCAAGGCTCCTTATATGTTGGCTGTCTGAAGCCCTGCGCTTAAATAAGTTCCACACTATTGCCAAAGATCTGTCGCTTGAAATCAATGAAAACGATCTATTATAATAGACACCCATTATTATAATCAAAGCTGTTGCAGAGGATAATGCTTAGAAGAAGCACTGAGATAAAAGACGACGCTTTTATCTGCTTGCAATTTTACTCTTATCAGCTCATTAAGCGATTATGCATCCAGTGATAAACTGTTCAGAGTTCTTAATTAAGTCCGTGTTATAACTTATCCAATATGCAAATTACAGAACGAATTATGCGGAACGGTAAAACCAGATGCCAGATATCAAGATAGGGTCATGCTTAGGCAATCCATGATTAGGATTATGAATTGTTATAATCGACTATCATATATTCGAGCTAGGGTGGGATAAATACATTATGGAGAAGACTCCACTGCGTCTTTGTGGATTAGCACTTGATAACCCCGTTTCCCCGCATCTTGCGCCCGGTGACCGCGCCACAGTTTTGCTTCTCTACAAACCAGCCAACGACCATGGAGCGGAGAGCCAGCAGCGACACAAACACACGCGAGAGCAGCGGAGAGCCGAGCCAAGGTCCTAGTGACAGCAGGCTCTTAGAGACCAGGCTAAGACGCATGTACAAACAGCGGGGGATTGAACCACAAAAGAGTCCAGGCAGTAAACTCTGTAGCGAGTGTCTCAAGGTCATGGCACAGTTCCGGACATGCCAGAAGTCGAATGCGACAAACAGCTCCGGCAGAGTGAGTCACTACAAAGCATACAGCACTGTTCAACATGCTGCTAATGGTGGCTGCGTATTGTGTGCCGCCTTTATACTAGCACCCAACGACATAGAGATGCCTGCTTCTACATCGCCTGCCGTGGCAGTTGAATGGTTCGACAGCAATCCGGGATCTTGTTATTTGAGGCTAAAATATCTGAGTCTCGAAGGTGATGCGACAGAGGAGGTTGTGTACGTTGACTCGGTCAATACGGAGCTGAGGGAGCCCAATGAACCAGGCCCGAAAGGCAGTCTCGAGGCTTGTCATACAAGGTTCATTCACCTGACCCCAGCCGCGATCCCAGGTAAGCAGCCTTAGCGAAAGAGAACTTTCTACAGGCCTGGGAAATAATGACTTTTATCATCAGAGTTAGACTACAGCACTCATCGTAGTACCCAAGACTCCCTTCCTTTCTGCAAATCTTGGTTCGATCATTGCAACATCCACCATGAGCACTGCCAGGGAGGAGTTTCGGGAGTACTACCAACCAGACTGGTCGCGGTGGGCGACACAACTGTTCGGCTCTGCCTTCGAGACGAAATACAAGACGAGAGCGTCAGATACGCAACGTTAAGCCACTGCTGGGGAGTAGAGAAGTTCCCCACGCTCACGGAAGAGAACTTACATCATTTTCGCCGACATATCCCAGTGCAACACTTGACCAAGACCTTCCAGGAGGCAATACTTACCACTCGCTATCTCGGCATTGAATATATATGGATCGACGCGCTCTGCATTATCCAGGACAGTGACCAAGACTGGCAACATGAAGCATCTCGGATGGCAGACGTCTACTCCGGTGGAAGTGTCAATATTGCAGCTACATCGGCTATCGATGGAAGGGGCGGCCTGTTCTTCACTCGACCTGCGAATTGGCGCCACCAAATACGCCTCAAGGGGCAATCTGGGTCTAATCTGGAAGCCTTCGACTGCGAATCTCGGGACTGGGACGAAGCTACGCAGCACGCCCTCACGAACAGGGCGTGGGTCGTTCAAGAGCGCTGTCTTTCGCAACGCACGATCCACTTCACCGATCGGCAGGTTTTCTGGGAGTGTAACGGCGGCCATTACTGCGAGTCAAGACCACATGGCTATCCTAGTTCCGACATTTGGAGATCTGAAGACAGTCTCGAGACGTTTCACATGAAGAGACAGTTCCCCACGATGCACATGTGGTGCAACACTGTGCAGCCTTACACCAATTGCCGGCTGACCAGACGCAGCGACAAGCTAGCAGCGATCGCAGGGCTTGCAAAGGCTGTACAGCGGTCGCTGAAGGGCTCAAAAAGGTACATAGCTGGTATGTGGGAGTCCGACCTCTACCGTCAGTTGTCATGGCGGACCAAAGATCCGGGGACCAGAGAAACCTCAATCGGGTCACCGTCGTGGTCATGGTCGTCAGTTGACGCGGTGGTTGAAGGCTACTTTCATGGAGACAGCGAGTATATCTACCCCGACGATCCTCCTACAGACGGCCGAACAGAGGACCCAGTGAGGGTAGAAAGCGTTAAAGTCCAATACCTTTCTCCTGTCGACGAGTTCGGTTCAGTGATCTCGGCGATACTTCGACTCCGATGCCAATACCTCTACCGCGGAACGGTTCAACTCTTGAGATCCAGACACTCAGATGATATCAGGTACAACTTCGAGTGCGCCAATGATCCCGAGATGACGATGCGAGTCCTTTGGATCCAGTGGGACCTCGGAAGCTTGTCTCCGGAAAACAGCACAGCAGGGATACCGGTACATCTCTTCCCTCTCACAACACATGAGACTCGGGGACGCAAAGAATCTTCGGCTCAAGGCTTGGTCTTGACACCGAAAGATGCAGAAGGGCAGTACGAACGTGTTGGATATTATGAAGTGGATGACTGGTATATGGATCAGAGGGAAGTATCTCCAGCCAGGTATGGCGAAGAAATGCCCTCATCCTGGCTTGGAGGGTTTGATTATAAAGGGTCTAAAGAGAAATTCGATATTGCTGACTGTGTTCTGAATCGAGAAAACTCTCATTTCTCATTCATACAAGAGGAGCGTGATGGCAGAAATACTTTCTATATTGATATAGTGTAACTATAAAACATTATGGAATCTGGAGTGGTTGAAGTGAGTGGCGTCATTAATGGCTTTATAAATAGTTAGGTTGACAGAGTAGAGAATCTGGCTAATATTGTTAGAGATTTATTCCTGTTATGCTGGAAGCAGATCTGCAACGAGCAGGATAAGGCTTATCTTTATAGAATAATAAACGTGTAATGAGCACTGAAGTCTTCCGTAATTCCTGAAGTACACAAGGGGTTTATGCTAACAAGAGCGGTGCCAAGTACAGGCCTTGAATAAGGAAACGTAAAGCTGACTGTTGGGTGCAAGTATCCACTGCCTTTGGGGCCACTGGATTGTAAACTGTAATAACATAGCTTGCAGCTCATGTGTTTACTAGCGTATATTAACGTTACTAGAACCTTCATGCACTATACATGTAACCTTGCATTCTGGTGAGCTGTTCCCGAATTCCCGAGATGTGAAATCAAATGAATAAACTTCCAGAAAGCTTACTATTGTTACTCACAATTTACAGAAGACTTCAGCATACTGATAATCGCGAGAGTGAATTACTCAAACACCGAAGTTGGAAGTTCTAGTCCCATTACGCGCCACAAACAATGTCGTCCTCTAAATCAGATGCTCAAGAAATCATTTACAAAGTCCCTTTAAAGACTTTCTTGACAGATAGAACCTTGGATATCTCGAAGTGTGCTACGCCAGAAAGACACCGCCTGATCAACTGCGTCGACTTTATTGAAGACGAAACATTGACTGTCTACGAATACGCCGAGTTTCCCAAGTGCGCCTTCGCGGCCATTTCCTATGTCTGGCAGGGTAACACTCCTGAAAATGGCTGTGAGGTGTATGCCTTCAACGTTCCCGTCCCACAGGATGCCGCGCCAGGAGACCCTATTAGCATCCAGGTATTACATGACGCCTGCTTAGCGTCTAGGAAGCGCGGGGCGACACACCTATGGCTTGACCGAGTCTGTATCATACAGACAAATGAGAAGGACAAGCGGTGGCAGATCCAACAGATGTACGACATCTACCAACGCTGTCATATCTGCATTGTCCTTCCTGGAGGAGTTCAATGTCTCGTGCGTCTTGACCAAGAGACTCAGTGGATCCACCGTGGGTGGACATTGCAGGAGGTAGTAGCGCCTCGGCGAGACAGTGTTTTCGTGCTATTCTCGTGGAGTCTGGGGTCGCGCAAGGCACTGGCGGGTGACGTGACCGGCAGTATTATGGAGGTTCTCCCATCGACATCGGCGATGACGACTCTGTCGCTGATTATTGACGCATCCACTACCGGTAGTATGTCGATTGAGGATTGCGAGAAATGGCTGCTGGTAGAAGTCAGGCTGTTCAGCCCGCATCCTCCCGATAGGGAGTACCGAGACTTCCCGTTCTGGCGACCCACGCGTAGGGTGCTGGCGCCCAATGTCGGTGCTCTCGCCCGCGCGATGACAGCGGACCTCGACGAAGACGCGAGGCATCATTCGATCTGGCAGAGCGCGCTTATGCGCACCTCGTCTCGGCCTGTCGATATGGTCTTCAGCATCATGGGGCTTTTTGGCGTTACGTTGAATCCGGCGGAGTTTAAAAAGGAAGATCGCGTCCGGGCGACGATTGCGCTCGCGCAGGCGGTGATGAAGCAGGGGGGACGAGCAACCTGGCTCGCTGCCGCCATACATATCTCACCGTCACAGCAGATCTCCACATTCCCAAGGTTCCCTCGCACTACTGTCTCCGGAAAAGCGTTCGTGGAAGTGGAGGGAAGGGATCAGGAGGTCTCGTCCTTGATGGAGAATGAATACCCAATTGCAGATGCTTTGGTTCCGATGCCCCTCGGTTCAATGGACGATGAAGGATATTTGTGCTTCACAGCAAAAGCCACTCCCATCAAAGCTCTCTCAGCAAAGCCTTCCGAAGTTCCCTTGGAGACCACTAAGCCAGCTCATGTGCAAGCTATCGACGGCTCATGGTGGGAATTTCGCGAGAGTATCGATCATGTTGAAGACGCAGCCTTCGCAGTAGTTGTCGGCTTTTTCGTGGGCTACTACCCGGGGGCTACGGCCGCAGTGAATTCGACGAATATACGGGTTATGATTGTCCAGCAGCATGCATATGAGAGGTTTCACGTGCGATCGTACCTGATGATCAGTCACATTACCAAAGCTTGGGTCCAGACGTGGCCGGAGCGCACACTCAACATCGGTGGGCTAACGAGTAAGGAAAATGAAAGTGTTGCAGAAGGGCTGCCACTCTTGTCTGTTCCCAGAGAGCAGTACATCAACAATCCCCAAAGTGGACCCTATAATGCAGCCCCGTCGTTGGAAGATTACGTGGTTCGCAAGGCGCGATGGGCGATTCCGCAGAAGACTTTAGAAAGAGAGTACGGGAAACCGAAGTGACCGACTTTGCGCTAATGTATGATGAGCACCGCAGGAACACAAGTACTGAGCACATCAAAGGGTTTATGCTAAGAACTCAATAGCATATATTGCTAGTCTCAAGAGGACCCTGGTGTGTTATGTGTATCTGGCAAGCATAGATGCGGACAACGAGAAATTTATAAATAAAGATGAATGGTTTACTAAGTCTGCCAAAGTTTATTATAGACTCTCCTAATTTACTACGGTTTATCAGGGACTGAACTTTGCAGAAGCTTATAGGACCGCATAATGCCAACTTCGACCTGCGTCTGTAGTCATAATAACATTATTTGGTACGCTGCTATCACTGCATCGACGAGTGATCTTGATGGAAAGTATCGAAATGGAATTTTCAATGGCTTCGAGTTGGCCGAACACAGTTGCTTCTAGGCTAACGAAACGCCACGGGAGACTCTCTGTCAAGAGAAAATGTTAAAGAGGTAATCCACGACATCACGAGAAAGACGATCAAGACAGCTATATCATATAAAGATAAGCTTCGATAATTAGATAAGCCGGAAAACCTGTCTCCCGACTACTACACTTTTCCGACTGATACTTTCCGCTCATATTGTTGGAAGCAAGATCAACCGATATTGCCCTTCCCTTCCCCATTTGTCGCCGTCGGTCGGCTTAATGCTACCAATTTTCCCTCTAGTGGGCTTGACGGACTCGATCTAAACATCGCTCTCAACGTCAAACCTCTTGCCCTTGTATTCGTCGGCATAGCATTTGTCGTCTCAGCTGGCGGTCCATCTCCTTTAATATGCTGTCCATTTCCTAGTGTATGCTGTGTTTCCAGTTCTTTTCCCTTTCCAGTCGTGGCACCCACCACTCTTTCTCCCCTCGGTCTTTCGGCATATCGAGGTCGCCAGGGAAGAATTCTTTCAGCAGTGGCTTCCTATATCCAGGCTCCTATGTTTCAGGATCCATCAAGACATCGGAGCCAACCAAAGCGCCCCCACTTAAAGCACGCTTCGCCCCGGCCCTCAACTTTAATACCAGTAAGCACTAACATCCCTGCAGCTGAGGCTTCCAGATCGAGCAGGCTTTACCCAGGCCTCGCACTGTGCTAGCACCGACCATCCCTGTCTTTGACTGCAACTGGTCCCCATCCCTTCCCACCTAGGCCTCGTGTCTATGAAGATGCTCAATGCCGCTGTTCAAAGTCCATTAGAAAAACAAAATGTGTCGATATTAATTTTCAGGAAAGGGCTTGCCTCTATACGAAATATACTAGAGTGACGGTCTCATAGGGAAATATTTCGTTAGCATGGTGGCGGTTTGGCAAGGGTGGTCAGAGGATGATTTGCCGCAATGGCTTGCTTGATAAAGGAAAGATAATTACGTTCAGGCTGCGCGGCTAGAGGTGCTATCATAACTAGCTCTCTATCCTTGGACCAGTGCATGCATCTTCCGCTGGCACTCTCCAGTGTCTGAAGGAATGTGCAGCTCTCCAACGATATGCAGGTTGGATTCTGAAAGCGGTGTTCTAGACCCCTCCCCACCATTGGTGTGCTCCAGCAGCGAAAAGGGGTAGGGCTGAAGAGTGAGCCCTTGAAATTTAGACTATGACAAGCTCTTCCTCAAATTACAATGCCTCTCCGTCCATGAGTCCATGAATGTAACAGTCCCCAACAATCGTCCACCGACCCTCTCCAGCATCTCGTAAAAGTAGCGGGTAGTCGCAGCCGTTGAAAATAGCGACCTTGTCGCCGGGCATCGCACCGTCGACCGCCCATCCGAAACGCTCGGCTTCAGAAACAGAAAACCGCCGATGGAAACAATACCGCGTATTAGTAAGGAGCGAAGCCTTTGCTAAGAACATGACTGTTAAGAAATTTAATAACGGCTGCTTTGTGAAAATGGTACTAATGTCAATGTAAGAGATGAGGAGAGATACACAATATTTATCAAATGTTTTAACTTGTAGCAAGCAAGAGACTGATGTGGACGCAAAAACTAGCTAAAAATAGACAGATTTGGAAGCATCTGTAGGAATGTCATGAATAATTACATTGTTTCTGTACTTAAGATCGTACTTTAAATTTATCTTTTGCTGTTGTAAGTCTTCTTGGTAATCAATATTTCAGGGATTTCATAGTACTGCAGTGCTTATTACAGTCGAATCATCTGAATTGATATATACTCTATTCACCTGTTCATGTTTGACTTGGTAGGCATTTGATTTGTCTCGTCTCTAGCACCCAGAAATGTATGAGCCGAAACGCCCGATGTTTACGTTCTAACACCTGGTTCTTGCCATTCGAAACCCGTTCTGGTTGGATGGGCAAACTGTAACAGCTGTGTGTGTTTTCTTCATCGGTCAAAATTCTTCACCCGGCGCATATATGTTTGGCGGGTCAAAGTGGGGCCAGATCGCCATAGCTCCGCCCGTCAGAGTCTCGCTAATTGACATGAAGTCTTCTGCAGATCGCAGATCAGCTAGGGAGCTAGGGAGCCATGAAGCCGCCTCGCTAGCAGCTGCTGTGGAGGCTAGCTGGCCCGCGACAGCGTCCGTCGTGGTGCTATTCGCCTCCTGGCCCTGAATCAGGCCCACCTCGTCCGTACCGGGCTTGGCTCCCGCCCTGACCTTGCGGATCAAGGTGCTCGCCGCGACATCTGCCATACTGCTCACCTCGGCAAGCATCTTGAGCCGGTTCAGGGCCTCCTTCACCGCCTGTAGGCACCCGAGCAGCGGTACATTGCACGTGGCCGGCTGCAGAGGGTCTACCGGGAGCGCATCGTGAGGGGGAATGTGTCGCTGAGGGTAGTCTTCGGGAAAGGTCGGGCTCGCATACAGGGAGACGAGCAGCACCGCCGCCTCGAGCGTGACGAAGACGATGGTAGAGAGGCGGGTGTGGCAGCCCCCGAGCATGGCGTGCAGCTTTGTGACGCCGTCCAGGGCGTGCAAGGCAGCGGCCGCCAGCCTGCGCCTCTGCTCGCCCAACAAAACGGACTTGTAAGCGGGCAGAGGAGCGGGCGGCTGCAAGAGCAGAGGCCGGAAATTCCAGCAGATGGAGTCGTAGATGGCTACCGCTGCAGGCCCAGCTTCGGGAGGCGCTTGTCCCACTGCTCTGGATTCGTGAGGGCGAAGGCGGCTGGGAGCTGCGGGAGATACTTGCGGCAGAAGCCGTCATACCGCTCTTCAGCGGCTATTACGTCGAACTCGGCATCCGGCGAGCGGCAGGAGCCACGCCAGAACTCGGCCAAGCGTGCCTGGAGGAGCCGCTCAGTGAAGGGGTCGGGGGCGTCAGCGCCTGGCCCTGCACTGTCGCTGCTCCCTCGGAGGAAGTGCAGCCGCGGCCAATTCTCAGACCGTAATGGTCCTGGGAGAAAGGGGGTGCGGTCAAGCTGGCGGGAGAGCAAGCTGTCCCAGATGTAGAGGTTGCAGAAGGTCCTGCGCTCCATCTCCTGGTCGGGCTCAGCCGCGCTCCTGCTCGATGTCGCCGCGTCGCAGTGCATACCAATGTTCTGTGCAGCGTGGACGGCACGGCCCAGCGCGTCCTAGAAGGCTTTGGTCCTCCCTTCGACCTGGCACTGGAGTCCGTAAAATGTTAAGTGCTGGACCCGGACAAGGGAGCCTCGGCTGTCTGCAGCGATGCTGATAGCCTCGAGGTCGTCAGCGACCTCGTTGCATCTGCTGCGCACATCGGCTAACGAGACCCCGCGGATCTTGTCGAGAGTGTAGCCAGGAGAAGGAAGGAATTGCAGCGAGAAGGAGCAGACGCGCAAGATTAAGATAGCGAGGTCGAGCTCCGATACGAGCTCCACGCGCCCCAGCATCCACTACCCTTAGTAAGCTGACAGGAACCAGGGCGCGTGCACCAGCTAGTCTATCCTGTTTCTGGAAAGTATGTTAGGCCCCTCTTTTGCTTCGTGTGTGCATGTTTATATTATAAGTATGTACACACACACACACACACGCAGTACACTCTATTGGGATCTAAAGCGGCACGAACCAGTTCACCTCGGCCACAAAGTAATGCACCAGAAAGTTCAGAATATGCTGGTCAGGCATGCGCTCGAGATTACGATGAACCTCGCTGGCGACCTTGGGGAGAAGCGCCGGGGATCTGCTGCGGAGAGTTTCGCGGCGGACGCAGTGGTTACATGGATACTCTCGGTTGCACTGTTACCAAGATCCACAGCCGAGTTAGCCTCCTCCTAACAAAAAGAAGACAAAAAAAAGACACAAGGAACATGATCGGCCGGTACAGGTGGGGAGACAGGGAGGGATAGAGACAGGGCGGCACTGACTTTCTGTTTTCGTGTGTAACACGGTATGCACGACGAGATAACTCGCTTCCGTGAAGAGCTCATGGTCCTGCGGTAGGTGTCGTCGTCTTCGTCTTCATCTCCGTCTTCGTCTTCGCCTTCGTCGTCATCGCTAGCGTTTATAGAGGGATAGAGAGCCAGAAAGGAAAGAAAGCTCGGCACAGTCGATTGATATTAATATGTGGAAGCTCCCCCGCCATCGAGAGGTCAAAACCAACAGCGGAGCGACACCTTGTTGGCGGTAAGGATATTGTGGGGAAATATATAGGTGCAGCCAGTTCTGAGAGACTGGCGATCGTCTTTTTCCCCGACAGATATCAGGTACCGCATGCAGGCTGTGCGAAAGGGGTAAGATTTCCTTACGGTTGGTGGCGAGCAGCAGATGGTGCTTACCAGAAGCAGATTAATTATTCAAGGCGTAGCATGGCGCAGCGTAAGCTCGACTAAAGGATGCCCAGTTGTCATCAAATAATGGTTTCATTGCAAACATTCGCTGGCCTCTGCTTGTTAGTCAAAACTGTGAAAGGGCTGGTAAATCTTGTGTTTTTCTCAATATCAATATCAGTCAGCTTAGTAAAAATACCCTTTTCTTCCCCCCCGTTTTCCCCCCTTTTTCTGACATCTAGAATGGCCTGGACTAGTTCAAACTCGGAGTAGGGCTTCATAATGATGATATTGAGGTTCAGTGAAAAGATGAGGTTATTCAGATTTAAATTGATTAAGAAAAGATAAAAAGAATAGAGGTGGTTGAAAAAGCGGTGTGGCTGGCCAGGGTGCCGGAAAGGGGGGGGTGCCGGGAACGCTCTGTTGGCTCTTCCATTCAAAAGGACTAAGTCACGGCTTGGGAGCAGCTCACACGCTTTCACCTCACTTATGTTCCCTTTTTACCCTGACAGGATCGTACCCCTTTAGAGAGGCAGGGACTGAATAATAATAACCTACTAGATTTGTTCTTTAGTCCTTATTATAATATAAATTATTGTAATAGTGTCGTGGGGACCATGGATTTCAGATCTGACCCTAGGCCGGATTCAATATCCTTGTTATTTTTCTTTCGCCTGTGTATATATATAGCTAGTTACCCATCCTCTCTTAACGTCAAAAAGAGAGAGGAAGAACATTGAGAAAATATCTCACTAGAAGAACCCCAAAAATTCTGATTCGCAACCCATTCTTTTCGACGACTTGCCAACCCACTGAGGGTGCCAGACTATTCGCAATGCTCTGACCAGGGCAGTCGTGCAGTCGTGGTACTTTCTTTTGTCGTCTCTCTTGACATTCTATCAGGAGTGCTCCCTCCTTGCTTGCCTGCCCGTTTAGTTTCGCCAGGACTATAAAGGGCCATGTGTGATGTTGGGACCAGACTCGCCCATAACAGAACCTAAAGAGTACTATATAACCGTACCCCCTACCCTGCCGCAACACCACCTATGCATTTGATCTCTTGTTCTCTTGTTCCAGGACAATGGTATGCGTGGAGCTCAACCTGGGACTCTGCATCCGGGGTGGCAGACGGTTTCTGACACAGCCCACCAATACCGCAGCCTTTCCCCAAAGTTAGGCTATTTAGACTGAAGAAAGAGCCAATGCTTTGAGCCATTGACCTTAAGCGAGTGCCTAAGCCTGATACTAGAGGGGAATAATATGGCAGGCATGCAGCAATGATGGAGCAGTTGGGCTCAATAATCATGAACATGTACTCTTTAGTTTGTTGGACTTTATTTCCATAACCTTGATTAGCTATAAATCTTATAGGGCATGCAATGAATTTTAGTGTAATACACTTACTAACACCATTGTTTCTAGAATGGATGACAGACCCAACGGACTCTTCAAGAAAGACCAGGCGAATGATGGCGGAGACTCCACAGCTGTGTTAACCTGTTGTCAACATAACCTCTTAGTGCAATGGTTGATTGATAAGAAAATACAAGAAGGACTTACAAAGCGCCCATCCAGAAAATTAGAAAGACAGCCACTTTCCTCTTAGTCGGCATTTTCAATCGTGAAATAACTGGAAGTGGATAACATAGAATAATAAAATCAAGAGCAATGCCACTGCCCACCTGGGCTAGACCTAAGGCTGCTGAGTTATAACGCAGACGACCACCTGAGAAAGACTCCGAGACTGGATCTACTTGGGTAATAAACAACTTTCCCAACAGTCAGCTTTGAGGCTATTAGTGCATACCGTTCCTCGGCAGCAGGCAAAATCGTAAAGTGTGTATCCGGAGAGAATGATAGGTGACTTACAAGAAGGAATAGGACGCCCCAGATAGTGATGGTGACAATAGCCACCCAAACAAATCGACAGAACAGACGAGACGTCGAGAAAATACGTTTATAAAACATCAGAATAGAAATCTTTACTGTGGAAAGCGGAAGTTGAAGGGTACAACCCGATATGAGAATCAACTGCATGATAATATAACTTGTCAACTATTTCTGGAATTTCTACAAAGGCATGAGGAGAAGTAAACTGGCGTACCTCGAGGGAGTCATGCGTGCCGCGCAGAGCATTAAATTTGTAGTAGTTTATGCCGATCTTTACAGCGAACGTCCATACAAGGACGCTCAGAGCCAATGTTGATAACTGCCGACGTAATATGTAAGATATAACGCCCAATACTGGGAATTTCGGACGATATGAGACTAAAATTATACCCAGGTGGCAATAATCCAACCGTCATCAGGAGAGAATGAGGAACGAGCCCTCCGCTTGGCTAGGAATCGGAGATAGATAGCCATTGCCGACAAGAAGGGGAAGATACCAGATACGACTATTAACGGAGTAGTGATGGCCGAGGGCGTACGAGCCGTGGTGTCGGTGGCCGAGACTGCCATTCTGGGCTTGAAAGGCTGTACTGAAGAATGATATTGATGTAAAAAGGATCTCAATAAGTCCAAAAGAAAAAACCCCCCAACCTATAGCGTCGAACTCAGCAGGTAGCTAATCAAGTGGAGCTATAGTAAGCAGCCGGAACGTTTTCGCATGATTATTTGAATACGTTGTAGATTTGCTAGGAGGGAGAGAAATATATACTTAAGATGCTGACAGCAACCATGCTTTATTTTTGGCAAGCTATTGCAACCTCGCAGACGAATACGAACTCTAGCCCGTCTGCGGTTAGATTTTTTTTCCGCGTCCTAGCGTGGGCTAGTTCACAACCACATGCGTCTGTCCTAATGACTGCATGTTTTGACTATGGTTCTAATATGCAGTCAGCAATCCTTCGATCGATTCCGTGGTTGCAGCCTCTGGATTACACGGCACTAATTGCTTACAAGGCACTGCTTTTCTCGCATCTGCACCCAGCAAATCATCATAGCCTATGCTTGATTTCGTTTATCACTGCTGAGCTAAAAACTACGGATAATATCGAGCAGAAACGAAGATGTCAAACTGAATTCGGCTGATAGCAAGACTAAACCGATGTCACAGACAGACCTAGGCCGGCGACTTCGTTCCGAAGAACCTTAATAGCCTTACAAATTGCATGGAAATTATAGAGTGCTAGTTTGCATCAATTTCTACCGTGAATGATTGTCAAATTTGTTTTGTTCCAAGTAGGTAGTTGAGTGACCTTGATTTCTAGGATGCGGTCATTCTTGCTCCCGAGGCCCTGACCAGGAACAATACATTAGGTAGATCATTCTGGAACCTCAACCCTGATTCTATATCAGTTTCCGTACATGGCTTGAAAGCAGTAGAATCCTTTGGCCCAAATCTTATCTGCTGTACAGCTAGGATTTAGGCTGTCGACAGTATTAACAATATTAGTGCCATCGCGATGAACTCGGACTATATATTTAGAACAAAAACAAATTATTCAAATAGGAAGTCATTATTTCGTATATGCATAGTTTAGCAAATTCCCAGTCGTTCAAGTCTTCTTCTCCAGTCTATGCCTTGTCCGCACGCGCAATGCTCTCTTCGTATTCTTGAAAGGTAGTAATGCCCTTTGGCATACCATTCAAACCAAGACCCTGCTCATCCATAAGCCGGGTACGAATCTGCATAGCTTTGACCCACGAGGGTCTCTTGACCATACGCTCATGCCAAGCCTGAACATATGGGAACCGCTTGAGAAGCGAATCGCCAGACAAAGAAATGATCGCATCGACTCGATCATTCCAAGGAACGAAGGCCAGATCAGCGAACGTCATACGGCCGCCAACAAGCCATTGAGGGCTTGCCTTGGCTGCCAGGACGCTATCGAGGACAGTGAGGATGCGCCTGACCTCATTGGCATATCGCTCAATAGCCGATGGGACCCTTTCTGGGTGATTATAGGTGAACCTTCCGAAGGCCTTAGGGTGAGCGGAAAACTTGAGTAGTTTAGAAGCCTTTAGAAGACTTACCATGCGAACTGGCCGAAGTAGGGGCCTTGTCCGCTAATCTGGAAAGCTAGCCATTGTATGCACAAGTTCTTCTCTTTCAGATTAATATAACTCAGACGATGTTCAGTATCGTACTGATCAATAAGGTACTGAATAATAGCACCTGACTCCCAGAGGGTAAGTTCCGTATTCGGATCCTCAATCACTTTCTCACAAATTAGTTATTTATATAATTAAGTACGTTTTGAATAGATAACCTAAAATCGTGGATCTTACCGGGAGCGCGGCCATTAGGATTCATGTCTGTGAAGGGCTGCTTCTTGATATCCTTGAACTCGATGCTCTGAATCTCATAGGCCACGCCAAGTTCCTCTAGGAGAACGATTATCTAGTGGAGCATTGATTTTGTGAGTGTTTTTCCATCCCTGAAACTTAGCTAATAATAAGGCATATTCACCTTCCAAGGATTTGGCCCGGGTGCTAGTTCTCAGGATATTAGCTTCCTCATATATTCTTGATCTTTCGAAGGTCTAACGGATTCCCAATATACCTATTACCCAGATATTAATCGGCTTCAACATTGTAATAAATGGTTCAATTATGAAATTTTCAAAGGTCCAGATACGTTGATGCAAAGAATTCCAGGCCTTGAGAGTTTAAGAATGAATTTATGGATGAAATTTGTCCTCTGCCCAGATCTACGTCTGTCAACGTCCTCTCGAAATGATACCAGCTGTAGACTTAATTATAAAAGAAAGCTTGGGGGATTAAGATGAGCCACATCGCACCGGGATACCGGGTGGCATCACGTAAAGTCCGTCAGCATTGTGCAATTGGGCTGAAAAGTCGCGTTATGCACACCGGTGATTATTACCCTGTTTCATGCTTCACCTTGGGGGCTATAAATCAGGGAACAGGACAGCCATGCTTACAAGTATGCATCCAATTCATACGAACTGATTCTAGAGTTATACCAGAGGGTACGTTTCTTCTCGGGGATAAACCTGGGCATTGCTACAGGGTAGTCACTTCTATTGAGAACTGAGTGAAATACTATTGTAGAACGACGGACCATTTCGGCAATATCATTGGAAAAGCATGAGACTGGGGTGATAGGCAACTGGTTAGACACCAGATTCAAGGCCTTCTAGGGCTGAGGTAATACTCGTACATTAGTTCCATATTACAATACCACTGCGCGTAGGTAGATCCATCCGGCGAAGCAAAGATATGAGACCCTTGCTGCCTTTCTAACGACCTGTTTCAAGGTTCCATCGAGTTAAGATGTTTGTCAAATCCTGTTAACCAAATTATCAAGCCTGAGCCTATCCCGTGAATTCTGTCAAGCCCGGATTCACCCAACCGAATCTTAAGGATCAAGCTACGAGCAAGGACCTTACTGTTGATGACGGCTCGGCGTCAAGCAAAACGGCCAATTGTTATGAAGTTAGCTGGTTTGTGTGTGATTTTCTGCCCCCACCGATTCGAGCTAATTAAATGACCTGCTTCGATATGTTCTAGTCTAGATACATCCGTGAAAAGTGTATGTATGACCGTTGGAATTCATACCCGTCCAGGCGCATTTCATTGCGACTCTGACATGTATGAGTCCGCTTATTGTGCTTACCTCCGTACAATCCGATATGTTGGTCAGTCTTGGTCCAGGTAAAATACCACAGAGAAATGCACGCACGGGAAGACCCTAGTCAGCTCCACTGTACATCCATGAGGATGTGTAGAGTGAGTATGGTGCGTGAGCAAGTGTTGGTTTATAGAGAGGTAGTTGTTTAGCATTGTCCTCCTGACATCGATAGTAAGTCTATGCGTCTTAACTAGAATGGGCAGTTGCTCTACTTCTTGCGACGGAGAAGCATCTTCTGCCAAAGCCATGTAAACAAGAATTCGTGTCTTTCGTAGTCCTTGGAAGTTGGGTCTTCCAACCTCCTTGTCTAAGAAAGCAAACCAGATTCGGTTAACATCTTAATTATTACTGTTGTAAGGGACAGGGTTGTATAAGCATGTAAGCACAAGGGTTAAAATGGTGTAAATAGCTTAGCAATAGTTCACTCAAGGTCTGCAGGGTAGGTTGGTTTACACTGAATGTATTAATATGCTAGCTAGCAGTGAGAAGGCTACAACGACCTTCCCTCCAAACCTTCTAACATTAGTGAATCAGGATTAGGGCGATGTCGCATGACAATACGACCCATGTTGAGGGAGTAGAGAGCTCAGTCAGCCCTAGCGTGCCTGTGAAGAAAAGAAGACGCTACCAAGGCCTTGAGAGCCTAAAAAATCGACAAGACAATGGTGCTTATGGACTGAACAGATTATCGAGAAGAGAAGAAGACTTGATTTCTCACTTTTCATCTGAAAATGGGGTGTAGAGGGCATCGTTTTATATAAGGGGAGAGTACCCTTGATGCAAAATGTTGCTGGAACAAGGGGTTTAATCTTTGTTATATTAATAGAGTCGAATCACTTGGTCATTTGTAATTTGGAAGACATTCACTTGTGGCATCCATACGATTAGCTGAATGCTCGCTATACTAACTTCCAAACTACGGTAGGCATCTCATGTGAGGGCAAAAAAACTCTTATTGCAATGGGCTGAAGAAGAGAAGAGAAAAGAGAAAAAGCCACAAGGCCGAACTATCTGAGGCTATCAATAGGCCTGGCTGTTGGCTGGCTGGCGGGGCCGTGCACGGCCCTGGGCCAGTGACTCACTGGCCCTCGCACACCTCTGATCTATTTTGTACGTGTGCCAAGATCCTTCAGAATGTATATCTGCCCATATAAGTCCGTCACGGCAATGAAAAGGTTCAACGCCTGTCTTATATGTTTCAACTTCTCACCTTGTAACTCCTCTTTCAAAAGACTGAGTGCTGTCTTAAGACCCATACGCTCATATTCAGCGATCCATAGAAGTTCCCTCTTGATTGCCTGTTCGAGTATTGAAGGTGATGGCCACGAATTTGTGCAGCTTGGGTTGTGATGAAATTCAGTGAAATTGGCCGAGTTGAGGTTGCACTCGTCGATGTCACGGTGGAGAGAGCCATAGTCGTTGTACATGCGGCATAGACTCGCTAGATGACGGCAGAGATCCTCGGCCAAATAAGCCATGCGTGCCGACCCAAAAATATTGAGCTTGGGCGGTGATCCACGGGACGACGCAGCTTGTACAAGGCAGTTGAAAAATACGAAGGAGAACGGACATGAGGTGTTGTCTGCTGAGGTACTTCGAACCCAATCATAGAAAGTTCGACCGGGGTGAAGATACTGGCGTGGCTCCATAACTTGAGCCATGGGTTCTTTGTCAGTCTTAGCAGACTTGTCTTGATTATTGGTGTGGCAATTGGCGTCTTGACGACTTAGGCGACGATTCTCCTCCGCATGGGTGACATGAGCCACTAGGAACGTCTTAAGCTCCAGCGCTAATCGCATCTGCAGGGTTTTCGGACTGGCGAGCACAGCATTATGTTGTAGGATGTGGGTGGCGAATCGAGTTAAAATGGCCTTTACCTCCTCTATAGAGCTGTGTGTTAACAAATCGTCAGATTGACGACTTGCAATTGTTGCTGGGCTCTGTGGGCTGTATGGTGCACCCTGTTCAGGTAACAACATAGTGGCCTGAGTTACATAGACTTCCTCAATAGACACATCGAAATCGCTGAAGATTTGGCGTATGAGGCAGCGTATGTTGCTCAGATTGTTCCCAAACCTGGTTTCAATCACACCTTCCATATACTCATCCACCAAGAAGTTCAGAACTGAGAGTATCATCATCTCCTGCAGTACGAACAAGCTTGTCGAGGACCCATCGGCTGCTGAACATGCTGTGAATGATAGTGGGATGATGAACATGTATTTATCCTCCCCTTTGGCGGATCGTGGAAAGATGTCAGGAGTGCTCTTCTGTAAAGCACGGAATGCATAACATGCCTGAAGTTGTGCTAGTCGCAGGACGAATACGTCTGTATCGGCAAACAGAGGTGTCCGTGCTATCAGCTCCGCAGTCTTTTTCATACCATAGGTCAGACTATCCGGCAAGATAGTGAATCTTGATGGATGAGACTCCAATGTTTCCGTTATATCTGGAAACGGGCATAAAACTGCAGCGAGACAATAAGCCCCTGAGAGTTGATCGCAAGCGTAAGTCACCTTCTCAATCCAAAGATGATGGCCTGAAAACCATTTATCTCTGTTTGATAGAAGAAATGACTGCCCTCGACGCATAGCGGTAATTATATTGGCCATGTTTAGCTGCCTAACGAATGGCAAACGGGCAAGAGATGACAATGCTAGGACAGCATATGAAGTGACCTCACAAATGCCATCCCATGCCCCATGAGAGTCTTGCAAGTGTAGGGTCCTCATGAGAACTTGCAGAGCAACCATAGGGATTTGCTCCTCGAGGACTGGCTCGAGTTCGAGAACCTTTTGAGTCAGGTTTTCGTCTTCAGATAGCAGTGCTAGTGCTTGGGAAAAAAGCATGACCCAGTATAGCTCGCTTATGTGCTATTGACAGTAATATTAGCCTCGAAATCAAATAGTCACTAATCACTAAGTCCCTTGGAAAATACGTACCCATTTTTCGTTAACTTGGCCTGTGAATGCCTGTGTTGCAACGAAACTCAGGCTCTTTGCGATCTGTGTGACAAAGAGCATAGAGTCTTCCAGCTTCATCAAAGCCATGAGAACGTTGCAATTCGCGCTGAAGCTCGGGTTGCGCTCATTTGCGTAGGTTTTGAAATGACGTCTGGCTTCAAACATTCGGATGAGGCCGTCGACGGAGACGCGACTCCCTAGCAAATGCAACGCTGCAAATCCTTTGGCAGTATCGTCGGCATCTGGAAAGCATTGAGGCGCTGAAGCATCTGGATTAGTGACCAAATAAGGAACAAACAAGATGATGGGCGGTGTGAAGTTCTTACCAAATCCCACGACACCATTTTGAAGGGAGAAAGCTTCTTCAAGAAAACTTTTGATAGCGGACGACGCTGTCTCGTTGATATGGATACCAACATCCAGTAAGGTAGTGACAGTCTGCAAAAGATAGCGGTCAGCCATGGAGCCTGAATCGTTCCTAGACGGTAAATGACTCAAGCATACCCAGGTCACCTCGAAGATAGAGCTCGGCCATGCAGATGGAACACTGCCGTCGCCATTTCCCGCACCGTGCTTCACAACTCTCTTAAGATATGCTTCTGCCTCATCATCCCATGCTGACGTGTTCATCAGATACGCTGCTGTCGAAGAAGGGGACCCCATCATAGACCCGTCAGCATTTCTCCAACACCGCACCTTATCAAAATCAATGTGGCCGATGAGAGCCTCTAGGGAGTGATATAGTGTAGAAGATGTGTTGTAGACTGATGATGGCGGAAGCTTCGCCAATTTGGCATCGCGAAGAGACTGAAGAGTGCTTCTCTGCTGAAACGACACGACGGTTCCAGTCTCCTCGAGTAAGTGAATATGCTGTGTGATGAGCAATTCGAAGCCAACCTGATCGTTCGAGTCGGCGTTCCAGTCAGTTAACATACTTTGCAAAGCTACCTCGGCCCTCTGGCTCTTGCTGTGCCACTCTCGGTGGTCCGGACACGTCTTGAGGCGGGTCTTAAGCGCCAATAACGCAGCTGATGTGTTTAAAATCCCATCAATAGGAGAGGCATATGATGCCCAGGCACCGGTAGGGAGCTGCTGAGCTACCAAATAGTCAAAAGACTCGGGAGAAAGCCATGTGCCATCAGGCTTTCGGACCATGGAGACCCAAGCAGTGTCATACACCGAAACTGACATAGATCCAAAAGCATGGCCTGAAGAGCATTGTCCCGCAATCTTTGTAATGAGTGCCTGCACCTGATCAATAGCTAGGCTTTCCATGATTATAAGTTAGAGTAATGATGAAGTCCTCGTTGTGCAATTCTGTGTCGTCTTGATGAACGTGGTCTTGATGAACCGTAAACCAAACATTTTAAACTGGATAGTCAACAGTTTTGGACTGGATTTTTATCACTTTGGGATCAGTCGTCGGTGTCAAATCTGAGCCTCGAGTCGAGCCCCAACTATCCCATCATCGTACAATAAAGCAGCTCGCCATTGCTGTCCTTGATTTGCTTACCGCCTGTTCCTGTAGCCGTTCTAGCCGGACAATGAGTGTCTCAGAGGTTTGTACGTCAGATGGATATTTCGGTAACGTATGATCGGACTCCCTGTCTTCTCATCACATCGGGGGCGAATATGCAACACAAAAATTCCATCAGAGATTGTCACGGTAACATTTACCCATGTAGTCTTCCGCATTCTATCACATTGGGGGCCGATGTACAACACAAAAGTTCCATTATAATGTTACAGTACATTATGTACTTTCAATCTGTGGGTTGGGGCTAAAGTTGCCTAGAGCACCCCAGTATAACCGACTGCGTAACCTTCGGACGCTTTGGGTATGCGTGATTGCATTGGGGGCTAATGTACAACACAAAAGTTCCCTTATAATGTTACGGTGACAGTACTTTCAATCTGGGGGTTGGTGCTAAAGTTGCCTAAAGCATTGCGGTATAATAACAGGCTATGCAATCTTCGGACGCTTTGGCTAATCATGTCTCATTGCATTGGGGCCTAATGTGCCATGCAAAAGTTTTATTGGAGTGTTACAGTATCATTGCATACTTTACGTTGCTGGTCACAGCTACGTCAGCCTCCAACTTTTCGGTGCAAAATAGAATGGGCTGGTGTGCAACCAGAAGCTGATTTCTTGGTGGCATACACCACTTACCAATCACTATGGTACGCCCTTAGTGCCAAAAGTTCTAGCCTGGCTGATCCCTGCAAAAAAGACGGCTGAGATTTTGGTCAAAAGCGGCATGATTGACAGATGACTGCAGCCAACCTCAGCCACTGACGTTTTCATGATGTGACTTGTGGTATTTTCGTGAGGCACCAAGGGCCCGCGCAGGCCGACTTCCCCACTTTCCCACTCCTTTTCAGCTCAGCCTTCTACTTTGTTTCCGACCTTGCGACACTCTTTCGAACCTAGACAAGAAATTCGTCCTATATTTTAGGATCTTCCAGGACATCTCGCAACCTTCTTTCATCACAGTCTCTGGCTCTCTACTTGTACCATTCAGCACTTTACAAAACTTCATCAAATCGGTCATTATGGTGAAACCAATCCGTGTCTGGCTCGCACGTAAGTCAAAGCCCCACGAAGCAAGGTCGAGTGGGAAATCGCTGACTTTTCTCTGTGCTAATTAATGAATGGACGAATAGCGCCTGGCCCAAATCCTTGGAAGGTAAATCTTACAAACTCCTGCGCATCCGGCGCGCTCAAGTTGCGCTGACACCGAAATATCAGGTCATCTTCGTCCTCGAGGAGCTAGGCGTGCCCTACGAGATTGAATCTATCAGGTTCGAAAATATCAAGAAACCACCGTTCATCAATATCAACCCTAACGGTCGTGTTCCTGGTACGTGAGGTCCTCTTTTTCACGTAAGCCAAGGCTGACTTTTGAATAAAGCTATCGAGGATCCAAACACGGGCATCACACTTTGGGAGTCGGGTGCCATTTTGGGTTATCTCAGCCAGCAATATGATACCGAAAAGCGAATTAGCTATGACACATTCAAGGAGAAGACTCTATGTGGCCAGTGGCTTGCATTCCAGATCAGTGGTCAAGGTCCGTACTTCGGACAGTGCACATGGTGAGTGAGGTTCCCTACAAAGTACGCGGGATAGAAGTTTCTGATCTCAATATTGATATATATTTTCAGGTTTACATATCTGCATCCAGAGAAGATCCCGTCTGCTATTGAGCGCTATGCCAATGAAATCAAGCGTGTGCTTGGTGTTCTTGACGGTGTCCTCGCCAGTAAGCCTGCGGATAAGCAATGGCTAATCGGCGACCATATGACATTTGCCGATATGGCTTTTGTCCCATGGAATGATCGCCTTGATGCAACACTCGGGGTACCGGATGATAAGAAGTTCGAAGGCTTTCCCCATGTGAAGGCTTGGCATGAGCGCATGGTCCAACGACCATCCTGGGTGAAGGCGATGGATACTCGTGCCCGTCTAATGGATGAGCAGGGACTTGATTGGAATGGAATGCCCAAGGGTACGAAGAACTTCCAGGAGTACGAACAAAGCATTGCAAAGGGGGCTACAGGAAATGAGTCTTAAGCACAGTCGGGCTTTTCTTGTTCTTGTCATCATTAATCAATAGTCAGAATGTTTCAAACCCGATATTTTTTGCAAAGGCTTTATTCATTGCTCAACTTCTGTCCCATGGTCTCTGAGTCTGGAAGTGCCCCAATGAGAACATATCCTGTGGGTTGCTCGACCTTGATTATGCTGCTGTAGCCACTGGATCCTTCTATATTAAATTTACACGTGCATGATATGCACAGTGGCAGCCCAGGCATCGAAGCCTGCTGATGCTTCAGAAAATGGAGACACCTGGAAAATTCTCATATTCAGTTGGAATCTGACATTTAGTCTAGTGGAGGCCATTCCATCTACCGTTCGGGTATTGCATGCATAATCTTGAGGGACATAGATGCTCAAGCAGCTATACGACATCCTGACATGGAGAATGGAGATAGGTAAAAGCTGTAGTGATCGTGTCCAGATTTATAGTCATATGATCTGATAATTTTCTCTGTGCTCTGTAAAATACATCAAGATATAGTATACATTCCTTATAGTATTATAACCAAGCCATGCTATCTGTCAGCAACCATGCAGACCATGAATGAAGAATAGCTGACACATAAGATCAACAATGACAGGAAGCCAATCATTGCAATGATTTATTTTTGTTGTCTGAATCTTTGAATCCGTTCAAATAGTCTCGTCCTTGCCATCGGCCAGTTCCTTGCCTCGTTTGCTCTTCGTTGATATCCACTTGCAAAGAGCTACCAAGATAAAGGAAACTACTGGTGCCACCGTAGGAATGTACTGCGTAGTAGTTTCAGAGTCAGCAAATTCTACCTTGGAAATAGCAGGTATAATGACTCCTAGGTCGTTATTTGGCCGTGTAAACAACAGCCAAGTTTTGAGGCAGTGGCGGTGGGTTCGTTTTAGAGAAGGCTGGATATTTTAACAGACAGAGAGCTTACAAAGACCTCCGTGATGGATTTACTGTACTGCCCGATAACAGCAGGCAGCTCCGCGGGGCTGACAACAGAGTTGATATTGGTTGCTCCCACTGAGATTATCTTGTTGACGACAGACCTCGGGACGACGTGCCTGAGGTTAATCTCGAGCCGAGACTCAAAGACGGCATTACCGATAGCCATGAAGACGGCACAGCTGGTAGAAATGATAGCCAGCAGTGTGGACGCCCCGGTCGGCACCAGATCCTGCGGCAACGAGGATTGCATCGCAAGGTGTGACTAAAAGGTAGTTGATATTAACAAGATTCTCGCTCTGTTTCAATAACAAGGATAAGGTCTGTACTTACCAAATTGGAAGCAAGAGAGTACCCTATGCCACCAAAAATCTGATATCCGACCCAATGTGCGCCCGATATATTTGGACGAATTGTACTGAGTAAACCAGCCCCAATACAGACCGCGGCTTCAGCGAAGAGCAGGAAAGGGTTCCACCAGCCAATCTTCATTACGATGCCTGAGCCAATGAATGCAGCCAGAACATCTGCAATCACAGTGGGGAAGTAGTTGATGCCGCTCTGGGTAGGAGAAGAGCCGATAACTCCCTGGAACCAGATGGGGAGCCAATATATAATGACTTGAAAGGGTCCATTGACGAAGAAGGATGCAGTACAGATGAGGGCTGGATTTCGATTAACACGAAACAATCGCGGCGGGATGAGAGCGTTGTCTTTGCGACGGAGTTGCCACGGGATGAAGAGGACAATCACCATGCCAGCCCCGACAAAAAGCCCGATGACCATAGACGAGGACCAGGCATAATCCCCTCCACCCCAGTTGAGAGCTAGCAAGAGCATCGTCACGGAGCTAGCCAGCAGTATGAATCCTAAAAGATCCGTGCTGTTCAATTTCTCCCGCAATGACGCATTCTCTGTCCGGGCGGCCTTGAGATGGACCAGAAAGAAGAAAACCACAGCACCGGCACCCCCAATGGGCAGCTTTAGCGGTCAGCTCTAGCGCGTACGGCTCTTAACATCACACTATGTGCGCCCAGCTTAGGAGACTTACGTTGATATAGAAACACCAACGCCAGGTAGCATGTTGAGTGAGAGCCCCCGCCAGCACAGGTCCTATGATGCTAGCGATCGCGAATGTCGAACTCATAGTGCCGGTCCAGATCGCTCGCTTGTGTAATGGAATGATGGTAGTGAGGAGAGTGAATCCTCCAGCGAAGATCCCCGAGGCGCCGAGTCCCGCCACGGCACGGCCGACAATCAGGGAATGAGACGAGGGAGACAGGGCACAGGTAAGAGAACCGATCTCAAAGACAATCAAGTATGCTAAGTAAGTCCTCTTTTTGGGAAAAAGGGTGTACATTTTCCCCGCGATTGGCTGACTCGCACTTCTACACAACACATTACTGACTGCTGAATTTGTTTCGTTGGAAATGGAACTCACAAAGCTACCATAAAGGACGCGCCGTACCAACCCACGTCTTGGATGGAATTGAAATCGGACGTGATCACGGGAACTGCAGTCGCTATCAAATTGAAGTCCTGCGGCCTATTGTCAACTCGTCATCATTTCTCGTCCAAATCGTCAACCTCCAGAACTTACGAGACCGACCAAAAAGGTACAAAGACAGATGGCGATGTGAATCAGAACGAGCCTCAGGCCTTTGACCTCGTTCTCCGGGTCAATGTCTTCGTTTATGTCACTGTTCTGATGGCTTGAATCTTCTGCGGGCTTCTCTGGCGGCGTCGTATTTTGCGCCGGCAACATATTTCCAGCAGTAGCGATGGGTGTCTCAAGTGCAGTGTTGCTGTCGGTGTGCATTTCTTGGGGTGATTGATCCATTTTGACTTCAATAGGCTGTTGATAGTGTATGCAATCAGCGACTTCGAATGGCGGATGTTAGAGTGAATGTGTCAACACAAGTTGAACACGACGGGACTGCCCGAGACCCTGAAATCGAAGGTCTTCAATTACCGCGGGTGGCTGGTTACTACCTATGGCTTTGGGAGATTACGTTGTAACAAGGATATACTGTGTTGGAGGTAATTTTCCAGTCCAGCCGCACTGGTGCATGATTTTGCATTTCCTCTTTCTGTCTATCCCGCTGTTCGCCAAATCGTGCATGAATGTAACACTGTGTTGTCTAGGGCTGCATAGGTGTGTCCATTCCGTATAATTATGTGGCGGTGTGGTTCCCTGAACCACGGCTGCCGGATCCGTTTGACTGTTATCGACACTCGATTTGGAGTAGATCTCCAGAGATGGCGTAGCTGGAGAGCTCAAATGACAAGTCGGTGTCTGAAACCTCATCTGAGAGTAGAATACGGCGTGATACTGTACTTGTGCAGAGACCTTTGGTAACCCTAGCCCAAAACTAGTAAATGGGCCTGTCCGTGTTACCCATCACTGCATCTCAGCGGGGCCTCAGAACTAACGAGATTGGAAGCACTTGGTAGGCTGTCCAACAAGCAAGCTCCACGATCACAGTTGGGTTGCAATAGTAACCATATGAGCACATTTCACTTTAAGCAGTGTGTTTGGGGGCGTCTTTGTGGAGACGTGTACATAATGCGCCGTCTCACACATCCATTACCCAGTCCATAAGTGAAAACATGCAACACAATTGGGTGCATTCAGAAAAGTCCCATTTTGTGGCGCACTTGTCCAGTTGCTGATCAGTCAGTCATTAATGGGACATAAGCAGTGCAGATGCGGCCTTGGGGGCGAAATACCATAATTCTGTTCACAGGTACGTAAACACATGTATTGGACGGTCTTATTTGACAGGTCACATTCATGAACCTACTTTACGCTCTTATCTACTCAAGTAAATAGGTAAATAGTTCTATATTCTTGGCAGAGTCAAGTTTTAAGTAGCTAATTGACAAAATAAAAACGGGGCTATAGCGAGATTTTGGCTAGAAGCGGCGACCAAAGAAAGATTTTTGGGTGATAGCATTCTAATCTTGGACCTAATTCTGGTAGTGGCATACATAGCAGGGTACCAGAGGAGATTACCTCAGAACGTCAAAACATAAGCATCATTTGATATCACAACTTCTCCATAGATTCGGTGACTTGTAACGCATTTGACATCCTTTATACTTCCTGGAGCTGTAAAGTACTTTAATGAATGGCACACAGATTTGGTGACCATTCCCCGCCTTGTAGAGCCCACTATATAGCTACGTTTTGGATTATCATGATAATATCAGGCTTAATTACAACATTCGTTAATCAAAACAGATTGAAGTTAATGAACGATTGCCACGGCACGTGACTAAAATGAAAGAGAAGAAAAATGGTAATATTGAATACAAGATCTCTTTTCGAGCTGTGTCCGCCGCGAAAATCAATTTTCAGTAGACGTTGAAACCTCACTCCCTCCTTCTGACTCTGATCTTCTGCCAAGGCCATGTGAATAGAAATTCATGGACCATCAAGTTTGTAGGTCTATCCGTGCCCGGAAGGAAGGAGAATTCGTACTCAGTCAGTAGGGTTACAAGCACCAATTTAATGATGAAGCTGGCAAAGAAACGCCCTGGGCACGCAGTCCTTCCGTAACCGAAGTTGAGGATTGTTCGCGTGGGAGATGAAAAAAGAAATTTGCTGGTATCTAAGGTCTTGGCCGAATTGTCAGCGCTGGTTGTACGTCCAATGAAGGCCTGCCTTTCACGAAAGCTGCGAAGACCATCAAACTCCTGAGGTCTTATGGTATGTTCCTCATCGTTCTCGATAGCATGGATGGCCATGCAGGCATAGGTACCGGCCGGGATGTGAGTGCCATCCTTAAATGTGTAATCCTGTTTGAACAATCTCTTCAAACCCAACGTGGTTGGCGGTGATAAACGCTGGGATTCACGCAATACGCTATCCAACTTGTGTAGCTGGTCGTATTGGCAACCACTCGTGACTGAGGCCTCGGTCACGGTCTTGATCTCGTCAAGCAACTCATTCTGCAGGGGCACACCGGCTTTTATGATGTCATAGAGAACGTTGACCATTCGTAGCAGCGTGGTGTGGACAGACGCCAGAGCCACAAGGACAAGCACATGCGAAATGACATGGACGTTACGGTCCCGGCCTTTCGCCATGCTAGCCAGCCAGTTGAGGAGATTTGTGTCGTCAATCTTATCGTCCTGTGGTTCCCAGACACCAGTATCGGATTTCTCGATTAGATCCTCGATACAAGGACCCAAGACCTTGTTTGCCATCTTCAAGTATCTTCTTCCAGCCCAGTAAGAGGGAAGGAGAGGGCAGATAAGTGGCTGCATCCATGTGGGAAATAACCGAAGAACAACAATCGTCCTGAAAAGATTCTCTGTGTAGTTGAAGGAGATTTCCAGCCACTTGCGATCGTTGCAGAGGGTAGGACCAACAATCACATCAGCCGCAACTCTGGCAGAGACGCGACCCAGCACCTGGTAGGGCTGGAACTCAGTCCAGCTCTCGCCAGTCCGTGGAAAATAATCATTCAACGCGTCTCGGACAGAATTTTCCAGCCTCGAAGCCAAGCTTTGAATACGAGGCGTCAATTTGCGTTGTACGATGGAGTGGTGGAGTCTGTTCTCGATGATCATGTCGAGTCCGGTAAAGGGACCTAGCAGATCGTGCGCCAGCGCCGCCTGAGGACTGGCAATGTTTGAAGGTAGTTCTGAGAGTTCTTCGAGGTGTGAGAGTGGAAGTACCACGATCGGGCCGTCATTTCTGATTATTTGAAAGGTTGATTTTTTGAACTATGGAGAAGGACTCGTATTAGTAGCCATATCTTGCCTGGAGTGAAGTGGCTGTCACGGAATTGAATGGATGAGAAGTAAGAGGGAAGTCAGTCGTACTCTTTCATGACCGCTCCGAAGCAGCTCCGTAGCCTTCATAGCAAAGACGAGGTTATGGATGAATTTCGGTGCTAGTAATCCACCTGGGCTGCCAAGCAAAGGCATTTTGGTTCGTCCTCTAACCCACCCGAAGGTGAATCGAATGGAGTCAAGACCAAAATAATAGAGAATTAAAGAAGCGAGAATCCAATAGACACTCTCTGCCATATTTTGAGAAAACCAGTGTGCAATATTGTGAACTCCCATGATTTTGAATTTAATGCTGTGTATTAACAGTGAGGATAAAGCGGTACCTGGGGGTGCAGGGTCATCCACCGCCGCCAGTGTTGCTCCCTATTTGAAGGCTTGGATAGCAAAGGCACTGGTATACTCACGCATCAAATGGAAAATCTATTGGTGTCATTACTTTTACAGCGGGCTCCGCACCCTTTTTCCGAAATGGAACTAGAAAGAAAAGCTAATCCTGGTTTTTTTCTCTTTCAAATTTACAAAATTTGCCACCTTGGTACCTTATCTAAACACTTTTTGTTTCGTACAACCACACTACTTTAATCACCCTGCTTATAGTGCTGCAACGTACTTTCTCAAATATTCATTCCCGTATCTAGATCTTTTGACCGAAAAATCCCTCCAACTGATTACGAGCGCATGCGTTAGCGCCCTTTTAGAGGAGAGGGTGTGGTGCGTGGGAACGTAACGTTGCTGCAACAATGTCCTGTAACACCTGGGGCTACCCAATGTTTCGATTCATGAGTTTTCCAATTTTACTCCCAAGCATGGGGCATTGAAAGCTCTCGTTCCATGCGAAGATAACCCAACGGCTGGAGATCCACCAATATCACATTGGTTACAGTAGACATCATGATGTTCAGGTTTTGAATGGTTCGAAAGACCGGAAGGCTGACGTGGGTACGAGGTTTGCTCACGTTTATCCTTTCGAGCATCATCGTGGTTCCGCTGCAAGATTTGCGCGATTTTTCGTATAATTGAGTGTAAAAGAGAGTTCCCCTACGATACTCATGCTCCATATAGTCTCACAGGCGTTTTTTCCCCTTTAATTTAACCCTTTTCTCTTCGGAATCAGAGCTCGTTATAACACGAACCCCACATTAGATCATCTTCCTATTTCTTTCCAATGACCAATACCGCCGCACTCCTTTCAAACCGCCAGCCTTTCAAAGTCATAGTTTAAAGCAAGAAGTTGGTTGCATCAAACTTGCCCTTTTGCAGAAACGTCCTACTCAGTGATGACGGTGACTCCATTTGTCACACTGATTCCGTTTGGAGCAATTTCTTGATTAAGTTTACCCCCTACACATTGGACGTCTTGTTGGCCTTTGCCTTGCCACTGCAGTTCGATTTCGGATTCAGTCTCCCGTCTAGTGTGGTCATCCCGTGACAGACCTTTTAACGAGGATTTCTTGGATCGATTGCTTTGGAGGCTGAGCATGGACCGAACGCTGCGGATAATCGACTCTGGGCCGCGACCACCAAACTTTGTTAAGAGGGGTCCATAGCACGGTAAACAAGCTGCGATAATCGAACAATTTGGTTCGATGATCATGAAAATGAACTGTGTAGCTTGGACATCTGGTTATTCCAATAGCTATTAGTGCCTTGATAGATAGATATCAAGTGTTTATGGTGTTGAATACTCACAAACTGCGGACCGATTCTCTGTGACTTGTGTAGTCTCCTTGTTGAGGAAATAAAGGCGAATGATAGCTGCAACACAACAGCTGACAAATTGATGTCAGCAAAGTACCTATGCAGCTGAGATAGAAAGGGATTCTTCCACATAGAATTTACTCACAAAGCGCCAAGCCAGAATATCATGGCCACAGCCACCTTTCTTTTCGAAGCCATGTGCAATTGTGAAATAACAGGGAGTGGGAAGCATAAAACAATAAAGTCTAGTGCAATACTGCTCCCTACTTGTGCTAGCCCCAAAGCTGTGGAGTCATACCGCAGCCGACCTCCAGTCCATGATGCTGAAATTGGGTCTACTTGTGTGAGGACAAGCTGTTCAATTATATTAGCACCCAATAGTCTCTTATTTGAAATAAAATGAAAATAAACTCATGAGAGGGTGTTATGCTCACAGCAAAAAAGAGGACGCCCCAGATAATGATAGTGGCTATAGCAATCCGAATAGCTGTGGCAAAGATGCGAGAGGATGAGAATATTCTTTTGTAAAATAGGAGAACAGAGATTTTAACAGTGGACAACGGGAATTGTATAAGGCATGAGGCGAGAAAAATCATCTGAGCAAGCATTTGGTTAGTAAATTTTACTGTTCTCGAAATGGAGTGTTTTGGTTCGAATTGCATGCCACAAACCTCGAGAGAATCCTCAGTACCATGTAATGCATCAATCTTGTAATAATTCACACCAGATCTGGCAGTAAAAACCCAGACCAGGCAGCTAAGAGCCAACGAAAAAATCTGAAATCGTTTTTGAGATTAGAAAACACACCAAAAAAACTGCTTGAGAGATCTTACCCATGCTGCAAAGATCCACCCATCATCAGCATGAAATGGCTGGCGTGCCTTTCGTGTTGCCAAGAGTCGAAGGGAAATAGAGAGCAGTGACACCACAGGAAAGATAGCAGAGACAACTACTAAAGGAGTCGTGATAGCCGACGGCGTGCGTGTGCTGTTTGTAGATGAGGTAGACATCTCTGAAGCGAGCAGGTTATAATGCGAATGCTGGTAAGAAAAGTGAAGAGTTTCTGTAATGTGTTGTGTTGGCTACATAATAGAGCCAGAACTTAGATGGACAAGTAGCTTTCTGAAAAATGTAATGAGGAGAAATTATTCTGTTTCTGTTCTGCATGCAAGTTATGAAGTTTGTAGTAGGGCTCGCATGTTGTAGAAAACCCCAGCTGGATATGTGCATTGGGTTGGGGCTGTTGGTCAGCACTAAGCAGTCCAGCATTGGAGATTTTCCCCAACTCACAGACGGGACATTATTTTCAGCCTGCGAGCCCCCTCTCGCCCAGGCCCCCACACACCACATTCCCCAATGTGATACAAATATTCTGCTAAACTCCTGTAGGGCCTACACACCCTCATTTTCTGTTGCATTGCATTCCAACCAAATGCAATAATATAGTCATGTGTCAAGGGCAACCACAAAGATGACACCATTAGGCCTGAAATTTCGGAACCATTGATTACGAAGATTGAATCCTTCAGCGCCCCCAAAAGAACTGCATCACACCCTCCTGTTAATATCCTGATAGTTGGGTTAAACTTGACCCCCTTTATTGAACATCTCCATGTCACTTTTCCTACCTGGTGCTCGCGATCCAATGAATGTGAACAAACTTGAACGGGTATGTACCACTGCTTTCAAATCAGTGGGTTGATCGCAAGTCCGAGGGGGTAATATGGCTATGAAGATCTTCACCTGCTGCGGCCCCCATGTGTTGGCTGAGACATGGCCACAAACATGGCTTGAGTGAGCGGCAAGGCTAGATAACTGAATGCATGAAATCGTCATAGATGTCTTTGTGACCCATGAAATGTCCGCAGCTGCTTTATCTTCTTTTGTCCCTCATAAAATCTGAGATCAGTACAGCATGATGCGTCTACATAACAGAGGATTGGATCAGGAGGCATATGTTATATGGTGCATAATCAAGTTTTGGCCAAGAAACTCTGAAAAAATAATCAGCTCGAGTTTCATTCATCAAGTAGAATACGAATTGGGTGCTATGAACTAAACATTGGGGGCAAGAAGCCATAAAATGCCCCCAAGTCCCCAAGGAACTAGGATCACAGTCCCGATAGGATGATGTCAATGTAAAGTACATGTTGGGTATCTCACAAGCCCCGGGCTGAGTACCTATTGTGTTAGCTCCGGATGATACCTAGATTTGCCACAAGCATCAGCTCATTGCAACACAATTGCTGAAATATGGCAGCGAACAAGATAAAGAAGACTGCTAGCACATTCTCAGCACATATTTTTGTCCACAAGAATTTACAGTCCAAATTACAATCAAAGCATCACAGCGATTAATTCCAGTCATCTTCTGCAGCCATCTTCTGCAACCGATGGAGTTTGATACTATGAACTTGCTAAGCTTTACAAAGCTTTATTCCAACATGATTTTCATCGAGTTTGGGATTGTGAGCCTTTATGGAATCACTGCCATTTTGGTTCTCACTCTAGTTATTACTAGATTGATTAGTAGCCATGGGGAACCTTTCACTGCCAACAAGCTGTTCCCGTTCGAACCATCATTGTTCTCGCGCTTACGTTGGGCTGTGTGGGCGCAAAG
Source organism: Cryphonectria radicalis (assembly GCA_014849355.1). NCBI lineage: Eukaryota > Fungi > Ascomycota > Sordariomycetes > Diaporthales > Cryphonectriaceae > Cryphonectria > Cryphonectria radicalis. The sequence continues at coordinate 370,054 of JACWQW010000021.1, forward strand.
GATTTTAGAAAATGCGGACCAAAAAGTAAGAACTCATTACTACTCCGAGCACGCATACAAAATGACTAAAAGAGGTTGACAGGCTCAAGGGCGACCTTACAAACTCGCTCGGGGCGACAAGGAGCTCCTCGTGCTTCCATCATCCTACATTTCAGCGCTAAACCGGCTTCCACCAACTGTTCTGAATAGCAGGAAATCACATGCTTTTACACTTCTTGGAAATCTGACAGGAATGAAAGTTGTCGAGAATACAAGTTACCATGTGCGCATGTTGCTAGGACGCATTAGCCCAGCCCTTCCCGAACTTTTCGCTCCGATAGCAGTACGAATATCGTCTTCTTTGGAAGAATCTTTCCCCAGCGAAGGTGGAGATTGGACTTTGATGAGTCCGCTCCCAGCTACAGTCCGATGTTTCAGTCAGGGTATCTCGTTGGTGTTGTACGGACCCAAGCTGTCTCAAGATCCAAGGCTTATTGAGTTAACATACAAACTCACTGAAGATGGTACGATTATTTCCTATATCCTATGTGTTTTGTGCTCGTGATGGCTAATCGTGATGTTTCTAGTGTTCAAAACCGCTTTTGCTATGCGCTGCGTGCCATCATCCTTGCAATCGCTCCTTGTCTGGCTTCTCCCGGCCAAATGGAGGCTCGAGCGTGAATGGCGTGAGCTCGGCAAGTTTGTCAAACCTGAAGTCCTGCGGCAAAAGGAGTTGAACCGAGAGCATGATAGTACATCAACAACAAACGCGGATCTTATCTCCTGGATGGTGAAGGATGGCAGGACTGAATTGGAACGTGACCCCAACGTGCTCACAACATTATGCGGCTCGGTAGCGGCCGGTTCGACTTACAGCATCGCTAATTTTGTATGCCGAACTGTTGCTGATATCGTAGCACATCCGGATGTTCTGGAAGCAGTTCGTGCTGAAATTAGAGTTACGCACGAAACCCTCTCCGACGGACAATGGAACTTGGGCGCCCTGCAAAGTCTTGAAAAACTCGAATCAGCTATGAAAGAGACCGCCCGTCTCGCACCTGGCACTTTGATCGTTTACAGCAGAGTTGTCCAGGAAGATTTTGATCTAGATGGCGTCAAGCTATCCAAGGGTCAATTTATTACCATGTCAGGGCCTTGCCGCGCAACTGATCCAAGGATTTTCGAAAATCCGAAAACGTATAATGGCCTCCGCTTCTGTTCTGACGACAAGGCACTTGAGGAGCATCGAGCTCGACCTTTCCGCAGTGTCGATACAGATATCCTTGCATGGGGTGCTGGTCGATGGGCTTGTCCCGGCCGATTTATTGCAGACATAGCTGCTAAAATTGTTCTACTTAAGTTGTTAGATGGGTATGACTTTTCACTTGTGGACGGAGAACAGCTAAAGCCTAGTTGTGTGCACGAGTTTCTCTTTTTTCATCCAGGAAATAAGATGAAGATTCGTAAAAGAAAAGAGGCTATTGGAATTAAGTTTTAAAAGAATAGAATAGTGTTAGGGTAAAAAGAGCATACAAGTGAGGTGAAAGGGTGGATATTATAACCTATCTGTCAGGGTAAAAAGGGCACACAAGTGAGGTGAAAGGGTGTGAGCTGCTTCTAAGCTGCTCTGTTAGCTTTTTCATTCAAAAGAACTACTAAACCTATCTCTCTTTCCTTTTTCTCTGCTAGACCTGTTATTTCCCTATTGCTTTCCTACCAATTATTGTATTGGAACCTGATATCAGGTTTCTTTTTCTATAAAACGCTAGCTGCTTCGGGAAAAGATCAGCATGCGCCCGCCCCTTGCGGCCCTGCCCTAGCCCCTTCAGACCCCGGCCCGCCCTAAACCCAGCCCTAACCCAGCCAGCCCTCTGCCCTAGATTTCAGCCCGCCCTAACCCGGCGGTTGCACCCTAGCCCTATATATCATAGCCTCTGTTTACTTTTCGATTCTTATTTAATAAAACAAACCCTACAGTAGAATAGTGTGCCGTCTTGGCGCCGGTTATGACACAACCCAGACATCGTGCTAGGGCTAGGGCTAGGGTTAGGGCTAGGGCTAGGGTTAGGGCTAGGGCTAGGGTTAGGGCTAGGGTTAGGGCTAGGGTTAGGGCTAGGGTTAGGGCTAGGGTTAGGGCTAGGGTTAGGGCTAG
>JACWQW010000220.1:0-21997 GCA_014849355.1 Cryphonectria radicalis
AGGAGAAGGAGGAGGAGGAGAAGGAGGAGGAGGAGAAGGAGGAGGAGGAGAAGGAGGAGGAGGAGAAGGTAGCAAGCGAGGCACTAGGTAGGTCATGTGTTCAGCACCAAAGCAAGAGCAGATCATTGTACTTGGATAGCCATGGACAGAGAAGATCGTTTTGTGGTCTGTCATGTCTGTCAGTCAGGTCCTGTCCAGCCTGCCAACCAATGTCAATAAATATCAGCCCGTTTCCCCAACTTTTTACCTCTCTCTTCCTGATACCTAGCACTCTACATAATAAACCCCCCTTCCATTTTAACCAAGTCTTCATTAACATACTTAATTATACCCAAACACCCAAGTCAACACACACACAAAAAAAAAAAAAAAAAAAAAAAAAAAAACACACGATGGTTCTCATCCGCCATCCCAGAGTCCCCACCGTCCCAGAGTCCCCTCCCAGAAACATCAACGTCGCCCTCCACGCCTCCACGTCGGCAGACAACCCTCCCACGCCCTGGATGCAGTTCGACTACCACTTCGCCTCCCCTCTCCCTCACCACGACGACAACGGCATCGCCGCCACCACCACCACCACCACCACCACCACCACGACGGAAATAGCAAGCCTAGCCTACACCATCCGCTGCGACGTCGCAACCATCGACACAACCACCCTCCCCCTCGAGTACAAGCAGCAGAACGCCCTGTATCCGATGGAAGGGACAGCGGCGGCGGGGACGACAGGGGAGAGGATGAGGGAGCACAACGAGGTCGCCTGGGCCTTGACGATGCTGAACCCAATACTGCGGCGCCCAGATCCCGGAAAGCCTGACCTGCTTCATCGCGCGGTCGAGTGCTGGATGGTCGCCAGGGAGGACATCGGGCCGGGGCAGGCGTGCAGCTGTGGCCCTCGTCGAGCCCACACCGAGTAGTTATTAGTGGTGGCAGCAGCACCAGCAGCAGCAGCAGCACGGAAGTCGGGTACGTGAGCAAAAATAGGGTGCCAAAGGTGATACATTCGACAGGCAACAAGAATTATTCTCGGATTTTCATATCTGAAGGCCAACGTGGGCTCTCGAGCTGTCGTCGCTCATACCGGATACCAAAGATGCCAGAAACCCTCATCAAAATAAAGACAAAAAACACAAAGAGGTTTTGCTTGTTCTTTTATGCTCCCAACAAGATGCTCACCAGTGCCATTGCCATTGCCATAAATGCTATGCTGCAGAAAATCAGAGAGAAAAAAAAGAAGAAAAAAGAACGGGCTGAACCGGACCCAGACCCGTTGTCAACTTGTCTCAACTTGTCCATCGGTGGTGCACTGGGGGGATCAAAGACACGAGCCGTTCTTCCCCCCCAATGGCTCGAATCCCCCCTCCCCCCCCCCCTCCTCTTCTCTTATGCAGATATGAACGAACCACTTGGTCAACGGTACTATGTGTGTTCCTATTGCGCGGTATATTCCCTGTCGCCAATTGCAACAACCACTTGGTCCCAAGGAGCGCCATCATCATCATGTCCTTTTTCTCTTTTCATACAATTTGTACAGTTCCTCGCGGATCCTCCCTGATTACTACTACTTCCTAATAAAAGATCTCTCCTTCCTCCAGACAAGAGAGGAATTCTTCTTTCTGCCTCATTTGTTGGCATTCTTGTTCTCCTCCAGCACCGTAGCAAGCTTGACAGCGAACTCGTTGTTCCTGACCTGGATCATCCACGTCTCCAGGCCCTTGCCGTCATCCTTCGCCGTCGTGACCTTGATCCACTTGGCACCTGCATCGACCTTGTAAGGGAAGTTCGGCAGCACAAGCTTGTTCATGGCCACCCTGCCGCTGGGCTCGGTGCGCAACAGGATGCGTACCGCACCCGTGGACTTGTGCTTGAGCACGCGGAGGGGGCCGAGGCCCTCGGACTGCCAGGGGTTGGCCTTCTTCTTGTTGTCTTCGTCGTCGTCATCGGGCTTCGCCGGGACGTGCCGCAGGGCCTTGGCTCGCACTTCATGGACGACCTCTTCGTCCTCCTCGCCAGGCCCCCCGTCGGTGAGAGAAACTTGCTGGTCCTGTGTTGCATCGTCCTCGTCAGCCGCTGCTCCGTTCCCGCCATCTTGCTTCTTGGCTTCTGGCTCGGGGGTGCCAGCCGCCGGCGTCGTAGCCAAGCTAGACGCTCCGCCAAACAAAGGGGTATCTTTCCAGGACGTTAATTATGAACATCATAAAATCAACGCACTGCTAAAGAAAATCACGCAAAACGAAGGAAATGGCTACTTACTCGTGCCGGTGGAGCTCCCAGCAGGCGGGACCGCAAGTTGGCTGGCGAAGATCCCCTGGGCTGCGTTTGCTGGCTGACCGGAGAAGAGGCCAGACGGGGCGGGCTGTGATGGCTGCTGCGATGCGCCGCCAAAGTTGAACATGGACGATCCACCATTCGTAGCCCCTCCACCGAACAGGCTATTGGATGGCGCAGACGGTTCGGTCGCAGGCTGCGAACCAGCACCGAAGCTGAAGGTCGAAGAAGGAGCCGCTGGAGTAGTGCTTCCGAACTGGAATGGTGCAGAACCTGATGCGTTCGTGGAGGCACCGAAGTCGAATGATGGAGGCTGTGAGGCACCAGCGCCATTCGCGAAGGGGTTGTTGAACGAGTCCCCGCCGGCGCCGGCGTTGAAGGTGAAGGAACCTGTGGAGGCCGCAGGCGCTGCAGCAGCGCCACCAAAGGAGAATGTCGAGGGCTGGTTCGCATTGGATGAACTGTCCTTGGGCGCACCGAACAGACTGCTTGTTGCAGGGTTGGTGGTGGAGGTGGACGGCTGAGAGCCGAACGAGAACCCAGTGCTGGGGGTAGAAAAGAGGCTGGACTGTGTCCGAGTTGGCTCGGCCTGAGCTGGCTTGGCTGCGCCTCCAAACAGAGACGTAGGAGCAGGCGTAAGAGCAAAATCAGCCGGGGGAGCGGCAGCCGGAGCAGCACCAAAGGTATACTTCTTGTCTCCTGCGGCAGGGGCACCGAAAACAGAGGCTGCGTCTTGGGCTCCGTTGGCGGCGGCGGCGGTCTTTGGTGGCAATTTCTCAGCAGGGGTCGGCGCATTCCCACCAAATATGTATTTCTTGGTCGGCTGCTCGTCGGCGGCATCGGGCTCCGGCTTTCTCTTCTTGGCAGTCGATTCTTCCTTCTTTTCCTCCGTCGTGCTCGGGGCACCAAAACCAAACAATGCCGGTGTTGCAGATGACTTCTCGCCGTTCGTCGTGGCGAACAATGAGCCGGCCGGCTTGTCGCTGGGGTTGCCGAAGAGGGAGCTGCCTTGAGGCTGCGTACTGGGAGCTGAGGTATTCAGACCAGAAAAGAGAGGCTTGGACTGGCCCTGGGTGGCGGGCGTCTCGGCGGGCCTGCCGAACGGTGTAGTCGAGCTGACATCTTGCGTCTTTGACCCGAAGAGACTGGGTGTAGAAGGCGCTGCAGTGGAGCCAGAGGTCTTCGGCTCCTCGGGCTTTCCCAAGAGAGGTGCCTTAGCCGCGTTGCCGAAGAGCCCGGCGCTCGTCTCCGATGGCTTGTCGGCTTGGCCAAATAATGATGGCGCGGCTGGCTTGGGTGTCTCCGTCGCAAAGTCCTGAACCTGGGTGCCGAAGGTGCCGGTACCACTGGGCCTAGGCGTCTCTGCGGACCCGAACTTGAGTCCGGACGCGTTGTCCGGCTTGGAGAAGATAGAGCTCGGCTGTGCGGTCGACATCCCAAACAGAGGCGTGCTCGTCGAAGCAGGCTCGGCACTGAACTTGATGGGCGTGTTGGGGTTCCACGTGTTGTTTTGGGGCTTGTTCTGCTTCGGCGGGCTAGCCGGTCGCTTCTCAGGAGGCTTGGCAGCCTCTACCTGGGGTGCCTTGGTGACGCGATCCATGCTGCTCGCTCCCTGGCCGAAGAGATGACCATTACCAGAGGCACTGCCAAACGTAGCACTAGGCTTGCCATTAAAGAGCGAAGGCGCGTTCCCAAAAGTGGGAGCGGCGGCGGCGGCAGGCTTCTTCTCGGGGGGTGGGACTTCCTCCACATCGTCATCAGACTCGCCTTCGCCATCGGCCTCGCTCTCGTCCTCGTCGTCACTACCGGCCGGGGTATTCTGCTCAGAGAGATGACCAAAGATGTTGCCGCCAGGGGCCAGAGACTTTGAGCCACCGCCAAGAACAAATCCAGAGGGCTGGGCAAAGAGGCCGGGCTGAGGTTTGCTGGCTGCGCTATCTGCTTTCGACGAGGGCTGCTTTGGTGGGCTGGCCGTGCGCTTGACTGGGGTGTTGTTGGCAACCTCCTCGAACAGCGACAGGGTCGCAGACGGCTTCGACTTTTGGAGCTTGCTGGGCTGGTTCTCCTCGTCCTGGTCCATCTGCTCGGAGCCGCGCTTTGTCTTCTTGGCAAAGGGCGTAGCACCCGCATTAGAAAATGGCGCTGCAGACTCGGCCAGGGGCTCTCGCTCTGTCTGCCGGCGCTTGGGGGGGGACGAGACGGTGTCCTTGGTCAGGTCGTCATCAGCCCGCCTCTTCACGGAAGCGCGGAAGCTGCCCTGTCCACCATTCGTCCTGGGGGCCGAGTCGTCGTCCATCTCCTCATCCTCATCCGGCACATTGTTCTCCTGCTTCCACTTCTTCATCACCTCTCGGGAGGCGGGCACAGTCTTGAACTCGTAGAGGCCATATCGCAGCATGATCAAGCTCCGGCTCTTCTCGTACTCCTTGGCGAAGTTCATGATGTTCACCCTCCAGTCCTTCTTGGCAAAGATCTCGTTCGCGGCATACTTGAGTCTGCGCAGGTCGAGGATGCAGAGGAACTGGCGCCGCTGAAGGTCGTCCAGCTCGGATGGGACCAGATGGGCCAAGAACTCATCGGCATATATCGAGCCGACCCTGTTTGGGTTCTCGGGCACCTGCTTCGCGAGCTCTTCGCCGTCGAGGTCGGGAGGGGGCGAGGCGATCCTCATCGCGAAGAGATTGCTAGCAGCGGTCTTGGACATGCTTCGACCAGTCATGTCGGCAGATGTACCTCGAAAGGACCGGCCGGGCGTGGCCTTGGGAAAGTTCTCGCGCAACGTGTTGGGAGGTACGCGGGGCGAGAAGGTGAACCTGGAGCTGCTCGTGTTTGCGGCGCCGGCCCTGAAGGAGGAGCTTGCAAAGATCCTGCCGGGCGTATTCGCAGGCAGATCGGAGAAAGACTTTGTGGTGTTGGTGCCGCCCCTCGGCGGGTTCTGGGTTCGGTTGAAGAGCTTCCTTCCAGCCATGACTGACGCACCAGCCTGCTTGGCGTTGCCGACAGGGCCTGTGGTCCTCCAGCTACCCATAGGCCTTGGAGGAGTGTGCCCTATGTCCCCAACAGCAGAATAGGTGGAAGCACCCAGGCCAAATGACCGGTTGACATTGTAGCCAGGACGGACCTGTGCGCGCTGCCGCGAGGGCTCCATGATGAAGATGCCGCGCGCCAAAGTAGCTCAGAAGGTTTGATCGTTCAAGTCGACGCCCGTTGTAAGAGGCGGTAGTGATATGAGACCCTAGGTTGGGGATGGATCGCGGGACGTGGCTCGAGGTCGCGAGACGGCGCGTCACGGCAGGAGAGCGCGGGGGAGTGATTCGGGCCGGGATGAGACGAAGCCACGCGATCGGCTTTCAGAAAGAGAAAGAGAGAGAGGGAGAGAGAGAGAGAGGGAGAGAGAGAGAGAGAGAGAGAGAGAGAGAGAGAGAGAGCGTGTGTGAGAAAAGAGGTGAGACCGAAAAGTCGAATCACTCTCTAGAGGCTCGAGGATAGAGGGGTTTGGGGGAGAGAAGAAGAAGAAAAGCCGGGCGCCAACAAAGCTTTCTTCTCTTGGTGAAGGATAAACAAAGACGGCAGCGCGTTGCGATTCAACCGGCAATGACAGCCAGGAAAGGCTTCATCAAAAGAAAAAAAGAAGAAGAAAACACGCGTCGCAAATACAGTCGATGCGGAGGGAATGGGGGGGGGGAGGAGGGAAAATCTTTCGAGCCCAGGGAGGCTTATGTGGATGGACGAAGTCGGGGTGGTGGGTGAGTTGCGATGCGATGCGATGCGGGAGGGATCTGCTCGCCTTGGATCGCGCGACGCAGCCAGAAGTCAGGTAGAGAGAGAAAAAGAAAAAAAAATCCTGGGCTGGTTTGTTGGGCGGGCGGGCTGGGCTGGCTGGCTTTGGGATTGAAAGAGAGGGAGAGGCGGGCAATGGTGTGCTGGGTGGTGCTGGGTGGTGCTGGGTGGTGCTGGGTGATGCTGGGTAGGGGCTAGGGGCTAGGGGCAAAAAAGCAGCCAGCCCACTGACAGGCTGGAAGCGGCAACGGTGAAAGTTGGGGACCCGCTTTATACTAGCAGGTGGTGCCATGGCCACTGGCTGTGACCCCCCATGCCTGCCGGGTCACGCTCTACCTTTTTATGAAATCTAGCGAGGACTTGCAGCTGGTCTGCAGCTGACGGACAGCTGGCAGTCAGGGCGGGTCACGATGGATACTTCCGAGGTCGATGGGATGTTCCTCTGACCAAAGGCAATTTAATTCTACCTTTGCAGATGGACAAGATCTGGGTGAGAGCTGTTGCTGTAATGTACACCAACGCCAGCCAAACATAGAAAAAAGAGAAAAAAAAGAGTACAAACAAAAGAGTGCGTATCAACATCTAGCATCTAAAAAAAAAAAAAACCACCAAAAAAAAAAACCAACATCTGCAGGGCGCAACCCCCAAGTAACCTCTCCTCAACTCAGCCAAACAGCCAAGGCCGGCCGTACCAGTCTGTCCACATCCCATCATATCGCATTCCAAACCGCATTCTCTACAGCTTGGCCTTGGTCTGCGCCTGCTTGAGAATAGGGTCGAGCTTGGTGGCCTTCATCACGTTGCCCTTGATCTTGAGCTTGCCGGACATGAATAACCTCTGGGCGTTGCCCTTTCCGGAGACGAGACTGGCAAAGTCGGATTCGGAGAGGGAGAGGGTGACTTGTGTGTGTGGGAGCCAGGACCATGTCAGCTTTGGTTGTGAAGCCCTATCACTGTTACCATCACCACCAGGGAGTGCGTACCGTCAGGCTTGTCTCCAGTGCCCTTGGCGACCTTGCCCTCGTTCTTCAGGTCGATGTGCCAGCTGTCCGTCTCCCCGGCTGCGTTCTTGATCGTGAAGGCGTAGATGCCCTTGCCCATGTCCATCGCCTGCTTCTTGTCGGCCTCGCTGGACTGCAGCACCTGGTTCATGGTGTCGAAGAAGGCCGAGGCGGGGAACTTGTCTGTCCAGCTGGTCAGAACCAGCCAGAGTGGTCAACATGGGGCATCACCTGGCGAGGGCACGCGCGCACGTACCGTTCTTCAGCGACATCTTGGCGGTATCTCGATGACTTGTGTATGATCGATTGGAGCGAGAGCAATAGCAAGTTGGAAAGAGGAGGAATGTAGTAGGAATAAGATCAGTGGAAGAAAGGTTTATGGGTTTTGGGAGAGATGGTTGAAGAGAGAAAGAGAGAGAGAGAGAGAGTCGGGAAACCGTAAGACGGACCGGGGAGAGGACAACGTCGGCTGGGTCATGACAGCATCCTACGCCGAAAGTCCACAGCGACAGCGCCAACATGTGAATGTTCCCGCCAGACACGGGCACTAGGAGCCGAGGTCCTGGGCCCCATATGCTTGAGCTGCTCATCCTGGTTTAGCACCCCTGTCCCCTGTAGCCCACTGTTGCCCCCCCTGCCCCGATCCTTGCACCGCAGCAGTCTTCAGTGGGGACGAAACACCGAGTCTCTCTCTGGCATTCCCACCAACATTTTATACTGAGCAGCAACTGGCTTTGCATCATCAGCCTCTTTCCTCTGTTTCTTCTGAAACCAATGCAGATGGCCAACTGGAAATTCAGAGACACTTACAGATATGGGTATGAATTCTGAGGAGTCTAGCACCTAGGTCGAATCCAGCAGGGCGATTCGAGAAACCGAGACAACAGAGTCCACAAGGCCTCCTCCTCCTTGGGGCAGCATCCTCCTTCTTTATTTCTTTCTTGCACCCTCTTGCCGTTTTCAGTCGTCTTATTCCAACAAAGTGATCTTCACCTGTGATACTCTACCGAGGCTAGCTCACTCCTGCCACCAGGACGGCCAAGCCCCTGCGTGTCACCTTCGAGCTCCCTCCTCCCGGCCCACCTGTCGTTTCTGAACTCGGGACTCGATGACCCGTATAGCTCAGGAACTCGCTCTCCAGGACCGGCCTCCACCACCAGCACCCTCTGGTAGCCATGGTCCTGGCTAGCTTCGAACACGCCTGGGCCGATTGTCGGGGTGTTGAAGCTCGACTTCATCGCCTCTGCTTCTTCTGGGACCGGTCTGCGGCTGGCGAATCGTGTCTCGACCCTGCGCGCGATGGGCGACATCACCGAAAGGCAGCCGCCGAGGATCCCGAGACTGACCTCGGCGATGGTCCAGATCCAGGACGAGGCAACATCGGAATTGTCTGTGAAAAGGTTTGGGGCCATGAGCAAAGGCACGGATGAAGCCTTGGAGGTGGTCTTCCTTCCACTCTTTTCACCACCAGACAGACTTACCTGTAGAGGAGGATAGGTTGCCGTGTAGGTGGAATATGCTGGCGATGACGGTCCTAGATGGTGTCAGAAGGTGGGTGGACCTTGCTTGATGAGTCTGATGAGTGGTGGTGGTGGTGGTGGTGGTGGTGGGAATGATATCGGGATCTGCTAAGGCCGAGGCCACACACTCACAGGATCCCTATCACAAATATGCCACACACCGCCAGCTTGTATCGAAAGGGCAGGTGTGGCTTCCAGGCTTCTCTGGCGGGCAGCACCAAGATGAGGCTGTTGATGATGACGTCGATCACTCCGAATGCCACAGAGAGCGAAACTAGGTCCAGGCACTGTCCGTCCATGGATTCCCATCGACTCGCGATGGGATGACACGCGAACAGGATGAGGAGGAAGTTGGCAAGGCCACAAACCAGGGCCAGCGCGGTAATCATCCTCGTGGCGATCCTCATCGGGCGGGTCGGGAAGATGCGGTAGTACGTGAGCAGGACCGACACTTTGACAAGAGTCATATCGACCGTGTATATCAGGCTGGCGATGAAGGTAGACTGTTGGACAAAGCATGTATTTTGTCAACGATGAGCACGCGATGTGTTCAGAGCCGCGCCGGACACGTTCGGAGGCGAGGTTCAGCTTGACTTACCAGCAAGATCTTTGAGAATTCAGGACCCCATACTTGAATATACTGTTCGAGATACAAGCTGACGGCTGTTTTCAACCAGAAAAGGTCAAAATCCACACCCGAGAGATAACAATTTGACCTAGGAATATTGAAGGGGGGAGAGGGGGGGGGGTGTATGCGGTGCGCACCGTAAATACCAATGCCAACAAGACCCCAACAAAAGACCTACTCTGCCGTTAGAATATTCGCAGGGTCGGTATTCAGAGCGCGCGACACTACCAGAGAAGTGATGGCCGTCCAGTCATCCCAGCCCAACTTGACATCTTCAAGGCGCCGCGCCCAGACCCGGAGGGCAGTGGCCAGAGTCCCCACGACTGCCAATACTACCAGCCATGCGTAGATCCAAGGCCTGTCATTGTCGTCTAGGCCATTCAGATCTCTTGCCGGGAGCTTCGTCATGATGTTCGTTGTCATGGCTTTGTGGAATGATGCCAGGCACCTAGAGAAATTGTGGAAAACAGGAGAAGCAATTTCGATCAGCGAAGATCTGGCGCGGTGACATATCCTCTCTCTAGTGAGGTTTCTTTTGTTGCTATTCTATCTATCTCGTGGGTATGTTTGCGCTCTTGTATTAATATGTGCTCCTACAGCAGTGCCTCCCATGTATCCGTCATTTAATAATAACCCAACCAGGGGCCCCCGGGAGAAAGACAGGGGAGGGGGGTGGCAACATTCTAGGACATATGTATGTATGGCCTCTGGTCAGCCTTACAGAAACATTACCTCTGATATGTCTACATGGCATGTGCTGATTGTCAAGGCAGACTAGAAATCATGTTCCAAGGTTTCAGGGTATTGGTGTTTTGTGCAGTACTATTTTGCCAAGACGAGGTGGCGCCCCAAGGAACACGCCACAGCCGCCCGCATTGCAGATCCCATCCCACAGCATGGCGACAGCGGTCGTGACGCTTCCCTCCTTGGGGGCCGTGCCTTGTGAGCAAAACAAAGTCATGAGGTGTCTGATCTCCCTCCCCCTCCCCCCCCCACCGCCCCTCTACTTTACTTAATTGTGTTTAGGCACTGAAGGTTAGGTGGGCAGGTTCGTGGCAGGCTACGCACCTTAATTAGTACCTCAAAAACAAGTTTAAGTAAGGAAAAGAGGGGGGGGGGGGGGGCGAAGGAATGTGTGGCTCCTGGGGTTGACTGGCGATCTCGGACTCAATGCACCTCTTGAGATGAGTCTGCATTGGACTTGAGAGTAAAAGGTAAGGGTTATTTATGACATCGTTGGGGCCAGGGGAAATGGGTGACATCTTGTTGTGGAAATGATTGGTACGCACACTACAGTAATCTATTTTCGACAAAACAAGTTCAACACTGCCTCGTTTTCATCGACTAGCTATTACAGGCATCTTCCGCGAGGCATGGATGGTCATGAATGGTTACATGGGATAGTCACGGGAAAGAGACGAGAATGAGCAAACGTATCTATATAGTGATAAATAATAATGAGTACCGGGCAGCCTACCATCAGTCTCTCGCCTTGGATGCTGTGATGGCGGGTCAGGTATTTAATATAAAGTCATGCTCAAGCTGTATTTAGTTAGTCCAGTAGATGGATGTATAAAAAAGGGTTACGGAAACTGGCCAGTCTCTGGGAAACCCCTTGTATATATATATATACCTTACTTCTACACATGCAGAGAATCGTGACTTCACTAACCTGTCAACTAGAGGCATGGGTAATTAATTGTATTTGTATTACACCGTTCGAGAGACTTGTCTCTGAACTGGACCAGGTTCCAGAGTCTAATTAATGATACCATAATTGAGTGAGAACTCTTAAGAGTGATGACCTCCTCCGTAAAGATGCCTCAGTATTCATATTCATGCCCCGTGAACCCCACTCCTCCCAGCCTCATTTCCTTCAGTCAAGCAACCGACACAGGGATCGTCACACCAGAGACCACCGTCGGCTGTGTCCTCACCACCGCATCGTAGGCCGGCGGTCGAGCCTCCTCCTCCACCCGCTGTCCCGTCTCGTTCTCACCTGAGACCCCCGCCGCCCCCTCCGCAGCGTGTGCTTCCTTCCTCGCCGGCCCGTACGGCGGCGGCGCCTCCCCAAGCTCATTCAGGCCCTCGCCATCTGCAGACACCGATCTTCCCTGGGAGCCTGCCCTTCCCTCGGCCACCGTCGGTCGAGCCTGTGCGGTGTGCTCGACGTCCTCCTCCCGTCGTGCCTGTGTCTTCCTGGTGGCCTCCTTTCGCCGCCGGGCGCAGTATACGATGCTGCCGGTCATGGACGCGGCGATGATCATGGCGAATGGGATGATGACACAGATCCAGACTGCGATTTTGGTACGTTGAGCTGGGGATGCCATGTTGGGGCCGGGGCGCGCGCCTTGCGTATTTTTGAATTGGATCTTGCTTCTTGTTTTTCTTTTAAAGAGTGAGTGAGTGTTTATTTTTTCGAGGCTGGCCTTGCCCTGAACCGCAGTGGCGGAACGACGAAGGTGCCGATTGTTTGGTCGTATATTATACTGAATCACGAAGGGAAAGAAGAAGGAAAAAAAAGTCGACGAGGTGTGGTAGTCAGTCGGTCGAGAGAGGTAGGCCTGTCAAACGAGAGAAGCTTGAGTTTGACGTGAAGTTGGGTTTGGATTGCTGTCGAGGTGGTGTGGCCTCAGGAGCTGAGAGTCTATGGGGTCTTTGGGGTCTTAAAGAAAGAGCAAAAGGTCGCCATTTCTTCTTCTGGTGTTCAGGAGCAAGGGAAGTCTCGATGAACAAGTTTGTGACGCATAATCAACCAAGTAAAGAACCCGGTTGTTGTGCCTTCGAAATTTGAACGAGGTTGGAGTGGTCTCGACCAGCCAGGAAACAGAATCCAAGCGGTCATCCCTTGCCTCGAAGATCATTCCGGATGCGCGCCGAAACGAGACCCGTCACGGAAGCGAGAAAAATAAGGTCTAATCTCATCTCCGATTTCTATGAAGGGAGGAAGGAGTATTGAGAAACACGTAATATTATTCTTTTCCTTCAGTCTTCATGCAGGCTCGTGGTTGTCTGAGACGTTTTGCTCTGCTAAACTATGGTCGTTCTTTGTTCGATAATCACCATCGCACTTGATCACAGGAGGCAGACTGTCTGCAGATTTTGCTCTCTCCAAAACTCGTCGCAAGATGTCTCGTAGGCCTCTGCCGCATACGACAGGCTGACGGAGCCCACGCGCTCATAGTAATGGCGGCCGCCACGCTTACCTGTCGTACCGATGACAAGCAGGCCAAACCCCAGCGAGCCATGGTGTAACTCGGACCCAGCGTTCAGTACCGGCCTTGTTACTACCAACATAGACAGGCCTTGTCTGAAGTGGATCGTACCTGTGGCTTTATCAAGGTCCGTCGACTCGATCTCGGTTGGAGTGTCCAGGCGTGCGAAGCGAACGAATGGCGGCAGACCATTCTGAGCAGTTAGATCCTCGGAGAAGTCCTTGGTGCTATGGTAATGCAGGGTTGACGGTAGATCCATCAGAGCTCCCTGGATGGTGATCATCAATGTCGCCTCGTCGACACGCACGTCTTGTGCGAGAACATGTCCTGGCTCATGCGGCGGCCACATCCTCAGACCCACGGCACTGAGCCATGACCAGCTCGCTGTGGGCTCCAAGCCCCATCCAGACCGTTCCTGGGTGACAGGCTCGCCTTGAACCCTGGACAAGACTCGTCCCTCCAACCGCTGCCACATCATGCCGCGCACCAAATCTGAAGCCCATAGCCCACCGACCAGATGATCTCCCGTCGCCTGGGCAAAGAGATCAGCCAAGCCGAGGATCCCCGCCAGTCGGTCCGTGGTATATGTCATGCGGCGGCGGCTGTAGTCTGCCAGTAGGTAGTACCAAGTTGTATATGGCTCGCCATTCTGAGCAGCCTTGTCGCCAGTCACTTGCTGCCGGAACCCATCAGGCCCTAGAGGTCGCAGAAGCTCCCAGACCGACCCACTGGCAGAGATGTCTCGGTCTTCAAACTGTGCCTTGGTCAGGCATTCCCACTCTGTGTAGCTCTTTGTGAAGTGGACGATCCTGCGCGACAGATAACGCTCCTGCAGGCACCATCCGCGCCGGGAGAGCACGCCGCCCTCAGCTTCGCCTGAAGGGACCCCGCGCAGTGCACACAACTGCAGCACCTCTCCACCCGTTCCGTATTTGAATGTGGGCGGCTGGACCTGCTGCACGGTCTGCGTATCTGGCCTGCTCTCGCTCTCGGGAGGGATCCACAGCCTTTCCTCGGGCGACTCGGCGGAAGCGGCAGAGATGGTGAGAAAAGCGTCTGAATACACGCTGCGCATCCGTCTCGCCTCCTTGTACCACTCGTCTCTGCAGTCCTGAGCAATACACAGGGCGTCGATCCACAGGTATGGAATGCCGAGATACCTGCACACCTGGACCGCGTCGCGGAACAACGGGCTGAGCTGGCCAAGATCGATGCCTTCCATCCGCCGCGCGAGTGTGTCTGTGGTTGTTTTGGACACCACTTCTGGGTTCGGGCCCCAGCAGTATGTGAGCACCGCATACCTCCCCCGTTTGCCCGATCCGTCTATAAGTCTCAGTCCGCCAGGAGACCCTCCCGGTGCGGTGAGGTCTAGGATATGGGATGGGAGTGCAGGGTCAGCAGAGCCAGACTGCTGCTCCGAACATCTTTCACACCGCCGGGACCTCTGGGCGTGCCGCGGATGGTTCTGGAGGCAGTCGTCCAGCCACGCTCGAATGTGTGACAGGTCGCCTGGCCTGGCCATCGGACGACCACAGACATCGCCAGAGAGTGCGGCCGGAGAGCCTTGAAGATGATCAAAGAAGGGGGGTTTCGTTAATGATTAGATCCTTCCGAAAGCAAATTCAAGTTTCTTAAGTGTGTGTGATTATTATGAGTTGGTCGGGCAGCGACACGTACCATGAGCAGCAATGAGCTCAAATGCATTTCCCCCCGGCCCCAGAAGCCTGCGCTCAATGTCCTTGATCTCCTGCCCACGCATCTTGTGCAGGCCACCACCACCACCGCCTCGGGGTCGATAGTCAGCCACACAGTAGTGCACACCGGCGCCCTGACGGTGCAGCCAGAACCCAAAGACATTGTCAGGACGGTCTTGCTCTGGCGTGGGGGGTTCCGTCTGCGTCAGGAGCCAGGCGCAACAGGCACAGCCGTGCTGTGCTGTTTGTTCGAGCGCGACACGGCTTGGCTGATGGGGGACGAAGTAGATCTGGCCATCTGCAGGCCAGATGCAGAAGGCTCCTCCGGTGTGGTCTTTGTATCTGAGCTCTGTGTGGTGTGGTCCCTCGGGAGGGTTGAAGACATCATGTGTAAAGACTTGTGTGCAAGTGTCACAAACCATTGTTGAAGATGCCTTCAGATTGGAATATAATAATATTATTACAAGAAATTGACAATTAAAGAGGATGCATGGAAGCAACAGCTGCGCTGCCGAGTTGAATACCTTTTATACGAGGTTAGTAGATACTCGGTAGATATCAGGGTGAGTGCTTCCGCTGCATTACTCTCTCGCAGCCATTTTTAAGAATCTGACATCTTACTATGCTGGGCATATAGTTTGCATCGTGACCATTACTATGGAGTGAGGCTGTTTTGGTATCCTTACCCTTGGCAATCCTCTGGAGATCCTGTGATCGCCACGACTTTTATCACTTCCTACGTCAGTGTGCGGCGCTGCCCAAAAGTACAAGTGGGCCCCAGCTCCATCCTGAACCGCATGAAAGTATACTTTCCTGCAAAATGACTGATACATTTGAACTGACCACTCAACCATGTGTATCGTCTGGCGAGAGACTCTGTCCAGGTCCTGCAGGGTGTCCTCTCTTCATCTGCTAATGAATCAAGACCAGAGCAACCCAGTAGGGACTTTGCTTGGCTATTTTTCTCATCACAGTTGGCAAATCCCATTATTTACGTCCTTATGGCGACTCTCACTTTGCTGGCTCAACTGAATCTGCTGCGATTCAAAGAAACACAAGTTCTTCACACCTACTTGATATTGACTGGAACTGAATCCTGCCTGGAATCACCCAGCTTCTTCTGCAGAAGAGAAATAATGGGTTTATAATTTTGTAAAACAAATAGGTGGGATCGAGGGTTACAAAATGAGTACTTAAGTTGCTGGTTGAAGCAAAGGGATTAATTAGGAGGCAGGCTGAACTAATAAATATTCCGGAATGGGTCAAGGGGCGAAAGGCCCCGGGGGGGGGGTCAGTACTAAAAAAGGAACCCTAACCCTACCTCCTCGAAGAACTCAAAGGCGACGATCTTAGGAAGCTCAAGGCATAATTTTATCTGCTGGAAACTTTACCAGAACTCATTTGTGTGTATAATGTAAGGTGGTATCTTGAGAATAGGAAAAGTCTGGGCATTCTTGCGCTTCCTATAAATTGTCTCGTAGCCCTCCTTGGCCGCTGCCATCGGTCGTCAGTGTGACTCTGCCATGCCCGCTCCTACGTGGGTTTTATTTGTTTGACGTCAGATGCACCATAGGTGGCTCTTGTTCTGCTTGTTTGCTGTCCACGGGTCCACGCAACGCACATCACAGCACGGAATCTGGCCTCGACCTGATCTCCCAGCCTGGCGATAGCTTTCAGAAGTCTCACAGAACTCTTTGGCAATACTGTCTTCCGGTGGTTCAAGGTTCCTCTGGCTGAACCTCGACATTCTCCCCACGTTGCCTCTCCTTCTTTCTTGGCATCGATTCTGCGGTCAAACTCTTTACTACCAACTCAACCCCCTTCGTCATCGAGAGGATATTCCAGGCTTGGATGAATTGACGGGCTCTCCGGTGTGTCCGAGCTCTGCGGCAGGTGACATATCCTTGAGTGAGTCGTGTTGATTTTGAGGACATCACTCTCGAGGATTAGCCTCTCCGTGGCATCCGAACGGGATCATTCACCATCCGGCTCGTCCGAGGTATGCCATCGCCTATGATGCCTTCAAGTCCTGAGCCCACCTTTTTATTAAAACAGAGAGACGCCTCAAGCATTCCAACCGCAGGCTCTTCTTCCTCCTCCTCCTCCTCCTCTTCGTCTTGATCACTATCATAGTACCATCCCCGTCCCATCCTGTGTACATATTATCTACATGCGCCCCACACCATGACATCTGAAACGTTGACACTGCAGCAGATGGCCGACAAGGGCACAGCTGCGCCTGCAGATCTCTCTGCCCACCATGGCCGCAGCAGTGGTTCATCCAGCTCCCCACCACAGGGTGGTGATTCATACATCAGTCTCGGTCACCCACACCAGCAATCCCTGAGAGAGGCCTTGCGATCTCCCAATGGCGGAGGCGGCATCCACACCCCAGGAGACAGCACCAGCGAGGAGGACTACGACGACGAGTCTAAGGAACCCGTGGCCGTGCTCCTGCGGAGGAGTGGTGGTGCTGGTGGTGGTGAAAAGCACCCGAAGCCACCAAGGGCCCCGTTGGCGAGGCTCGGCAGCAGCCTGAAAGATTCCGTCATCAGTGAGCCTTCGACTCCGATGAGCGACATGTCAGCCGAGGTGGGCAACCTCGAAGACGTGTCTGCTTCCCTCAGAGGCGCCAAGGTCTACACCGTCGCCTCGGACGACAAGGAGCTGCGGGCTATCCTGAAGAGGGGCATGCAGAGGGTAGGTCGGAGAACGACAACATGATGAAACCCCCCTTTTGCACCTGGAGACGGGCACTGAACTCATGATTTTCTCCCTTCCAGGCCAAAGAATCCGACCCGGCCTTCAAGCGCAAGGGGAGGTTCAGGGACTACGTGTTCACGCAGAAGTTCAGCACCTTTGACATGAGAAACGAGGTGGCTGCCACCAGCCCGTTCCATGGCTTCTTCACCCTGTTCTGGATCACCGTCGCCATCTTCATGCTCAAGACAGGGGCAGAGAACTGGAAAAAGACCGGCAACCCCCTGGGCACCAACGACATCATGAAGTACATGTTCCAGAGGGACGTCGTGGTTCTTTTGCTTTCTGACGGGATCATGTGTGCGCTCACGGGGGTCAGCTGGGTCCTGCAGCTCCTGATCCACAGGGGCTACATGGACTGGGACGGGGCCGGCTGGCTCGTGCAGAACCTGTGGCAGACCATCTTCATCGGTGCCAATGTCGGCTGGACACAGCTCCGGAGCTGGCCCTGGTCCCACACCGTCTTCTTCGTCCTCCACACCCTCGTCATGCTCATGAAGCAGCACTCCTACGCCTTCTACAACGGCCACCTGTCGACGGCCTACAAGACGCGGGCAGAGCTCCTGCGCAGGCTCAAGCAGCTCGAGCAGATCGAGGCCTCCAAGCCGCCGTCCTCATCCTCTGTGGGCCGGTCGACAGGCTCAGCTGCGGCGGCCCCGGACTATCTGAACCGACGCCCGTCCGTGAACGAGATGAGGCAGCGCCGACAGTCGCTCCACGCAGGGTCCGATACCTTCAGCCAGGACCTCGAGGAGATCGAGGCCGCCATCGAGTCCAGCAGGCCACTCGACCTCGAGCAGATCCGGGTGTTTGAGAACATCATCCAGTGGGAGATCGACGGGCTCACCGAGGAGCTCACGGGCAAGTCAACATCCCCAGAGCGGGCCTACCCGAGAAACCTGACGCTGAGGAACCACTACCAATACATCGTCTTCCCGACCGTCGTGTACGAGCTCGAGTACCCCCGGGCCGAGAGCATCAGCTGGCGCTACGTCGGGGAGAAGGCCGCCGCCACATTTGGTGTCATATTCGTCATGATCGCCGTCTCGCAGGCCTTCATCTACCCGGTGGTGATGAGGACCGAGGCCATGAAGGAGACGGGCATGCCGCTGGCGGACCGGATGAGGGAGTTCCCGTGGATGCTGTCCGACCTGATCTTCCCGCTCATGATGGAGTACCTCCTGAGCTGGTATGTCATCTGGGAGGCCATCCTCAACCTCCTGGGCGAGCTCACCTATTTCGCCGACCGCGAGTTCTATGCCGACTGGTGGAACTCGGTCTCGTGGGACCAGTTCGCGAGGGACTGGAACCGGCCCGTCCACAACTTCTTGCTACGGCACGTCTACCACTCCTCCATCTCGGCCATGAAGGTCAACAAGCACACTGCCACCCTGATCACCTTTTTCCTGTCGGCCTGTGTGCATGAGCTGGTCATGTGGTGCATCTTCAAGAAACTCAGGGGGTATCTGCTGATGCTGCAGATGTTTCAGCTGCCGGTGAGTTTGATCTTATCCATCTATACTATTGCGCCCCCCCCCCCTCTATCTTTCTCAATAGAAAGAAAAAAAAGAAGAAGAAAAATAAGCCCACTGACAATGAGTGGTTTGATGATAGCTTGTGCGACTGAGCAGGACAAAGTGGTTGAAGGGCAGACAGACACTGGGGAACGTCATCTTCTGGCTGGGCATCTTTACAGGGCCGTCAATCCTCTGCTCTTTGTACTTGATACTGTAATTCTGATCTGCTGGAGGATACTTGGTCTGGATAGGGACTGCATTAGATAGACTATGTTGATACTGGGTAATGTCTTTCAAATGCCTCTGCAGGTTGTTATGGGGAAGGCAGGTAATGATGATGATGACGGTGATGATTATTTGTCCCAGACCCCAGATTCTGGAAGGTAAATTGGGGGGGGGGGCGGCAAGGTCCTTCTTCACTTACTCCAGACCCCTTCTCTCCCCCCTTAGCCAGCGGTGACGCACTAGCCGAGGCGCTAGTCCAATTCTTGGCATGCTAATTCTCCGCCGCAGCTGCCCTCTGACGGAGCTGCCAAATGCAAGGTGGCTGAGAAAGTTTGACCTCGACCAGCCGCCCCCAGACAAATCTCCTTCTCCTCATACCAAAACAACAACCTCCATCCCTCCTCCACCACCACCCTCCATCGAAGACAACCACGAACGACTACAAAGATCCATCTCTTCAAAGAAAATATGTCTCGCGGAGGAACCACACTCTACGTCACTGGCTTCAGCCATGGCACTCGTGCCCGCGACCTAGCCTACGAGTTCGAACGGTAATTCCGATCCCTCCATTCCTCAGTCCAACCCCGATCAGCCTCCATCCTCCCACCTCGCCCTTTTTTCGCCCTCGCCCTCGTCCTCGTCGGAAGAAAACGTATCTCGCTATATCTGTCCCGCTGTCCTCCGTCGTGTCGTAACACCCTCCGTCGTGCCTTGCTCCCGCCCTAGCCCTCCTCGTCCTCCTTCGATCGAGCGGTTGGCGAATGCCATAACAAAAAAGAAAGAAAAAAAATATAGACGGTCGTGTTGTTATGAATATCCATACACATGGTTGTGGCCTTGCATCGGGCAAGTTGCCTGTCGACGGTAGCCCTAGATAGAGCAGGAGCCCGTGGGCTACTCTACTACAGGACGACGATGTTGCCACGCGACGAAATACCCGCCTCATCCGGTTTTTTCTTCTTTCTTCGTACCGACCTGAAGATGCTGACACGCCTCGCACAGCTATGGCAGGCTCGTCCGCTGCGACATCCCGGCCCCTCGCTCTGCGAGCAGCAGACTGTAGGTCCTCTCCTTTCCTCCCCCCTTTGAAGGATGAATTCGGCAAAAGAAAAAAAGAAGAAGAAAAGAAGAAAAAAAATCGCTGACACTCATTTCAGGTTTGCGTTTGTGGAGTACGAGGACCGTCGTGACGCCGAGGACGCCTACCATGAGATGCACAACAAGCGCATCGGTCGTGACGACCTCCTGAAGATCGAGGTAAGACGCCAGGGCTCCCTTTTTCTTTGTCAACTATACGAAATGGCTAACTAATACTTGTACAGTGGGCCCGCACCCCTCCCTCTGCCTCGTGGCGCTTCGACTCTGGACGCGAGCGTGATCGTGGCAGTGACCGTGGTGACCGCCGCGCTCCTCGATCTCCTCGACGCAGGTCTCCCAGCCCTCGCCGTGCCCGCGACTACTCTCCTCGCAAGGATGATCGCCGTGACCGCGACCGCGACTACGATCGCGAGCGCCGTGACACCCGTGACCGCTCTCGTTCCCCGGATCGTCGGTAAGTAAACTGCTCGCGCATGTCATGGTTCCCAAGTATACAATCATACTAATATTGCAGGTACAGCGACCGTGACGATCGTGACAAGGACTACAAGGACGATCGTGATGACCGGGACCGCCGCGACACCAATGGTGATGACCGCAAGGGTTCGCCTCTTTTCCTGTCCCCACGACCCCACAGAACTGCGCTGACCGCCACTCTAGCCCTGGACAGCCCCCCTCCTGCTCACGATGACCTCGACACCGCGGAGTAGAGAACTGCTATGTTGACGGACCGGGAGGTTTCTGCTCTCTCCCCCTTCTCTACGGAACTAACAGAATGGAAATGCTTGGCTTTTCTTGACTTCCTTGTGGAATCTTTTAGTTTCGATGCGGATTTTCGCGGACGATAACGGCGGTCAGGTTCACCACGACCACGCGGATGCGGATGCGAGTCGAATTTTTTTCTTTACCAAGAAAACGGATCGAAGACGGATGCTGAAAGCAAACAGTTCTTACAGTAGCCAGACTGCCATTAATCAGCTTACTTTAGATCCTTTTGTAAAAGAATGACAAGTCTATTGGCGTTGGGCCTGACTTTATAGATCTCGCAAACCCCCCTCCCCCCTCCCCCTCTCTCCTGCATCTAGTGACCCTTTGCATCAGTAGACCCACAGAGTAGCCCGCTCGCATTTGAGATACTTGCCTGACATGGTATCTACAAACATCTACAGATGCCTTTCACCAGAGGTTCCAGGTGGCACAGCTATTAGATGTATAAATAGGTAAAGCAGTTATCCTGACAAGGCCATTCCCACAGCAGGAGGCGATGACCTACTATGTGTACAATGTATAAACAGCGTGGGGCTCAGGAGGAATAGAGGGGAAAAGGAGAAGGTGGGGGAGGGAGTTTTCATCAGTATCAATAGGCCTGGGGGGGGGGGGGAGAGGATCAAGTCTTCCCATTTGTTCAGCACAAGCAAATAGTACTTGATCAAATACTGAATCTTTCAGAGGCATTCACGAAGCACTCACTACCAGGGGCGAGGGAGAGAGGACAAGGGGAGTTGAAAGTTTGGAAAATTTGTTGGCAGTTTGGATTTCAGCACATCTCTCATGTGTGTTATGTGATTCACATCTCTCCTCCACCACCACCGGCTGGCTGCCTTGCCCTCATTCATCTCCTCCCTTTCAAGTCAAAACTCCCCCCTAAAAAAAAACAAAACCTCAAAAAAGACAGTAGACATCCCAATTGTGACGCATAATACTCCATAACCCCCCCCCCCCCTCTCCCCCTCCCATAAAGAAAAAAGACAGACCAGGCCCCCCCCTCCTCCCTGACGAAACTTCCCTATTTGCCTGGAGGTATTTTGTCCAAAGAGCCGCTCTCACCGGCTCCATGCTCATGTGTAACGCCTCCGCCATGGAAATCAAAGAAAAGCAACAAAACAAAAAACCAAAACCAAAAACCAAAACAAACAAAATCAAAAGAAGAAAGAGGATCCAGTCAGAAAATAAAGAGAAGGAAAAACCCCCCCTCCCCCGAGAAACTGTTCAAGATCCGGACCCCAGAAACGCAAAAGGCCAAGAATTCAAGGCGAACGGGGAAAAAACCGTGGGACAAGTACAAAGGTTAACAAGAGGAGGATCCATCCATTGAGGGAATGTGGAAGGAAAAAAAAAAAAAAAAAGAAACCCCAGCACGGTCGCGGGGTGATAATTAAGGCGCGGGGGGGGGGGGGGGGGGGGGGGGGGGGGGGGGGGGGCGGGGGCGGGGGGGGGGGGGGGGGGGGGGGGGGGGGGGGGGGGGGGGGGGGGGGGGGGGGGGGGGGGGGGGGGGGGGGGGGGGGGGGGGG
>JACWQW010000221.1:0-21553 GCA_014849355.1 Cryphonectria radicalis
CCGGCTGGCTTGAGGATGCTTTCTGGGTAAGCTGGGCTGCTGTTGAAGGTTTTGAGGCTGAATTCGGCTAGGTCTGAATACATTGAGAAGTATTCTCAAGGAGAAGAGGGCTCGAAAGCGGTTTAGCCAGTCTAACTGGCCATAGACCAGTTGCTTTCTATCCAGATCTGATATTCTGGTTAGAAAGGCTTTCCAAGCGAGCCAGATAATAGTTCTTGAGAAATAACTGCTTGCCTAAGATTATTAAATCCTTCTATTAGCCTAAAAAACTGATTTCTATATGCTCTTTTAAAAGATAAGAAGATCTCTAAATCGAGAGATTAAAGCATATGCAAGATATAAAAAAGCAAATAAAGCAATAGAATATTATTTCGAAAGCATTGCTATATAAATTCCTCAATGTTATAACCCATCCAATATGCAGGTTACAAAGAGCGCACGGAACAACTAACCGGAAGCTAAGGAACAATAGATCCAACATCCTCGGAGGGGAATGCTTACATAAGCAAGGGTTAGGGTTAAAATAGTTGGAATAGTTGACTATCCCAACTATTGCCAGGATAGTCAGACTAACCTGACTATAGTTGCAGCTGCTTAACTATCCCAGGCAAACAGGTCTGAAGAGCTAGATATATAAGGGCATGCTTCCTACCACCTAGATAGATCTTAGATATAGCTCTTTAGTTATTAATCTAAGTATCAGGTTACCCTATAATCTGATAGCCCCAAAGGCAGTAAACACTTGCACAGATTACTCAGTGTATTTCTGTATTCAAGAATTGATTACTTTGATACTGCTTTTGTTAGCATAAACCCTTTGTGTACTTAAGGAATCTCCGGATTACTGCAGTGCTCATTACACTCAATTATATAGCTATTATAGCTATCTAGGACTAATAGCTTTGCTTCTAAAAGGTCTATTAGCTAGCTATCTAGAATAAAAATCTTTTCTAGCTATTCAAATGCTATAGCATTATTAGTCTATTTATTTCTTATTACTGTGAATTACTAGCTTTCCAAAAGCTTTAAACAAATAGAAAACTATTATTATTATATGGTTAAGCCTTTGAAAATAACCAGAGAAAAGAGATAAGCGCCTATAGCAGAGATATACTCGAGGAAAAAAGTCCAGGCTTTTAATCTAGGCTCTTTTCTGGATTGAATATAAAGAAAAGCTTCTAAGGACTAATCCATTCTCTCCTTGGCCCTCTATTATCCCAGCCTCGTCTATATTCTATCGATTAGCTGGCTTAATAGCTTGAATCTCAGAAAGCTCGAAAAGACGAAACTAAGACTATATTATCTCTGTTATAGCTCTGTTGGTTCGAGCTGAGGCAATCTTTCGAGTCTTTCAGACCTTTATCTCTGGATTTCTCTTCAAGAAAGCCTGAGTCCATTTCTTTCCTATAGCCTGAGGATCGTTTTGAATCTCGAGGATCCGTTGAGCGAAATGCCTGAGCTCTGAATAGCTCGGTAGAAGCCCTAGGGCTTCCTGAATGCAAATCTATTCAGCCAATTCCTTCTCCTGGCTAATAGAAAGCCTTTGCTTATCTGAATAAGCTGTTTTGTGCGATTCTCCTCCTGCCAGGCGATCTTGAAGAGTAGCTCTCGGAATGCCCCATTCTTTCGAGGCCTGTCGCTGGGATTTGCCTGTTTTGACGGCCTCGATAGCCTGGGCTAGCTCAGCTTCGGAATAAGGCTTCATAATTGTCGTATAAAGATCCTGTAAAAAGATGAAGTTATTCGGAATAAAATTGGTTGAGAAAAGTAAATATAAATAGAGGTGGCTGGAGAGGTGGTGGGGGCCGGCCAGGGTGGCCGGAAGTGGGGGGTGGCCGGAAGTTACCCCCTCTGACTTAACGCTGCTGTTCTCGTGATTTATCGGGGTAATTCTATCGTAATTCTTTTCAATTGGAATATCAGGAGTTCAAGTACCATACAATGACTATAAACTACGAGCTATAATTAGCGGATCAAGCTTAAAGCATGTATGTAGCGACTTGTGACTGGGGGGGGACCAGAAGTTGAGTGAGTTAGGGCTCGAGTCGGCATGGACCCTTACTCTAAGGCAGACTCTTATTGAACCCAGCTGGTCCTCGTTCCGCCAGGCTTTACATAAGACACTTGCCGGGTTTGGAGGCAGTCTACGTCCCTGCGGTCTAGGGGCACGGATTGTCCGTAAGGCTCTAAACCTGCTAGCTGTCTCTTCCTCCATCTGTGTAATATACAAGCCGGAGGGCCATCTGGAGATGCTATTGATCTGGTGGCTTACATGGCTTGGTGAATCGCATTGATGCCATATTGGTGAAATTGAAAAATCACAAGCGAGTGACGAAGTATGACTATAGCAGCCAATGATCTTGTGTCGGTCCAGATATTACCGCCATCGTGGCAGGTTGGAAACGGATGATGCATGTGCAGTGGAAATTACTGCTCGTGTCCCACTTGTGCCCGACTGATATGTGGTAGAGAAAGTGCAGTATGCTCTGCCGTAAACAGCACTCTTAAGATCGCCACTAATTTTTTAGCAAGAAGCCAGAGCTTTTCTTTTCTTTCATCACGGATTCCTCGCAACTCGCGCATCTTAGCAAGAACACCGCGCGGAAAAGCCTCGATGGACGGCAGCTAGCAAGTCGAGGCCGCTACGACTCAATCGACAATAATCACTCAATTCAACAAGATTGCTCCTGGAGACCAAGATCCTCCCCTTCTACTCGCTCCCCAGATTTTCTTCAATCTATTTGTGTGTTGTACAGACTTGTGTGCCTCGTGCCGCGTTGCTCATTTCCTTACAACGTCCACCGAATCAAGCCTCACTCGAGCGTAAGCCTCTCGCTGCTATTACACACACGCGTTTCACTACTGAAATCACGCGTTTTCTAGAATCACGATCGATAATCGTCAAGTAGCATTGATGCCCTTCCAACAAGACGCCGGGGCGGTCTAATCTTGGCATTGGCAAAGCCGAAGACTCGGACAATTAGTTTTCACCAGCTTTTTTCACCGCATTGCAATTCAGATTTGGAGCCGATCTGATATGCCGAGACTCTGGACGTCGTAAATATACGCCAATAAGTCAGACTGCTGGCTTGATCTCGCATTCTGCATAGCAGAGATGGCTTCGCGCCGCGTATTCATCGGTATGCCTCCCCCAATTGGCGTTACGACGATCACAGCTGACCTCTGCCCAGCCTCATAAGTTCGGAATGCTAGAATATTTGTCCCGAGTAACCGATTGGATTGAACTAGGGGGTTGTTGGGCAATTGACAAAAAATCGCCAGAGTTGGAAGATTCATCAACGCTCTCAACTCGATAGAAATGCCTCGAACGCGTTGATCCTGACGACTTGCGTGCTAGCTACCCCCAGTACGCTGCCCGGCCTGCGACAGACAAGGTTACAACGAGAGACTCACGGAGAGTTGTACACGTGGCGCTATCTGAACGTTCGAAGGCTGCGCCAACTGCATTTTCTACAGGGAGGGTGGTCAGTGTGACGGCTGTGTCCCAGTTATGCCGGGAAGCCTCATATTCAGCTGTACGCGTAGCTATTCCGGCCACGGTCATCCGATCCGAGATGCACTCTCTCGTTGGATCGGAAGCCTTGTAGCCCGGGGAGACCGGAAAGACACGTATCGCGCGATTCTCGATGCTTGCAGGGGCAGTGTCTAGTTGAAGTGCTGTGATAACCCTTGATTATTATAGCGGTCAGCTTGGCTTGGGCTCCCGCCGGAAGTGAAGCCTGTATCAGCTCTCACTAGTCACAGACTCCAGTTCGGACAACCCTGGACTTCCAAAAGGAAGAGGGAATTCGATCGGCAGCTGAACAGGTCCAGGCACACCAGGTCGCTGATCCATAAGGGACGCGCATTAACAGCTAGACTAGCACGATTATCCATGCTCATTGGGTCTTAGAGAGGCGGCCAGGTTTCAGACCACAGAGCAGAGTGTTGTTGAGCATCGGGTTCGGACGCAAATAGCGAGGCACATGGGCGGAAGCACGACCACAGGTGACTGACACTGGACACCAGGGCAACTTAGTTTGATCATTCGAAAGGCAGCGTCAGGAACCAACGTCACTCAGAGTGACGGCATCAACTTTGCACCTGTTTAATCCTTCGTCGAGACTATCATTCTAACTGTTAAGATTCATTTATTTCCATGAGTATTTTACTGATTTGATTTCTTGAACTTCCTTAAAATGACCAAGGAATATGATCGAGCCTGGCGTAAATGATGCAACGACTTTGGGACTCTCCCCGAATGGCTACTTCAGCAATATCGCTGCGCCAAAAGTGGCAAGACTCAAAGTAGAAAGGGCCAGGAAGGTAGCTTCAGAGAAAATAGTTGCAGAAGCCAAGAGGAAGGTCGAAGAGGATGCCAAAGAATTGGAGACGACCAGAACGGACTCTAAAAACTCGAGTCAGGACGCTTATAAACGAGGCCAAGAGTTTAGAGACAAGACTTGGCGAAATCCAGCTTGAGCTGATCAGCCTGGAACAGGCTCTTAGCCAAGTAGAGTCTTCTCGTGATGCCGTGCTGAAGAGCTCCGAGCAGTGAAAGACCTTGCGCGATCAGTTCGAGAGAGACCAGTACCTTGCTGACATATGGCTTAAGTTTGTCCAACGCGAGCTGGATTTACTGAGACGGCCATTAAACGGGAAGAACAACCTTGACCCTGAATATCAGCCGCGCATGACTCTTGTAGAAATATTTGTGCTATTTAGATTTAGATGGCCAATTGCTGCAAGGTCCTAATTCATACTACTCTAGAAAGCCTATTCGAGTGTTGGACTATACTTGCAACCGCCCGTCTACTGTCCATATATGACCATATTGATGTTCGTCTGCTTGGTGACCCAGCTTCCCAAAACCTTCCAACTCCGTTCGGGATATTCCAAAACAGCATCATATCGCCGATAGAACTCAACCATGAGCTTACCTATCATCATTTCTGCCATATTCTTCCCGACACAGGAATGTGCGCCAGCTCCGAACTGCGAATCAAGACTTTAGCAAGCGGCTGGCAAGATCTGCTCACAATAGATCTCATCAGGAGCCGGAGGAGACCAAACTTACTGAAAACAGGTTCCGGCTCATATCTAGCTTCTTTGCCTCGCTTGCTTCGAGCCACCTCTCAGGCCGGAACTGATCGGCGTCATCTCCGAAGATGCCCTTGTCACTATGAAGAACCCATGCATTCACGCCCACGATAGTCCCGCCAGGGATACAATACCCGTCAATCACAGCTCCTTGTTGAGGAGTTTTCCGCTCGATGATAGTGCCCGTGTTTGCGTGGACTCGCAATGTTTCGTCAATGACGGCGTGGCTTGAGCATTGGGACTGAGGATTAGTCTTGCGCTGCTGTCAAGATGGGTCCGGTGAAGATGATCCAGGGGCATTCTTACAGATAAGGAAGCTTTGCGATGATCGAGAAAGGAATACAGGCTGCCTCTGGGTATTCGTTGCTTGCAGATATAATCTCGTCGCGGAGCTTGTTGCGCACACGATCATCTCTTGCAAGATAATACCAGATGGCACGGAGAGTGATAGCTAGAACGTCGTGTCCCGCTGTCCTGATACTCGGTCAGTCCTCGGCGTTCTTAAGAAGACGGACAAAGGGCATACAAGTTGATGAATACAGCCGCTATGATCTCTCTGATTGACACTTTGTCGGGATATTCTTCATGGAGTTCCAAGAATCTACTCAACATGTCGATTGTTAGGTCAGACGACTTCCTCCTGGCATCGACTTCTTCGATGGTGAGCTGGAATGATGGTCAGAAGCACGTTCCGATGTGTAAGGCGGACGAGAAGTCAGCTAACCCTCAATGCTGGCTCTGCTTCTTCCGCCGGCACTTGTGATCTGAGGAGGTTTAAGAGCTGTTGAAGGATTGGTGCTTGCGTGAACTTATCATGCCGTCAGTGATTGTGATACAAAATTCATGGCCCAAACCAACATACCAGTCCAACTAGATGAAAGATCTTGTCGGCTGACTTGATCATATCACGGACGTCGCGCCCCTGCTCCAGAAATCCAATCTTCTCCGAGATGTTGATCTCGCTTAGGCACTCATATGCAAACAGGTGCAGCCATAGTGACATATCAAGAAATGCAGGCCCATCCTTGGTACGATCTGTGAGCTGTCTTAAAAATTGTTTGATGCAGCTATCGACCTTGGGTTCGAAGGCCTTCACTGCAGTCTTGGTGTAAAGGCCCCCGATGTTGCGTTTCAGAGCGGCATGGCGTTGAGCATCTCGGAGAGAGAACAGATTTTCCAAGGGCTGACCAGCGTAGGCGGGAGCCCCTACTTCATAGAAGTCGGACTGCATTTACGAAGGAGCAAGGTAAGTTTTGAGTTTGACACACGTCTGACGCATATATATGTGTATATATCAACACTCGCCCCGTACCTTTGCAAATGCTTGCCTGGAAGCGTAAATCGCCTGGAACGCCGTCGAACTGGCGAACGAAACATGGTTTGGGCCAATGCGTACAACGGGACCGTATTTCTTGTGCACATGCATATTCCATCCTGGCATGTCTTCATGGTAGACCGCTGCCAGCTTCCAAAGATTGCTGAAGCTTGCCACAAGAGGCCCAGGTATGGAACTCAGGTGTCGGCGATAGCGGGTATGCAGTAACTGCAAACACAGGATGAAGGTGATTGTGCCAACAATGTTTATGAAAAGCGCCATAATTACAAAGCTCGACGTAATAGAGACCTTGAAGCAGTCCACGAATGACACAGAATACTCGAGAGTCTTGTGAGGACGTTCTCAGTCAGAATAGGACCGTACAATGGATGAGAAAGGTGGGTTGAGAATGACCATCCGTAGCAGCGTTGCCTTATCATAGCTATAGTTACCGAGAATCACTGGTCCTCATGCGAGGTAACACATTCGTGTTTGAATTTTTACACGGGCGTAGTCAGAATATTACTGAGCATGCATAAGCCCTTGACAAGACTGTGTCGCAGACACATCATAGCATGATTTGAATCCTTCACCTCGCCAAAGGATTCCGAACCTCGTAATACTGGGGTAAAAAACGAGGTTGCATCTATTGCGGATATCGAAGATGTTGGTTATTCCGTGGCCACTGATCTAGAATGCCCCAGGGTACGAAATACGATTTGCACCTTGTGACTGTCTCAGAATTTGTACTGGTAGGATCCATCCGCGGAGAAAGCAAGGCTCACTGGGTACTCTTTCCAAATAGCCGGAATGCGAGCGTAGTACGGGACCGAACACGACGAGTAGTAGGAATGTAGTAGTGAGAGGTCCTCGTAGGCATGTGGGCTGTACAGCTGCAAAGCGGTCATTATGTTCTTCACCCACCTTACCCCAATAGACCTCTCAGGCATATACGATAGATGTGTTGACTCTTAGAACCTTGATCTGCCAAGTTGTCCAACCTCCAGTTGTTGTCAGATCAACCGTGTAAAACCGAAAAATCATCGAAATTCGAAAACGCCAGCCATTATCACGTTGGGCAAAGATGGCCCTCCCAGTGAGGACGAGACCATTTCTGGATTTCTTTCACTTGTTCGTTGCATACTTTCTCCGCATTCGCTTCTTCCCATTGTTCAGTGGTCGAGAATTTCATCTAGCTGCCAAAACCTCTCGCCCAACAACAGCAGCCTTCATCAAAGTCGATTCGGATCATGACAGAGATCAAGATCAGCTGGGCCGTCATGCGCATTTCTGGTGGCAATCCTGCGGCTCCGCAATAGCTGTTCTGCTCAATCAGGCAGGCTACTCAGTGGATGCACAATATCAGCTGTTGAAGTTCGTTCGAGTCATAACCCCTAGTCTAGGTGCTGCTCTTGTGCCTGGGGAACAACCGCAGTGGAAAAGCTTTATGACAGACGACTACACCCCTATAGAGTTGAGTTGGGACTGGTGTAGCGGTCGGCGATCACCCAAGATACGATTCTCAATCGAGCCCGTGGGAATTGAGGCAGGGACGCATCTCGACCCCAATAACCAGTACAGCACCTCCAGACTTCATGAGACGATACGTCGCTTCCTGCCCGAGACGAACATGGAGTGGCTATGCCACTTCAGAAAGAAAATGAACGAGCAGGGATTTGTTACTGATGTTGATCCAGTTGAGGGTCACCTTTCCCGGGAGTTCTATGCTTTCGACCTTGGCGAGGACGGCAGCATCATGAGCAAGGCCTACTTTTTCCCTGGTTATAAGGCCAGTGTCACGGGGCGAAGCAACCTTGATGTGATCATCGATACAATCAACACAGCCCCGCACTGCAGCCCGGAGAAACTGCAAGCTTTGAGGATCTTCGAGGAATTCGTGTACGACGCGTCTATCCCGCCGCTGGAAATGGATATGCTGGCCATAGATTTGATTGAGCCAAGAGAATCTCGCTTCAAAATCTATTTCCGCGTCCGCGATACCAACTTCACCACGGTCCGACAGATGATGACCTTGGGGAACCGCCTCCGAACGACGAGCATCGACCAAGGCCTCAAGGACTTGCGGCCTCTATATCACACACTACTGGGAGGACAAGATGCAGCCACGACCTCGTCAGGGCTCCCAAGTGACGATACCCCCCTTCCGGCTAAAGATCATCGGACGGCTGGTATGCTTTACATGCTCGAATTCAGGTATGGGAGCGAGACACCTCAGGTCAAGGCTTACTTGCCAGTGCGGCACTATGCACGAAGCGAAGATACCGTCACCTCTTCGCTCGCCGCATACTTCAGCCGCACCGAAGACTCAGCTAGCTGGAAGTTGAACATGGAAAAGTATACAGATGCCCTCAGGGTGATGTTGTAAGAATCCTCCAGATTATATTCGCATCTCAGGTCTGCACCTTAACGCGTGTCGCTGACAAGGTCTTGCTTAGTCCCTCAGAGGTCTTAAGAGCCCGCAGCGGGTTGCACACATACATCGGCTGTTCGATATTACAAGAGGGAGGACTTCGCCTGGTCTCGTATATCAATCCACGGCAATCACGATTGTTCAAATCCTAATAGCAATCGTAACTGCTTGGCCAGGAGCTGGCAGTTCCGAGACTCATACTACTTGCTTAAGAGATATGCTTAGAGCTGAAGGACACACAATATATTCTTATGGCAGATCACCACACCCCGGCTGAACCTTCATCGCACGTTCTACCCATTGTCTTGAATCAATAGGAAATGACATGAGTGCGATCAAAGGCTGCGGTCACCAGATGTCGCACTCCTGAACTCGGAGAGGCTGGGGCCGCCATTCCCGCTAAAGCCAGCAAGGATTCAAAATTTCGGACCGGTGTTATGCTAGCACTGATGCCTATGAATCTGATATAGGAATGTATGTACCTAATAGGTCATTGGGGGGGGGATGACGACTAGTATCATGCTGTGGGGGCCGATGAAAGTGAATCCGAGTGATGCCATGTTGCAGAGCGAGCAATACTCAATTCATTTGGTTGGGGGCTGAGTGCATGCTGGACTAGGGTGGCAATCTTTAATAGTAGAAGTAGTGAGGCCTATTAGCGGAAACAAGAAGGTAAAGATAATTAGGATTGGATCTAGGGTAGTACTCTTTCATCCTACGATTTGGGCTACGACCAATGACTTGAATTTGTGCGTGCCTGGCAGCCAACAGCACTAGATTACTCCAGTCAGCCGGTTGCTACGCTGGCTGATTCCCCCTTCTTTTCCTTTCTGTAGTTAGAGCCAACATGAACTTTTCCAATTGCACAAATTGAATCTAGGTATGCCGGCACCGTGCATTAATGTAATTTAAAAAGATACGATGCATTCCTTTGGGGGCTAAACTAGGTTACAGTAAACACAGCGTTCTGCGACTTGCGCTCGATTACTATTATGTCGTGGATGATAATGCCGATGGGCGGAATTATAATCCAGGTCCTGCCTCCAAATGTGACTGTTGGCACCGCGTACACGGTTTCACTGCATGCCGGTTAGCGCAAATGTGCCTTGCAGAGGCTTTTCATGTATGGCTGATGGCTAGATCCCGCTCGGAACTGAAACTGTTCTCTCGCATCATTCGGTCCTTTTATCACCCGAGGATGGGTGACACTACATTTGCAATAGCGAGGATACGAGGACAGTATTGCGTCTGCTCCTCTTACGGTGTCTTGGGTCCGACTTGTGGTGGTCAGCTGTATTGCAGAATGCTTCGCCTCCAGTCTCTCCTTTTCTTTTTCTTTTGTTCTTCTTCTTTTGGCCCCAGCAATCTCACGAAATGCTGAACAGGCGCGCCTCAGGGAGGGCTTTCTTGTCTTTGGTTTCACACTGCACATTTCTTCCAAGCTATTGTCTGGACCTGACTTGTTTGTCACCATCAATAACTTGTCTGTCAGCCGCGCCATCACCTCAGACAGGCTTTCGGCTCCGGCCTTCACAGTAAAGCCACCATGTCTTCTTCCTCGTCGCAGGACAGTTTCCCGCCGGGGTACCTAGAGACAAACAATGGCGGACGCGTTATTGCTGCTTGCACTATTATACTGGTTTTGACCTCCATTCTCTTCCCCTTGCGTCTCTACGCGAGAAGCTTGACATCAGCTCGGCGGGCATGGGACGATCACGTCTTGATTCCAGCCTATGTGTTGCTGCTTGGCTTGATAGCATGCGTATATGGTATGGTCCGCTTCAGGTTAAACTCGCCGAGATAGGTGGAGCTGATTCGTCCTTTATAGCTGAGGTTGTCCAGGCGGGCCTAGGACAGCACACAGCAGCCGTTATTCTAGAAAACCCGAACAAGGTCACCAGGTACCTTCTCTTACTCTACCTGCTGGACTGGTTCTACGTGCCGTCAAACATGTTATCTCGCGTCTCAGTCGTCCTCCTCTATCTGCGAATCTTCACCAAAAGCTGGGCCCGAGCTCTCTGTTGGGCCGTCATTGTAGGTTCTCAAAGACGCCCCCCCCCCCCCCTCTTCCCTTACACCCTTCCCCTTCTTTTTATTTTGTGTCTTATCTATTGTTCTTCACATCGCGTTATGGACTTCGATGGACTTTGGTTTCAACTCGTCCTTGTACGCTCCAAATCACCTCTATCATGAAACAAATGCAGGCGATCCGCCTTTTTGATATTTCTTCAGTGAATACATGACCAGGCGAATTAATCAGCAAGTAGGGTTTCCTCGTGGCCAACTGCGTTGCTACCATCATCGCTGCCCAGCTCGAGTGCACACCTCTTGCATATACGTGGGACAAGACTATTGAAGGTGGCACATGTTTCAATACGTTACTATGGTATAAACTCACGAACATACCAAATATTGCTGGTGACGTGATGATCGCACTATTGCCGGTCCGGACCGTCTGGGGATTGAAAGCCTCCACCGCACGAAAGGCTGGTATTGCATTGGTATGTCTGATGGGCAGCGTGTATGTATATCAAATTCGCCGTCCTGCTTTCTGCATATTAGCTTACCCTTCAATACCAGCGGCATGATAGCATCCTGCGTGCGAACCAGTGTGTTCTTCACCCAAGCCAACGTGATCCTGAACGATCCAACCTGTAAGTTTCTATTCCTGGACACAAGATCGATGAGGAGTCAATCACTTAACACAATGGTATCATCAGTTGCCGACGAAGCATTTGTATGGACTGTTGTCGAGTGCGGGATGTACTTCTCGGCTGCCTGTCTGATCGGGTTGCGGCCACTCTTCGCAAAGCTTCCTTCCTTTCTCAAAAACCGCATTCTTCACCCATCTGAGCGGACTGGACGAGCATCCGCGGTCACACACCATACATCCGACACAATACCTCTGAAGTTCTATCGAAACAAAAATCAATATGCAAATATGCCCGATAGTGAGGACGTAGAGACTGGATCGGGCCGTCAAGGCTCACGAGAGGAGGCCGCTGTTCCGCACCCAGGCCACCATTCACGTACTCCTTTTCGGTCTCAGAGGGATGGCAGCAAAAGTCAAATAATGGTTGAGACAAAGTTCGAGGTCAGGAGTGACATAGACATGACACATCAGGACTATGCCATGGATATGAACATGCATATGCCTGGATACAATGCGCCTGGGCAGACTAAGTAGACTAAAGGATTATATGTATATTAGGCCGCTCTTCTAGCATTTCGGAAACGAGTTGTATTATTTACTCTCTTAGGCCATGATATTTCCTGAATCAATGCTTTCCAGAGATGTAGCCTCTTGCCAGTACTATTCCCTCTTCGAGCAGAGTCTGTATAGAAAGTCCGCCGGAGACGTCATTATGCCGACTGACATAGCACAGCACCAGAGGAAGCAGTTCCATAACTTAACAATACATAAATCTGAAAATTAATCGAAGTCGCTCATTGATGATGTTCTCGGAGTATCTGGCCGAAAATGCTTGCTACGAAGTCTCAGCCACTGCCTTCACCACCACCTTAGCCTCTTCGTCATCTTTTGCAAGTTTGGGTTGACGATGAAGTTTCCTCGGTATCATGCTCCCACTCTTGTTCAGAGCCGAGAGCCTCTTCCATCGACTGTCCCATGCTGCACCATTATCGTTTGCTTTGATGTAATACGCCAAGTCCGATGTTGGATCCCATTCCGTCTGAGATATGCCGTTGCCTAACCACTGAAACCTGTTGCCGAGATACTTGAACTGCCAGTCCTCCAAACGTACCTCTCGTATCGCCTCAAGATAATGCAGAGTGCTGCCCGGCCACGTCGTTGGTACCCGACCATCAATCCGGTGATTGTTGTGCGAGTTCCGACATTCGTCCGTCCACACAGCTCTTTGGTTCATGAAATCAGCCACATGGGCCTTGAACTCAGCGCATACCTCTTTCTTCGGGTAAAAACTGTGCACGGACGCCTCTGTTTGGTAGCGATCAATAAAGGTGCAGATATAGTCCGCCTGTGCTTCAATAGCAACTAGTGTGGGCCCGTTGGACACGGGACTGTAAGGTCCTAGCACTATATACACAGCGTTAGTTGTCAGATACGAGCCAGTTGCTATGGAAGGTAGCCCTCATTCCAGTTCTTAGAAAAGAGTGAGGGAAGAGAACAAAAAGGTGTCCTCTGTCGAGGCTACTTACTGGTGAACGTGTTGGGGAACTCTGAAATGCCAACGCCCATGTAGCCCGTGATAGACTCGGCCCATTCCTCCTGAAGATTTCGCCCCGAGAAGCCGTATATTGGGTATCGCGAGATGTAAGACGTGTCGAAGCCCGTGGCACAGATGGCGACGTTGCCCTCGTAGCTGTGCCCTGCGTCGCTAATGACTCCAGATTGCGAGAAGGACTGGACGCCGCCGTATACCACTTTGACATTTTCCTTCTTCAAGGCCTGTGAGATGTTAATTATTTTGTTTACTACAAGAAGAATACCTATCTTCTCCATGATCTAGAAGTCCGATAGAATACACCAGAAACCTACTCGCAAGTATCTGAAGCCTGATGGGATCACGCGTTTGCAACCCACAGCAAATTTAGGAATTAGATTCCGTTCCGCTTCACCATCTTGTATGATCTTCTTCATCTCGCTTTCAAGCAATGACTTGCACTGCTCTTGTAACACCGAGCCCCTTAGATACAGGCTGAAGATGCTGTTCATAGTTCTTTCGTTGTTCTGCCGCAACTCCAGGACACTCTGCGGTTCTTGAACAAACCTTTCGATCTCCTGAGGAGTGAATTGATTAGCTTCGCTGGAGATGTCAGGCAGTAACCACGTTGGCGACCTGATGAAGATGGTGACGGAGTTGACGATTGGTTGGATCGCAGGCAGGATTTGTACAGCGGAAGAGCCTGCCCCAATCAGCAATACGTCCTTTCCGGCGAGGGATATGCTAGGATCGTAGTTGGCACTGTGAATCTTGACGCCTTGGAAAGTCTCCAACCCAGGGAGCTTCGGCCAGAACGGTGCATTCAGATATCCAGTAGCGTGAACAAGAATGTGACACCAGTCCCGGGTGATATGTCCGGTGGCCAGGTTCCGTACGGTCACCTCCCATCGCCCGGAGTCTGTCCAAGTGGCGTTCTCGATGGAATGAGACAATCTGAGGTGCTGGGCAAGACGGTACTTCCCAACGAACTTCTCAAAGTATTCTTGGATCTCGGTCGAGCTGGCATACACGGAGGAGAAGTCGGCTTTGGGTTCAAAAGAGTAGACATAGTTGTGTGACGGGACATCACAAGCACAACCTGGATATCTGTTCTCAAACCACGTCCCTCCAATTTTTGGATTCTTGTCGTAGATCTGTATGAAAGCGCAAATGGTCAACCCACTATACTCAGTGGCTTGTATTTTAGAGCTGGATTTGTGTCCATCGTTGGTTGTCATACCGTTAGAGTGTAGTTCCTGAACGACCGTTGCATTTTATATCCTAAGCATAGCCCAGATGCACCAGCTCCAATGCAGATGACTTTAACATGGCGCTCATTGTAAATAGCCTCTTCTCGCAGAGGATCCATGCTGAAAAGATGTGTGAGTTGGATGTATGGTCAGGGTGGTGCTGCTGCTGAATCTTGTTGTGCAACGTATAAAGTCCATGACCTAGCTTTTTATGAGGGTTAAATTCCAAGGCACTTTAATGAATTTCTCCATATCGCATTAATGGAGATACTTCATTTTCACATTGATTACCATGACTGAGACAGATCCAACATCATCCCTGCGGAGGATTAGGGTAGCACTGGGCAAGCTGCAAAAGTACCTGCCTGCATGGGTCATAGCATATATACTGTGAAGAGCACTGTAGACAAAGCAAAATGGCCCCCACCGGCCACTGAGACCGGAGTGCTGGCGTAAGCTGATGGGACGACATGGCACTAACTACATCCAGGAAACTTTAGTTTTGGGGGCTGAAGTTGGCTTTGTCTCACAAATGAGACACTGGTCACTTGAGGGGCCCAACAGGTTCTTAGACATTCCACATTCCACCCCCCCCCCCAAGCTATAAGGGTGTCAAGGAGGACTCAACATTTACAGACTTAATGCCACCACATCTGCTTAGACAGTTGAAGCAATAGCAATCATATCAAAGTTGCCCAAAATTAGTCTGAGGGCAAAGAAATAGCACAATGGCTGCAACAATTCTGATCACGGGAGCTACGGGCCTGATCGGTTTCCGCATTCTCCTCGCTGCTCTGGAGGCCGGCCACAAGGTATGTGAGCACATGGGGATTCTGCGTCAAGAGAGCGCTTCGATATTGTTATTCGGCGGCTAATATCCAACTTAGGTGCGCTACACGGCGCGATCTGATGAGAAAGCCCAGATCGTGGCATCCAATCTCGCGGTGCAGAAGATCGCGCCGGGCGAACGCCTCTCCTCGGCGGTCATCCCTGACTTCACTGTCGACGGCGCCTTTGATTCCGCTTTGGAGGGGGTTACGCATATTATTCATGCCGGCTCACCCGTGCCGGTACCATCTTTTGATCCCTTGACGCAGATCTTTCAGCCCACCATCAAGATGTCCTCGGTGCTGCTGGAGTCCGCACTCAGGACGCCGAGCGTCCAGCGCGTCGTCATCACCTCATCCATCGTGGGCACCAACGGCTCGGCCTCGGCGCGCCTCCCCGTTCCTAGCCCCATCCCAGACACCTTTGGTGATGTGATGTCGGCTTACATTACGGGCAAGATTGCCGAGCTGCACAACTCGGACATCTTCGTTCGGTCTCGAAAGCCTCACTTCACCATCTCCCACGTTGTCCCTGGTTATACGTTTGGCCGCAACGAGCTGATCCTGAGCGCCGATATGATGCACGGTCAGAACAGCTCGAACAATTTTCTCATCATGGGCATGCTAGGCGCAAAGCTGCCCTTCCCCATTCATGGGGGCTTTGCCCATATCGACGATGTGGCTGATCTCCATCTTCGTGTTGCTTTGGACAAAGAATGTGCTGGCAAAGATTATGGTCTTGCCACCAAGGTCGACTATGCTTCCATCTTTGATCATGTCCAAGAGGCATTTCCGAAGGCTGTGGAAGAGGGCATCTTCAAGAGGGGGACGGTGCCAACGTTGCCAGTCGAATATGATTCTAGCAGTGCAGAAGCTCTACTGGGCGGCAATTTGAAGAGTTTTGGGAGAGCTGTGACTGATGTGGCTGCTCAGTATCTTGAGAAATTAGGCAAGCAGAAAGCATAATCGGCGAGGATACGAGATAGTATGCATAATCACACAGGTGAAAGCATAAAGCCATAACTCAAAGTCGAAATCCTCGTCTCTCAATGGAACGACGTTGCGAATCATGAAATCATTACGTGGGCCACCATAAGAACTTTCGTTAGATGCATCACGTTACTTCTATTAGAACCTTTAATACGTACGAGATTGGGACAATGATTACATCCTAAAGAGCTCTTTCGGACGCAGAATCTACAGTCGTCACCAGAATCACAGAATTCTTCACAACACGGATTAACTGTTGCAGAAGGGCTTTCTCAATGCCGTCGATATACCCAACGCAACAATTCATACCCATTAGATAGGCTTCACAGATGTTAGAACAGGGGACAGCTGTATGGAGTGACTCGGTGTGTGATTTTACTAGATTCTCCTGCGTTTATGTTAACCGGGCAGCGCTACAACCAAAGAAATTCAATATCCAGAGGTTCTTCGGCAGCTGCAGCGCCCGGTACCACAACTGCTTAACTTCTAGTTGAACATCTAGAGGCTCAATGATAATATAATACGCCCTGAAGGGACAGCTTAATTGAACCAAGTAGTTAATGATGATGTTGTGAAGAGCAACAGAGTGAGAGAGATCAACAACTCGGCGAGACATGTAGACCTGCAAGTCATATTCTGACAAGCTGATAACCAGCGACCCAACGCTTCTCAGAAAACAAGCAGAAATGTCTATCCAGTTTAAGAAATCGAGGGATGAAGTCTGGCTGGATTCAGGGCTAAGTGGTTATCTCGTCACAAGTAGGAGCCTCTCATTAACTTAGACAAACGCAGTTTGCATACTGTTATATATATAGGTTCGGAACTTTCTTTTGTTTCCTTCTCATAATGGGGTAGATGAGTTTGCTTCTTTTCCGCTCAACCAACATCTGGTTTGCTTGACCCATCTCTGTTTTCTCAACAGCTCAAATTAGCTGTTCACTGCTGATCAGCCTCACAATCCTAACATCTTTCCCTTAATAAAGACATTTACTATGACAGATGCAAGTCCTTAATCAAGAAATCGATCTGTAATAACATGTAGATTGGGCCGGACGCCTTAGTCGCCGCTGGCATCTAGTAGGCATCATCAGTGCAGATCCTGCCCACATTTAAGCACAGCGCTTGTGACAGACAGAGGCTTATATACTATTGAATATATAGTTTAGACTCTATGTGTTAGTCAGTTGTAACATGCGCTATTGAATAGACAAGTATAGGCTTGGCTAGCAGGTTAGCTCATATGGTGATGTTGATTTTTTGGCCCCCGGGAGGGGTGGGGGTTAAGTGGCCAAGGATGCCAAAACCATTCTTCATACATACACCCACTCTCTATTGTCAATATTATATTTCTTACTAGATTTGTATATCAGAAAATTTACAAACAGATTACATACCAGTAGGGACATATGGCAGCAGACACATATGATAGGATTCCAAACGTAGATGCCCCGGCAATTCTAGATAGACGAACAACATATGAGTCTATAAATGTAGGAAAGGGCCTAACTGTTCATAATCTCAATGCAGACAAAGAGGTCTATGTTTGAAAGCATCCAAG
The DNA here is from genome assembly GCA_014849355.1 of Cryphonectria radicalis. Classification (NCBI taxonomy): domain Eukaryota; kingdom Fungi; phylum Ascomycota; class Sordariomycetes; order Diaporthales; family Cryphonectriaceae; genus Cryphonectria; species Cryphonectria radicalis. Next base: position 17,656 of record JACWQW010000221.1, read on the forward strand.
ACAAGCTTGTGGGTGAAGCGCTCTTCGCCCTCGTCGTCTACTTCGTCCGTAACACCCAGGAGTTTGACGGTGACATATCTCTCGATGCAAAGAACATTCGGCCCAGAGCCCTGACCAAGCGTATCGACGTATGCCAGGAAGCCTGTTATCTGCGCCGCAGCAGATGAGCTCCAGTTCATATCTTTTTCCAGCACGAGAAAAAAATGGTCCGTCCACGGATCTTCGCCTTCAGGTTCCATTCGTTGCGTTGTCTCCACCTCAAGTGAAACCCGAGCCTTCATCAACGTGAAGACGAAGGTCGAGCCACCTAAGGCATCCGCAGGTATGCGTGTCTCCGCTGCCACCAAATCCACCAACAACGCAGGGGGAGAAGGTACAATACGGGCTAACCCCCTCCCAAGCTCGCCCAAGCTGGTGGTGCAGAGATTCTTATCGGCCCATCGAAACCCACGTTCTTTCAACTTCTCCTGCCCACTGAATATGAACGACGGGCTGATCTTCGCCAGCGGTGACATTCCAGGCTCGCCGGGGATGAGCGTGTAGAAAAGGCGTGCCCTTTCGTTTTTCGGCCTCTCGTAAAGCAGGCCAGCGTCGATGTCAAGTGCAGTGGCTAGGCATAGGGACACGTCACCAGGCTTCGTTGCAGTTCGCCCAACAGATGCGTTCCAAACAATTCGGAACCTCTCGCACTTGGATAACCGAGTTTGGTTCAACGACACAAGATTTTTGACCGCACTACCAAGCTGGCGCCTGACCAGCTCCCCGGGAGTACCTGCCGAATCCCACGCCCACGTCCCGGCCACGAGATTTCCAACGTCCACCGGGCCTTCAGAAAACATCACTAGCAGTTGTTTGGCCAGGAGTCCCTCCTGCAATGTCCATAGCCGCCGCATCCACGCTGAGGAGATGATAAGAGCGAGGATCTCATCCACGGGGCGCATCTCTGCGTGGTACCCAGCGGTCCGGGCACCTGCGGCTAGGCCCACGAGGCGTCCGTCAAGGACGAGGACTTTCTCTGCGTTGCTGTAGGTTTGGCTCATCATACGGATGGCTGCGCGTTTGCTCTCGGAGTCATTCCGGGGTATGCCAAAGGTGTCAATCCAGAAGGCCGGAACAGGGAGGGCGGCCAGCGCACTGCGTGACCGGAGAGCGCCTTCAGAGATGACATAGCCTAAGTAGCCCTTCAACCCAAGTTCTACTGGAATTCCAGGGTACAGTCGCATGGGGTAGTTGCACTGCCACAGCATGCGCTGGATGAAGGGCAATCTGCAGGCGGGGAGCTCGTTTCCCTTGACATTGCCCAGGCCGTCGGCCCAGACATGGGATAATGCAACGTAAGGGGTGTGGTCGTCGTAAGCAAAGACTTCAATTTCGAGTGGCTCTTGCCAGAGCATCGAATTCTCGACTTTGCTGTGGTCCCAAGGAAAGCCCCCGCACGTGTTTTGTTCAAGGCTACCATCGAAGAACTCGTATCTGGAGGCCTCAATGCCCAATGCTGTGTACATACGTGTCCACTCCTGTTTCATGTGCTGCATACTAGACCTCTGAAAAATGGTCTCGAACTGCATCTGGCTAGTCGGAGGGCTTCCATCCATGGGCACATGCGTGAACATGCCAACCACAGGTTTGGACTTTTTGAAGCGAAAAAGAGGAATTTTTCCCTCGCTGAGAATGCGCTCGACCTTGGCCATATCAGGGCCAACCATTTTACAGCGCTGGTCGCACAGAATACAATGCTCCGTGGCATATGTTGTCTCATCGATAGAGTCAGCATTACAGTGCGTATGTGAGCAAGTGTTGTGGTCCTGCCTGAGGTTTGAGCTGCCTGATTCCCCGCGAGCCCGAAAATTGCTGAGAAAATACAGAGCGGTCACAGGGAGGTGCAGCATCATCCTTGAGAGATCATTCTTGCACCACTTGAAGCTCTCCGGAGCTTTATGGCTGCTCGAAAGAATGCGATTGGTTAGGATCTGGCCGAGACCCCAATGCCGCGATGTGTCGAAGCATTCTTCTAGATTCCAGATCTCGGCATTGGGCGAGCTCCTTATGATATTCGAGAAGATGGCGCCAAGGACTCGCACTGCTAGAGCCATCTCGCCGATGAAAGGGATATGAGCGAGTCTTCCTATAAAGTTGAGACGAAGGTGTCAACATATTATCTCGCTAACAAGACGAGCGGTAATCAATTTAAGTAGGTAGCAGGGCAACCACGAGACTGCGATTGTCTGGGATGAACATACCACTGTCCTCCAACCTTGTGAATTTGCTCGCCAAATCCAGGCAAAACTTGATGTCTGTGATACGAGAGTCGCGCAACCCTGGTTGCAAATTGAAAATCACAGGTTCCCACGATTTCCATTGGTTCGTAGTGATGAATTTTTGCAACGTGAGCATCTCGTGGCTGCCTTGAGCCGGCGATGTCTTCGTGACAAAGTCCATTTCTCGAACCTGTTTCCCAAAAACTTCGCTCATGAAACCAAAGAAGAGCCAAGATTGCACAAGTACTGCCATCTCTTCCCCAGATGCCTGATGAAAGAAACTGAGGAACAAGTCCGAGTCCCACTCATGAACCAAAACTTCCATCTCGTAGCCTAGTCGCTTAGGAAAGTGCTTGAATCCCAACCCGTCGTAAGTTTGGCTTGGGTTATACTGCCGATCGGCTGTAGGTAAAACGGAAGGCTTGTCGCGTTTGGACTTTTCGGTGAGGAACTGGAGTACCGATGTCTGCGTGGTCCGAACCTTTGATGCTGTCGAAAGCCCAAGTGCAGGTGGCGCGTTCGTGATCGTGGGTAGTCTGGCAGTCTCAGGCCGCGAGAACCCTTCGATGCCCACGAATGACGCTTTTTCACTGTCCCCCTGCACACGGATGCCGTAGAAAGCTATAGCCCAGCGGTCAATAGGCTTGGCGTGGCCATCTATTAAATTGACGGTATCTGATTCTTCTTGGAGACCGTTCGCATCCCCCGACAGAAATTCTACATCTTCCAAGTCCGGAAATGAACGTTTCCAGTCATCCTGGTCTGGAATAGTGTTTGCGTCTGGTAAGAAAGGGATGGCAATGTGCTGAAAGATGGGTCGACGTGGACTTGGAATAGCATCCATAGTAGCTGGCTTAACTTGTAGAGTGAATCCGGATAAGTGTTTGGAGATCGAAGAGAATTTGGAAGTTAGCCCTTCCTGGTCCAGAACACAGAAGCAAAAAGAAGACAATTGAGGTATGAGAGTCGTTCGTGGGGGAAAGCGACGGTTAAATCACTTCTCAAAGGATTCTCAGCCTCAAACGTTGGGATGCATTGAGCTGCAGACTGCCTGCAGGCTGCCCCTCTTCTGCAAGGTCGGCGGCACTGCATGCAGATCACCCTGAAAAATTGGCAGCATATCCATGCTATTCCTTTTCAATATTTTTTTGCCGGACACAGACAGACCGAGCTCGTTAAGAAAGGAGATTATAGCACTTCCGTATATATGGATTTATACAGAGTCTTTGAGCTGAAGTGCTTTTGATTATTGAACTTTTACTGTTGAAGAATTCGATCCCAGACAACCTGCGGTGTACCAGGCCCCTGGAAATTCACGCAGGCTCGGGTCGGCTTTCTATGAGCTGTGTAGCACAGCGAAGCTCACCGTGCGTTTAGGTCATGCAGTCAGCGAGCGGTGCGTATGCAGTTTAGGCAGAAAGAGGATTAGAAGGAGTCCTTCTGGCGGAAAATTCGGCAAGGATTAGGACATCCTGTGTAATAAGCGCCGCGCAGAGTTAATCCGACTGACTTTTTTTTTTACAGCCTCTGTTTGTACAAAAAGTAGGCTATCAGTCGGATAGGCGCAACGCTAGGGCTAGGGTTAGGGCTAGGGTTAGGGCTAGGGTTAGGGCTAGGGCTAGGGTTAGGGCTAGGGCTAG
>JACWQW010000222.1:0-21280 GCA_014849355.1 Cryphonectria radicalis
CACCTTTAACAGCACAGAACAGGAGGTACTTGACAAGGGTGCCCTTTTTTCAGTACGGAACCATAGTACCATGTCGTGTGTTGTCTCGCCCAACTTTGCCGCATTCCCACCACCACACACCACCACAAGGGCCCCGTCTGATTCTGAAGACCAGTCAGCCCTAGCAGGGAACCCACCCCCCCCCTCCCCCTTCCTCCTCTTCTCCTCTCCTCTGCTCACAGAGAGAGCTTCAGGAATTGCTTCTTCCATCACTCGTCTCCTAACTCGTCTATTCTCTCTACTTGCGCTCTGGCCCATTTTTTTTTTTTTTGGATCCTTTTTCTTTTTCTTTTCTTTTCCCTTTTGCTCCAGCGCCACGAAAACTAACCCTGGCCGCCTTTTCTGGCCGCAGAGCCAACTGCCCCCCCCTTCCCCTCCTCCTATCAGAACCTTTTCCTTCACAGGTGCACACCCCCCCCTCCCTTGTCTATCTCCTGGCGCACCTCTCAACCAGAAACACCTCCCGTCTTCTGCATGCGCGTGCTAAAACTAGCGTCTCCCTTTGTTCCTTCACCTTCAGCCTACGCTTGCCGCTTGTTGATCACACCCACAGCTCACCTTTTTGACTTGTGCTCGGCCTGGTGTGTTCAGCTCGTGGATGGAGCTTCGTCACCTCCCCCCCCCCCCCGCTGGCTCCCTGTTGGAAATAGGAGCTCCGAGGAGAGACGAGCGGGTGCGTGCTGGGTTGTTGGTTTTTGCTGTTTCTCTACGTTACATGTCCTTTTTGCCTTCACCTGCCGCCCTCACACTCCCTCACACTCACTCACTCACTCTCTCTCTCTCCCACACAGTCACAGTCACGGCTTTAGTTGCCCGATCCCACCCTCTCAGAACCCACCCCCTCAGAAAAGCCCCCCTTCTCCCTGTCCACGTCCGAAACCTCACTTCCTGCCGCTCATCATGCGCGCAATAATCCGATATTCTGTCACATATCATTTTCTTTCTTTTTTTTTTCTTCCTGTGAAATGATTTAATATCTCCTCCAAACACATTTAACACCGCAACAAACTGAGACCACGTTATATACACCGAAAAATGCTCCCCAATGTCTCACCATTAATCAGTAAGGAAGGAAGAGAAGAAAAAAAGAAAAGAGAGAGGTACCTCCAACAAACAACAACAACAACTAAGTGCTCGGCGCGGACCCTCGGGTTTCCCAGCCTTGCCTAGCTCCAACCCCTCTCTGAGGATGTGAGAGTAATGGATGTCTCGTACCGGTAGCTAGCCAGCCCGCCAGCCCAGCGCGGCCGGATACGCGAGCCCGCACCATCCCAAGCTCACTAGAAATTAAATACAGACCTACCGACTCTAACCTGCCCATCACCACCAAGGATATTCTCTCTCTCTACGACAAGGCGGCCCCCACAAGATGCCGCGCCGCCTGCTAGGTAGGTAGGTAGGTAGGTAGGTAGGTAGGTAGGTAAGGCAAAAGAAATCCCAAGACACCAACGGGCTGGCCAAAACCCCACTCTTGCCTCATCACTTGTCGTATTGGGTTTCGCTCCAACTTTGGACCCAAGAGGCCGAGAGGCCAACGCCGGCCAACACACACACAGAGAGAGAGAGAGAGAGAGCCTGAGCCTTGTTTGGAAGTGATGTGATGTGATCAAGGCCAACGCTTTTTTTCTTTTTCTTTGTTACATTTTTCACATGATATTAATTAAACTGGACTGGAAAGAACAGTTTGCTCAGTATGGCCGCTCACCCCCCCCAAGAATGTTTTTCTTTTGTTCTCTCTCTCTCTCTCTCTTTCTCTTTTCATGGGAGAGCAATCTCAGTCGTGATTCCAACCAAAATTCTCCTGAGGGCCTTTTTTGCGTCTTGTGTCGCCTCACTTTTGGTTTCTTTCTTTTTTCTTTTTCCTTTCTTCTTCTTCTTCTTCTTCTCTTGGAGTTGTTACCTACGATACATGCGATCGACCCAAAGGGTTACTTACATGTTACGCCTTGACAGTGACCGTCACGTATCACTGACATGGTATCACTGCATACGGACAACACCACCCAATCCTGTCGATGCAACAGGGAAAATACGGTCGACCTGTAATTTGACCACCTCATCTTGTTTCTTTTTGACATCTCACATCAGCGATTGGAAGACAATATCGGAAACAAACCCCCACCCTCCACACCTTCTCTCTTTGGTTATCATATTGTGTGGACGTACAGGACCACACAAACCCTCCGCTTCAGGCATCATTGCATACACGGGAGAACAGGACACGCAATCCTGTCGTGCAACACACACACACAACCCCCCCCCCTCTCTTCCCCCCACCCAACGGTCCTCTCCCCGGAGAATTAATCAGAAGAGCCAATACGGGATCATGTGTTACCAGAACATCTGGACGCTGCCCTGTGAACATGTCCTGAAGGTCGTGTACAACTGCGCCAACGCCAAAAGGGTGGTCGACCAGACCAGAGACCAGGAATCGGCACCGGCTTCAGGAGGCACCACCACCGACGGCGGCATTACTAAAAAGGTAAGAGAACCATCCCACTGGGGAAGAGATAGAAGGGGAGAAAATTAAACGAAAAGAAAAAAAAGAAGAGATAAAAAAAAAAGAAAACACACAAACCTCCCCAACCCCTTCTCTCTCTTCCCCTTCCCCTCTCCCCACCCCTGGCAAAATTCATTCATTCTAATTAATTGACGGGACCCTTCCCCCCCCCTCCGCCACACCCCCCCAAAAATAGATTCCTCCCCAGACAGAGGCAGTACAGACGCACCTGGAGCCCTGCTCGGAGCTCAAGACAAGCGTGCAGTGCTACCCGGTCCCGCCCAGCCTCAAGAACGACCCGCGGGCCGCGGCCACCTCCCCTCTGCGGCCCGCCTGCAGCCTCGCCAGGTGTCCCTTCGAGGCGCTCAGGCGACACTGGAACTGCTGCTGGTGCGGCAAGACGGGGATCACGGACGGGAGGTGCAGCTGCATCATGCTCTTCGGGGAGGTCCAGGTGCCGTGTGAGCACCTCTGCTGCGAGACGTGCACCCGTGCCGACTGAAGGAGGCAAAGGGCAAAGGAAAAGGGCAAAGGGCAGAGGGCAAAGGCAGTTTTAGCAACGGCGGGGGGCAGCCGGCGGCCGGCGGGAAGAGGATAAAAGGATGGATGGATGGATGGGGTGGGGTGGCAAAAAATGTTGATATGAGCACACAAACTTGTACAACATGACTATACTACTCTTAGAAGTAACCAACATTAAAATTAGTTTTGGGGGGAGATGATCCTCGCCGGTACGAAAAAATGATGTGGCACGGGGTCCTTGTTCATTTTCTTCTCGATGAGATTCATCCTCGTTTTTATTGGCATGTGAGATGACTTTTATTTTTGTCTCTATTTCCCTAATAAATCATCTTGTAATCATAGTCATGAGGACATTTTTCTTAATTCACAAGTCAACTAAAAAGTAAAGTACCTATAAAACTGTATTAGTCACAGGATGAAAAATAACCGGGTTCTCAGTATATAAAACAAAAGCAGTAAGAATAACCACCCCTGTCTGGCCTTGTCCTGTTTTCAGTGTGGGTGGGGTGGGAAGAGCGGCGGGGCAGCTAAGTCTGGATTCCGGGAGGCGGGAGGGAAGAAAGACATAGAGGGTGGTGGGTGAGATGACATGATTTTTCGATACATGTCATCACCCTAATGTCGCCTGGACGGTTACTAACTAGGTAACATTCGGGGCGATTGTTGCTGTGTTGTTCTCTTCTTGTTGTCATAATTTAATCATGGCATTCATTACTTTATGTATGTGGCCGGAATCGTCCTGTCGTTGTGGTTGGTATTACTGTACATTGGTCAAAGGGCGGATCATCCCCCCCCACCCCCCCTCCTCCAAGCTGGTTCGGTTTCCCCACGTCTCAAACGGTACATACCGGTACTTGAATGGAAGCTGAGAAAAGGTAAACGTGCAGGACTACCACGCTAGTCAAGGTGCGGGCTGGTCTCTTGAATTGTGACATACGGGTACTTGCTTGCTTTACTGCTGACCTTACATATCATAATCCGAGACATGCATATTGGCAAATGGCACGCCATGATGATGGTACTACTACTGGAATGCCGCAATAAGGCTGCCGGTCACATTTCTGTACCGTCCCAATAAAAGGGAAATCAACTCTCTGGACACGCATACTGTCACATTCCGATGCTGACCATTTGACATTCTTCTCGTATATTCAGACAAAAAAAATGGGGGGGACCATGTGTTAACCACAGCAGCAATTTTACGGTTGGGAAATAAGACACTGCAGTGGAGGCGCGGGACGGGTTGTGTATCTATGTAGAGGTCGTCATCATCATCATCATCGGGACAGCAGACCGAGCTGTGATAGGATCAAACCCACCAATGTACATACGCCCGCCCTGTATGGTAGTAGAGAAGAGAGAGCTCCCCCAAGGGAGGAGGGTAGGACAGGTTTCTCCCCACCACAAATCAGACTCCCACCCCGTGACGCAATAGCATAACAATTCATGGAATGCACCAAATGGTTGTTGGTACTTGGCACCGATCTCTATAGTCTTTTTTTTTCCCCCCTTCTTCCTTTTTTTTCTTTCTTTTTTTCCTTCTGATGATGATCTGGGCTCCTGTTCTCCACTTTGCTCGCTTTTCCTCTTCCTCTTTTATTCTTCTCATCTTTCCCCCACCACTTCCACACACCCCCCTCCCCTCCCCCCCCACCTCTAGGCTCTCTCTCTCTCTCCTCTCCCCCTCTCTCTTTCTAAACCATCACCGCACAATCCTGTATCTGTCTTTTCCCCTTTTTTATCTTGTCGGCTATTCCTCATGGGTAAGCATTGGTACCGTCCTCTCCTGCCTCAACCCCGGGAGTATATTCCGGGGGGAAGGCCTGGCGATGTGGATCTGAAGGCCATCTCGGATGCGACCTTGCACCTCCCCACGACCGTTTGTGACCAGATCATTAGTAAGTGGATCTCACTATGATGGGGGGGGGGGGTTTATATCTTTATTTTTATTTATGTTTTTAATTTTTTTTATATGATTTTTCTTTTTCAAGTATCATCCTCTCTACGTGATCCGCTCTCGGCTGAGATGTTATGGCATTAGCCACCCCGGTCCCACATGAGCCCGAGCAGGAACATCGCGTTGCGCTCTCCCCGGCCCAGGAGTTGCTCGATGAGACAAACCAGTTTCCCATCTATCATGGCTGGTCAGTCGCGAGACGCCGTCTCCAGTCGGCCCCGCTCCCTACCTTTCCCATCCCACCTCTTTCACATGACGATGAGGTCACCCGACACGAGATCCTCCTCATGGACATGCACTTCACGGGCGACAAGGCCCAGGTCGGCCCGGAAAAGCTGCAGATCACCTACCAGAAGGACGACCGGGGCCTCCACTGGGCCCAGGTCGTCTGGGAGTACGGAAGATACGAGCTGAGGAACGAAGAGAACGGGGCGCTCGCCGTCCTCCAGGGTATCTACCACAGCGACCGAGACGCCAGCCCCGTCCTGTCGCCTGACAAGCGCGGCCTGCTGTTCGTCTACAAGAGAGGTCTCTGGTGGGAGCTCCTGGAGCCCCGCGGCGACGGCGAGGACACGGGCATCGCCGATCGATATCCCGAGGCCGTGCTGCAGTACTGGGATCAGTACGTCAAACACTTTCTCCTCGAGGCCGACCTGGAACCAATCTACAACAAGGCGGTGATGAACGGTACGTCACGTTCTAAAACTAGTATCTTTTTTTTCTTTTTCTTTTTTTCTCCTTTTTTTCCCCCCCCTCTTTTTCTCTTTTCAATGTGATAAAAGTAAAAGTCGCGGCGGCTAATCACTTGTGTGGAAATCCCACCTTGGTGCAGCCGAGCTCCGGAAGACGCAGAGACAACAGCGCAATGTCCCCGCCTGGGAACCTTGCAACAAGTTCAAGCGAAGCTGTAAGTAATAGTCAACACACTAACAAACAGACCCGGAGCGGGGGCTCATGAGTGATCGTTACCAGTTCAGCCCTATTTTACTGACAATATCAACAGGGCTGTGCTACAAGGAAGGCAGGGAGTACAACAAGTTCTCCTAAAGACTCCCACAACCTACTTTCTTGATTACACATCGTTCACTTTTTCTTTTGCGGACAATCATGGACGGATCCCTAGACTTCACAAAATTTGCGCTACACCTGTTGGATTCTGTTCCTGCTTGTCTGTCTTGGCATGTTTATGGGTTGACTTTGGTGTTATTAATAATATGTTGATGATATTTGATCGTTGGCTCAATATGATTACTTAGTCATAAAAAATCCCCCCCCCCCCAAAAAAAAAGTAATTAAAAAATGGATCGACTCATTGGATAAAATTGTCAGACTTGCTATGGGATTTTATTTTTTATTTATTGACCTGTTTCACGGATGCTCGGATGCTGTTGCGCTTCGTGTTAAATTAAAAGCTTTGGAGCAGTCAGTAATTAATTAGGATGAGGGCCTGCGCCCGCTGAAATGAAGGGCAGAGTGGTCACCCTTGGCTAGCTGAGCGCCCCGGCGAACGCTGGCTTGGAGCTGGCAGGGGAATTCTGTGCACGCTGTAGCTTGGTGGCGGGACGGTCCGTTTTGGGAACTACAAACGGGAAAGGAGAGGGAAGAAGAAGAAGAAAAAAAAGAAAGGGCTTTGAGAAATGCCGAGCCCAGAGAGAGAGCCTCATTTCTGTCAGACGCTTGATTTATTCTTAATCTGGCAACTGATTCCTAGCCAAAGTTACCCCCTAGAGGTTCTTGAGATGACGGCGTTTTCATGACCTGGGACGAATTTTATCATAACGACTCCTCACAGAGCTTGATATCTCTCTCACACAAGGTAGGTCCAAGCACTTCCCGTCAGTAGGCAGTGAGACAAACTCAAACATTGGCCGTGTCCACGTCGTCAGTCGTCCGTCTGTACATGACGGGGTGCAGCCTAGAGATATCACCTCCCCAGCTGACCGGTCAGAGTCGTATTCTGCTCTTCGCACCCCCACCTAGCAGACACCCCCTGTCGCCCGCCCTCTGTCCAGGTGCTTACTACACCCTCAGAAGAATGAATTTTCGCAAACATGCATACATGCATGCACGGTGACGGTCTACTGCGTGACTCACTGGATGGCTGACATGTGTGGTTGATTAAGTACCCAGCCAGCTTTTTTTCTTTCTTTCTTTTCTTCCCCTTCTTCTTCTGTTGATTGCTGTGTCAGGTGAAACACAAGCCCCTGCACTATTGAATTGTTGAGCTGCAAGTCGCCTGGGTATATGCAGTCCTACCCGAGAAAGAAGCAAGTAAATCATCAGTTTTCTTCCCGAGAGGGCGAGGAGAGAGGGGGGGGGGGGGGCAAATTCTGTTTATCATTTGGCGTGTCACAACAGGCCACGCCTATCGGGTAGATGCATACCTTCCACTCTCCCATCCGCCCAAAAACAAATTCCTTGGAATCCAGCAGAAGGGCCTGGAAGTGAGAGAAGAGAGAGAGAGAGGGAGGGAGGCAGGGAGGGAGGGAGCAAGAAAGAAGGGGGAAAGAAAACAAAAAATCCCCTCGTTTAGAGGTTAAAAGAGGGTGCTGTCTTCCTCTCAATCGACACCTGGCACGGCTGGGTTCCTCAAGCTTCGTTTACACACACCACCTTTTTTTTTTTTTTAACCACCCTCCCCCCAACCTTGGCCTTTTCAGCCCTCGTCGCACAACCACAGCAGCACCACTCAAACAAACACACGCCCCATCACCTTTTACTTTTCTTCACACCAGTGCAGTGCACACAGCACACAGCAGATCGACCGGGTCCAAGTACGCCCAGTCAAAAGATGTCTAGCCAGCAGAACTACGACAAGATGGCCGACAACGATAACGGCAGCGACAATGGCACAAACGACATGAAACACTCCGGCTCCGTTTCTTCGTTGCCACCCCCCAAGCGCAACAAGCGCGAAGAACCCGGCGCTGTCGATGCCGGAGCCGATGAAGACCACTGCAACAAAGACGATGAGAAACCCTACAACAAAGACGATGAGAACCACTGCGGCAAGGCCGACAAAAACTCCCACGACAGGTCCAATGAGAACTCCGACGGCGAGGTGGCACCAGGAGGCCAGATGGCTAACTCAGGCCTCGCCGCTGCCGCCACCACCACCACAACAACAGTCGAGCCGGCTGAGTCCTCGTCTGTCTCGTGGACGAGCTTGAAGTTTCCCTCGAAGATGGCGTATCTCGACTTCTTCCCGTCCAAGAAAGTGGCCCTGGCTGCCTATGTCAAGGACCAGGCCCAGGGCGGCCGTGCCAAGGCTCACAGGAAGGAGCGCCTGGGTGACTATGTCATGAATGAACAAAAGGAGCGCATGCGCTGGAACGAGCTCTGCCCCGTCGAGGCGAAGCCCCCGGAGGCTTCTGCCGACGGCGAGCATCCCCCTTTCCACAACGAGCCTGTCTCTGTCCACAATGTGCATGTCTCTGTCTACGATGAGCACCTCTCGGGCGACAACGAAGTTCTCCCCGTCCGCAATGAGCTCCTCTCTGACGGCAATGAGCATCTCTCTGCCCGCGCTGCGTACGCGGAGACCTCTTCCGAGAGCCAGAGCTCTTCCGAGAGCGAGTCTTCTGATGATTTCGTCACGGATGAGCACCGCGGTGCCGCCGGCCATCGCCAGCTCCCGGCTGAGAGCTCTGCCCAGGCCCAGGCCCAGGCCCAGGCCCCCGCCCCCATGACACCCGCCCTAACAGAGTCCCGCCTCGAGTCGGAGTCGGAGTCGTCCGAGTCCTCCGAGCCCTCCGAGTCGTCGTCCTGGTACACTATGAGCACCGAGACCCCCCCTACACGGGATGACCCTCCCACCAGGGGGGTGGCCCAGCAACCCGAGGAGAACCGTACGCTCATGTTGCTGGTCCGAATTTTTCAGACCATCAGGGACAGATTGGTCCTGCTGCAACAGGGAGTGGACATGTATCTCATGTGGGACCAGCGCCAAGCCTTCAATGAGCTTTTTGATGACGTTTACGTGCATCTTCAGTGCATCATTGACCTGGGCCGCGACGATGATGATGACTAAACCGGTGCTAGGAGGAGGAGGAGGGGGGCGGTGAGAATTGGAATCCGGAAGCAAACAACTCAACGCTGAGGAAATGGCTTTCTTTCTTTCTCTCCTTCTCTCTCTCCTTCTTTCTCTCCTTCCTTCCTTCTTTCTTTCTCTCTCACTCCTTCTCTCTCCTTCCCTTCCCTTCTTCCCTTCCTTTCTCCTTCTTTTTCCTTTTTTCTTCCTTTTTTTCCCTTTTGGCGCAAAAGTTCGTTATTTCCCTGTTGGCCATGTTAATCTCTGCACTACTGGAGTGAGTGGCCCTGGTGGCCATGAGCCTGGATGTGGGGGTTTGTCTCCTCTCGGGTCTGGCTCGTGCATCCTCGTCGTTGGCAACAGTTTTCCTACCTTTTTTTTCTCTCGAGATTTCAGATAGCAGATACGACTTGACACTATGGACTCATCAACAACATCTCAATCTCGTGTTGTTTCCGTCTTCTTCTGCCACAGCTGCCTGTACTGACACGGAAAACATGCGCGACGTCGCACAAGGCTCCGCTTCGAACCTCCGTAACGGGGGTGCTGGTCAGTAAGATGCGGTTTCGAAATAGCTTATTCGTCCTCATAGATACTGTAGATTTTCAAGACGTGTTGAGACTGGACCCTTGATCGCCTTTTGAATGCAGTTTGGCTGCAGCGAGCGAGGGGTTTGCTTGCTACTTGAGTTGGGAATAGCTTCATGATCTCGGTTAAATCTCGGACATATAATCCCAGGTTGACCCAGGGTTCGGGTTGCTGTCCTGGTCCCTGTCTGCTTACTTAAACTCAGGATCGGCCTGCCCCCCCCCTCCCCCCCTTTTTGCTGAACCTTGGTACCTTGGCTGTCTGGCCAAGGCCAACAACAACACCAAGCAAGACATCTGTAGACCTTGACCAACTTGGGGGTACACAGTACATGTGGTGCATAGATGGGCGCCATCTTGGCCTTTGAGGGCCTCCAAGGAGATAGGAACTTACAGCATAGTTTCTGCTTCCCAGCCTGTGGTTATGGGCTGCGCCTTCAGCTCTAGGGGAATGCAACTGTACTCAATGCCTAACCTGCCCATATATGTGTGCTCGGTTATAATTGTCTGCCATTTCACCAGCCCTTTGAACCATATGCAAACACTCTGTCGGCGAACACAGAAAGACTACTGCAATACAGCATATATACTTACTTAGTATGCAACACTGGGCTCCCAAGAATTGGCGTGGGTGCTCTCGGGGTGACCTGGCAGGAGTTGGGAACAAGGGCTGCCATAAGTTTCCAAGTACTCTCTGCAGTACAGAGTTACAAAGAAGGCACAGCATGGTCAATCACACAGAATTTGTAGGTAGCAACTCTGTTGTCTCTCTCTCTCTCTCTCACACACACACATAGAGGGGCATGCCATGCCACGAAAAGGGCCACACGACGAAAAAGGGCATCAGAGTTTAACCATGTTGGCTGCATGGATGTTAAGCCCCGAGACCTTGTTAGTCCTGTTCCCTCTCATAGGTGCTTTGCTCAAAAAGAGGTTGAACAACATGTGTTACGGCTTGTGCTTGTGCTGTCCTGCGTTAACCAATCCATCGTGAGGACGGAAGGACCGTAGCATGATGTATCATCCCTTGGGCTCTCGTTGTGTGCCCGCCACAGCGTCCTCACCCCACCGTGTAATGCTGGGCGTCGTGATCGGACGTCAATGGCCATTTGCTCGCTCCCTGATCCACGCACTGCGTCGCAAGGCCCCATCTCGTGGTGTGCTCTCCTCGACACGCTTGATCGTCCGCATCCTCGTGCGATGGGGGGACGCCGAGGGGCTTCTTCTGGGTGGTTGTTGTGGACTGGGCGGCGCCGCGTAAGTTTCCTGCGGAGAAGGAAGAGACGATGGAGGGATGCCTGGAATCACCTCTTTGGGGGGGGGGGGGGGCTTGGAGGTTCTGTTTGCCCTGGCCCCTCTCCTCCTCCCCCTCTCCCTCGTCGGCCTCTTCGGCCTGTATACGCATAGGATTTGGAGGCTCGGCGTTGGCGTAAAAGGGCAGTCTCGAAACCCCGCGGTCTGGGAAAAGAACTGGACGGGAGTGTAGAAGGCGAACTGGCAGCAGCCTCGTGTCCGGGGGTCGCGAGGAGGTCGGGAGGGTACCGATCTTGGGAGCTATGAATCTCCAGGGCTTGGCGTGGCTCGTCAAGTAGTTGTTGGCGTCGCACCGCCGGGAGGGTGATGGAAAGTCTCTCAGGGTGGTGGTCGCGGGAGTCCTTGAACGGGGTACGCCCACGGTGTTGTAGATTAAATCCGCAGCTGCCCCCGCCTTGCCCTTGCACAGGGGATCCGGTCCCCTGGAATCCACCTTGACAGGAGCCTGCAGGCACCTGGGTGGACCCTGAAGTGCTGGCATTATAGTAGGCACACTTTTGAGGAGGAGGCTGCACATTCTCAAGTACAGCTTCCTCATAGGACGGCGACGCAGAGGCAGAGGCCGCGAAACCCTTCTTCTCTGACCAGTCAGTTGGAGGTCGACCTTGCCGAGTTTTGTCTCGTGCCTCGAATTCGACTTGCAGAGAAAGGACCGCGTCCAGACCGACTTCGTCCGCGCCTTTTTCCAAGCTCTGCGCCATGCGCACTTCCTGCCGGCCACCTCCATTCCTGACGCATCGCCAGCCACGCTTTCCTGTCTACCCATCAGGAGGTGACGAGTCGCGCGACATCATGCCCCCTTTCTCGATAGAGCTTGCGCCGGGTGCTTGCAAGGCGAAGTGCGGATAAGACGCCGAACCTCTGCTACAACTCCAGGTCCAACCCCGCAGACACTGGGTCGGGGGGGTCCATGCTGCTCTGGACACAACCAGTTCCAAGAGATGGCTGCCCAGTCACCACGAAGACACATCCTACTTGACACGCCCTCTGCGAAGCTCTCTTTGGCGACCCCCACCCACGGATCTCCTCTCCGCTTGTTCTCTTCCACCTTCTTACTTCGCTACAGCCGACCCATTGTTCGCTTCCATGGCTGCGATGCGCGATTCCATATGCTCTACATTGAGTGCGAAACCGCCGTAGCCCCTCGTGGCTCGAGCCCTCAATCACCTCCACGCGCGGCGTATCCTGCAGAATGTACCCGCCAAGAGATTCGGCGCGACGCAGGATGGCGGCCTTGGCTGGCAAGCCTGGCGTCCCTGGTTCACCACGTTCACCCCCTGCACCCATGTGGCATGCAGAGTATATACTTTCTTTCGTATGTGTGTCTCAATCCTGTTCAGTCTGTCTCTCTACTGACGACATTCTCCACCTCGCGGGCAAAGATCAAGAATGTGCGTCGGAATCCCACGGCTTTCTCCTCCTCAATCTTGTTCGATTCGGCGAGCACGACGAGACATGCAGAAGCTACCCGGGGAAATATTGCGAAGCCACGACTCCAGCCCTTTTCTTACAAGTGTCCGTTTCGATCAAGAGCGATATAGAACATGTGATGTACGATATGTTGTTTTCCAAGATGCGACGGGCTCGCCGCAGAGGGAGATAAGTTCTGTTGTGTTAGAGCAGACTGGTTGGCGGAAACCACCCAGAAGCAGGCAAACAAAGGTTCTACGGCTTGGGATGCAACGGCTGGTGGGAGTCATGATTGTCAGTAAAGCCCAGACGATCCTCTGTTCTTTCTCAGACGTTTGTCCCTCAGTCTGTCATATCTTCCACTTCACCTGCCCCTTTATCCCCGTATACAAGAGTCTGCCGTCGAAGGCAGTCCCTGCTGTGCATTTACTTATACTCCCACTTCCACTCTCCCTCTGCTTCACTCTCCTCACCTTCGATCCCGTTCTCCGAAAGATCAAGTACGAACACGACCAATCCAGAGATCTATTACATTCTATCTTATAATACCAACGAGCCAATATAGCCTTGATACCGGTTATACCAGTAATCGGATACACGACAGCTTGGTTCAAATAGGAGGTCTGGTTCAAGCTGAGAATCCAGAGCATACCAGGCAACGCGTGCTGCAGCGCGATATTGAATCCAGCCCCCCCCCCCCCTTGCCAGAGCATTGCGACCGGTGTCTTCGTAGTGGGTGCCAAAAATGGTGTACGGTCAAAAATAGTGTACACCTTGAAAGCACTTTTTGTATAGGTGCCGCACTGCTCCGTCATTGGGTCAAAATAACCCACCTTTCCACAGTTCCATCCCCTTGACACGCAGGCCAGTCTCACAGCTATAATGCACTCTTCTTCCGCTCACCTTCTAGCGGATCCGGTGGAGACGCCCAAGGACCACAGCACCTTGGCCTCGTCTGAGACGCGGGAGGGTGACGAGACAGCCTGGCACACAATGACGGCCGGCTTCGGTCTCGACGGGGCTGTCACGAGACGCCCCAGCTGGTGGGAAGAGGTCAGCACCTGCTGCGCTCGTTGACCCTGATCCCTCACGGCACCAAAAGAAGAAGACAGCGCCGGCGATTATTCGAATTGAACCGAGGAGAGGGAGGAGTGGGCCAGGACGGCTAGCGCCCACGGGTATTGCACGACGCATTGAAGTAAGCCCACTTAAATCCGGGTAGACCAACTTGAGATCGCTTGTGCCAATAGGGTCTTGGCCCACCATCCACCATCCGAGCAGGCAGCGAGGGGCCTTGCTTGGTGCTACATTTCACCAACCTCTCCCTCCCTTCCATTTCTGCACTATGCCACCCTCACTACTCAGGCATCAGAACATCCAACACCATCGCCATCATCAAATCTGTTCCACTTTCTTTCTTGCTTTGTCTTTATCAATTTTCTTAATCTTTTGTCAAGATCAGTTCTGTTCGCAGGTGCTTGCTGCCCTCCAGCAAAGCCACCGCGCATTGCCGGCTCAAGAGTCCACGAGTTTCACGATCGCTTCTGCGGCGGGTGGTGGCTGGAGACCATGGCCAGCGTGACAGGTGCTTCTACTCGTCGCCTACGGCCGGCGAAAGACCCTGGGTCGTGGTTATGTCAATGGTATGGAGGTGGCTACCGCCAGCTTAACTGGAGATCGCCTGCAGGCAGCGTTCGTGGCTCGTGGCGGGGCGAAGCATGCGAGGACAAAATCTTTTCCCTGTTCACATATTCACAACTCTCCCTTGATTTATTATTCCCTTGGAGTCAAGGCTGCTCTCCTCTGCTCTTGTGCCGAGGAAAAAGCCTGGGCGGGCGGGATAGACTGGGTCTATTTTTATTTTTTTATTTTTTTTTGCAGCTCATGATTTATTTCGCGAGCTAATCTTCTTCATCTTTACAGGTTTTCCTCGCTCGTCTATTTATGGATCATCACGTTCCATTGCTTGCAACAACACCTGAAGCAGCATCATCACCTCGAGGATCGATCGACCCAAGTACAACCACACAGCCGAATACGGAAAGAGATGTCGATTATAAATGGGACAACGCGAGGTTCGACATTGTCCGAGCTCGCGCGTTGGCGGAGTGGGAAAATGGAGAGATTGGGTCAGAAGCATGTTTTGTATCAGACATCAGCGCGGATATCTACTTGAGTTCCAAGAAGGCTCTTTTCATCATTCGCGCCCAGGCGTGCAGTGAAAACACCCACCGACACTCCTCGGAAGTCGACACATCAGTACAACAGCGAATCCATCTTCTTGTTTATCTATCCGGAGCGGACCAGTCAACTCTCTGTCGAGATGGAACCATTGGAACCCAAGCTGGGTAAGGATACTGCTGTGCTGCGGTTCAGTCTCTCTCGCCAAGGAGCATTGGTGCTACCTAGGGAATCGCGCCACGTCAAGAACCGGAAGGGTCAAGAATTACAAGCATCTCTACATAAGCTTGCAGCCCAGTTGAACTTCACCTTACATGTCCTTATCCCTCATGTGCATAGACGTGGGGATGAACTTCAAAGGTTCCTGGAAGCGATTCCGCGTTGTGGGATCACGACCATCCAGTCTCGTTCCGACACAAGCAGCTTGTATCAAGGCCATGGCGCTCGGGTGATCGAGGGTGATAGCCTCGACGGAGCTGTTCGCAATCCAGACGGGAAGGACTGCAGAGATGCATTTGGTAGCCCGCCTGTGTATGGTGACGTTGGTCCGAGACCGCCTTCAGCTCTTGTCCCAAGTAAGTATCTCGCACTCTACGAAAGCTGGTTTCTATGCTGATTCAAATATGAAACAGGTAAAAAACGCCGCCGTGACAGCTCTGCCTACACTGCGGATGAAGATCCAACGGCTGAACTATCGGATAGCAAAGCTTTGGACACTTTGCCCTCGTCCGCATGGCATAGCTTTACAAAAATGCTAGCAAACCAACAGGAACTATATATGCAACACTTAAAAGAACGAGAAGATGAGTTTCAGCGAAGGCTTGTTGAACAGAAGCGCGAGTTTGAGCAAAAGCTTGCTGCACAGGATGAGAAGCTGGAGCTGCTCTATGCCCGGATCAATATTATGCAAGGTGAAGCGAATGGTCAATATGATTCCCTCTTTGAGGAACTTAGTGACGCTCTTAATGATAAGGTAGAGGAGAAGACGCAGTATTATGAGGAGAGAATGTTGCGGTATATGTCTGGGGGTCAAATGCGTGCTACTATTGCATTTGACTACCCTGATCGAGATATATAATAAAACTGCTATGGGATTTTCCGGATCACTAAAGATGGAGGGGTTTCGCAACTACTAGTAACATGCATAGAAGCAAAACAGCATAGTGTATCTCTGCAACAGTTTATCGTCCTTCCCTTTTCCAAATGCCGGCAATTGTAATGAGCACTGCAGTAATCCGTAAATCCTGAACTATCTCGAAGGTCTTTGCTAACAAGAGCGCAAGTATTCACTGCCTTTGGGGCTACCGGATTGTAGAGGTAATCCAATATTTAGATTGACGACTGAAGAGCTATGTACAAGATCTATCTAAATGGTAATGATCGTGAGGTTATATATCCAGCTCTTCAGTATGGATCCCCTGGATCAGTGCGGTGATCCTGCTGATCCGGATCACCTTGGATCAGTGACCGATCCTCACTGATCATACAGCCCTAACCCTGGATTATATAAGCAATACGTTGCATGTTGGATCTGATATCTGGCTTCCTTGGGTCCACTGTTCCCGTGGCCCGTTTCCGTGGCAGTCCTCCGTACCCCAGACCGACAGAACACAGCTGGGAACAGTGCTCATCACTGCTTGCGTTGCAACTTAGCTGGTGGAGTTCTCCTCCCCACGATTTGATTTGCGTGGTAATAGAGGGACGACGGGTTGTTCAATTCTCTTATTATCAAAGTTTGCCACTGGAATAAGCAATGCCGCCGCGAGGGCTGCTCGGCTTTGCTCGGTGATGCCGTGAAGATGGCAATACTCTGATAGGTAGCGACCAGCGCTACCGAAAGACGCAGGACGATGACTGGCGACGTTTGGGCGAGGTTGAATGTTGGCGGAAATAACGAAAGCTGGCCCTGGCCGAGCCCCTGATGGACCATGGCGAGCAGAGAAGGGCGCCAGTGTTGCTGCGGAGTAATGCGTCCCAGCCGCCGTCTGCTGCCAGAACAGCTGTCCACCACCGAGCAGCGGCGTCATCCACGTCACCTACGTTTACAACAACAGAATTATAATCACCTTCCAGTCTTTTCGGCCCGTTCTAGGCGTTTAGCTGTGCCTAGTGGCTGCTATAGTCGGGTAGGTACGCTTCAGGAATCAGCTCAGCCCACCGTGCCGAGAGTATGTATGCCCAGGCAAGCACAAGGATGGGAACGTGGTTGCTCTCCTTGTCAAAATAATTCGGAAACATCATTGTCGGGTGTGAAATAAAGACGATCGTCGTTGGGCAGCTTGAAGCTACATGGATGACCGCCTCTTCCTGAAATGGAGAGAGATCGCAAGGTCCTCGAGTGGTTAACCAAGGGGTTTAACCCTTTACGGTGACGGTGTTTGAGAAAGTCTTGTCGATTTCAAGGCTTTCTGGGAAATAGGGATGGTTGGGAAAGACTGAGAAAAGGCTGGAAAGGTGATCCTGCGGGAGTTGATTGTCCATGGCGGCTATCTCCCAGAGGGCGGCCCACGTCCGGTATCCTCTCTCACACATCGCCTTGAAGGTCTCCTCGCTAGGGCGGACTGCATCCTTCATGAACAGCAAGGGAATAGCGGGTTGCTGTTATGTCTTATTGTTGCAGATGTTGAGTGTCAAGATACACTGGCTGGGCCGTTCCGCGACTATACTCGCCTTGCAAGGAATATGTCCTCCGAGGCTGGCTGCTATCGTGCTGCATATCTGATTATTATGCATTAAAACCGCTCTCAATGCCCATTATCGGTGCTGAGGAGGGATTTTTGCAATGTCAGCCCTCAAGTACGTTATACCATACTGCTGCCTTGGTACCATAGTACTTATTTCCCAAAAGCAAACCCGGGAAGTCCTAATCAACGCCTGCAGCTATATTTTTCGACTGCTGAATACAAAAAGGACGCAACAGAAACGACCGATGGGAGTTCAGATTGGGTCTGATTTTATAAGTTGAGTTTCGTTCCTTTTCTTTGTTCGAAAACTTTTGTATTCATTTACGGATTATCTCCGTTCCTTTTTTGCAACAAGCATAGTGGGAGACAATATTCAAGATTTTTTGCAACAAGTCTTCCAGAGAACCGTCATCATGAAGTATATCGCTGCCAGCCCCCAGCTAAGCAAATCAACCGTACCAAAGAACGCAATCATTATAGCTGGAAATTTCCTGCAATTGGCAAAACGTCCCTAGCTCGTCAAGAAGCATCGTCAGATTACTCGCCTGTAACCACTTCAGGAAAAAAACAGCGATCCCTAGTATTTGGGTCTCGAAAAATAACATCACATATCTTCTGGCGTGGCTGTAGCAAGCAGACTCTGTCTCTCGATAACATCAGCCCCAAGGCCCCAGTAAAGGCTGGCTGTATCATTGAACTTGGCGAGACTACAGAGTCCTCCTGCCTTTGGTTCTGGTGGAACCTGTGTCGGCGTGGCTGCATTGCAGAGCAATTCCATCTGCTTAATACTAAATTTTCTGTGCGGAAACTTAGCGACAAGAGTGAATTGCCCGTGGCTTGCCAGAGAACGAAAAGCAGTATCCCGCTGTTGTAATGATCGGCTGTCCAGCCAGGGACCGAAGTGCACATAGGGGCCCGTAGAGAGCTGCGGCACTATGAGAACCGGCGGCTCAGACAGCGAACCAGAACTAGGACGCCGTCGCACAAAAGAACGGACATCCCTGCAATGGGCAAGGGCTCATGCAACCCAAACGTGCCTGTGTAAACAACGACAGGAAACGAAGGCCACACATGCACAAGAGCAGGGCGAAAAACCTGCCTTAGACCTGTCCAGAGGGTTCAAAATCGAAAAAGAGAAGGGAAAGATGTCCATTGTTGCTATCTGTCCGGAAAAAAATTGAAAGGGGGTGGTATCCTTATAGTTGTATGAAGACCCGGGACCTACTTCACTCTATGTCCTGAGGAACGCCACACTGGCCACCACAACGACAGCTCCCCACGTAAAAAAGACATCCTGCCGGGACGTCAGCTCGCGCGAGACACTACTGACGGAGAGGGCATGGATTCGTTTAGGATAGATGTAGATGGCACTCCTTGACCTGCCCTGGGCTCTGCTGTCGCCATCATCGGGATTATGACGGCGCTTGGCACTGGTCTTGGAGAGGGTCGGAATCAGGATAGGCGCGTGGATCTTGAAGAAGGCGCGGTCTGCCTTAGGACGCCAGTAAGTATCGAGCTCGAGATGGGGCAGCTCGTGTTCTTCCCAGGTCGCTGTTACAGGAGCTTTGATGATATCCAGATCCTGCGGCCGTGGCCAGGCCGGGTGGAGATCAGCATGGGGGGAGATCAGAGCTCTCCGAGGGTGCTGCCTCTGAAGAGGTGGAGCAGGCATACAGATCGTCCTGAGATAGCGGCGGTGGAGGCAGGAGCTGGTCATGTCGAATAATAGAGTCGGGACTGGTTGGTCTCGTATATGGAGAACGAGGCGAACGAGGCGAACAAGGCGAGTTGGGCTGCATCGAGGAACCAGCATAAGCTGGTGGTGACAGCGATAGTGATGCTGTAGAGCTGCCGAGGTATAACATATCAATACAGGCTGAGCAGAGCGGAAGAGATAGGACACTGCGATATAGAGCGTTTATAAAAATTTAGCATAGATGCATATGATAGAAGAAGAGGGATAAGGAAATGGGGCCCAGAAGATCCCACCCGCCCAAGCTTTCTTCTCTTGGATGTGTTGTGAAACCGAGAGGAGCAGCCTTGACTCAGATTGAGCGCGTCGACGGTCGATCCGGTAACGATGGGGATGGTAGGGTCAAAAACGAGAGGGCGCACAACGGATCGCCTCTCCCTGCCCCGTGTAGCACCGCAAGATCCAGTTTCACGCGAGAGAACACATCCAGGGTCTTTCGGCGGCCGTGGGCGCCCGAGCAGAAGCCTGTAGAATGATGTGGTTGTGAGCACCGGCTCGCACCAGCCCGAACGCAGGGCAGAAGAAGGTTCTTCGCTGTGTGGCAGAGATGTTGTGATGTGGTGGTTGCGGTCGAGGTGAAAAGAGGCTGGCTGGCTGGTATCTGGGGGAATGCGGGCATGTGTGCGACTGGCTTGGCCTGTCTGACGAGAAACCAATCCGGCAGCTGCAGAGGCCCCACGCTGAAGAGATTCACAGGCAGCTAAACCGTGAAACAGATAAGCCCATATGCACGGATTTGTGAATCTTGCATCGGACTTTGCTACTCCATGCTGAACACCAACATTCACACGGTTCCATTCTTGTATTCATACGACCTAGGCTGAGCCCGGCCTCGGGCGAATTGTTGGCTTGACCTCCTGATGAAACCTTCTATCAGCTGAGAATCACACCGCATGTGCTGTTGGCGAAAATGAGCGAGTCCCATGATGAGAGAATGCCCCAGCCTTGTGTGTTGACGATAATGGTGGTGCGGTTCTTGTTATTAGATGCCAAGAGGGTAAAGTTGTAGCATTAGATGAACAACGGGAATGAGAGATATATATAGCTTGAGTTCGTACTATAAAGCCTTCGATGAAGATTTGAACCCCGGATATTATTCACACCCGTGCAGGAAGTTGGAGCAATTGGACGCGACGCGGGTGTCGTGTCTTTGCCCGAGGTGAAATCGAGCCGGAGCCGCGAGCTGGGATGGGGCACACCTCGCGACCAACCAAGTTTCCAAATGACATTCTGGCTCACCGGCAATGGGTCCACTCGAAATCCCTTGCTCAGCATCGTGGTACATGATGGCGAGAATACGACAAGGTACCCCTCAACCTTGAGCAATCCCTGCACACTACGTGAGCTACTGTACGCGACTAGATGAGCCAATCGTTTTGAAGCGGCCCCATCTTTTATACCTTAAGTGTCCTGTGGCCCAACATGCGTTCTAGCGGTTCCAACCCGCTGAAATGCTACCCCGCATGCCTGTGAAGATACCCAACGACCAATCATCATCTCTTAGCCGGCTCTACGACCTCTGTGCGGCTCTGCGGCCATTCGCGTCAGCCGTCTTGATGTCTCCTACAAAATCCTTCCCTCCTTCACATCCGCACGTTCCTCGTCATGAGAGGCAGAGTTGCCAAGCCGCGACGGACTCGTCGCTCTCGCATGAGACCCCACCAGGTCTCGCAAGAACAGCTGCTAGGCACTGTTGCAAGCAAGGGTGCAGGTATGCATGTCGGCAGCGCCCTTGTTTCTGGATAAGAAGACATGTTGACGCGCAGGATAAAGAGCTTCCACTGAGCCACAGCGAGCAGTCTCCAGTGGATGGAGAACCCGCGCAAGAGACGACGCCCTTGCAGTCCGATGAATGACAGCCCGACACCATATCCGAAATCCACTCTTTACCAGCGAAGACGCGGACCGGCGCACGACCTAAAGTTAGGGGCGAGAAAGTAGAAGAGGCGGCTGAGGTATGACATCGCTTGCTCACCCAAGTCACCAACTAATGGAGGAGCTCGTACAGACAGCTCATGAGTCTCCCAAGCGACGAGACACCTCCCTCTCTGGGTCCAACGCCCCGGGCCAAGAGCAAGCCCCCCTAACCACGCGGTCGCGGAAACGGCAGATTGGCAGCGACGGCGACGGCGACGGCGACGACAACGAATACCAGCTAAAGCGGACTCGGCTGACGCGCAAGGACTTGGCTCAATTTAACAAAATGGCAAGGAACAAGGGAACCATCAAGGCAGCGCGTTGGGGGGGGGGGGGGGGGGGGGGGGGGGGGGGGGGGGGGGGGGGGGGGGGGGGGGGGGGGGGGG
>JACWQW010000223.1:0-20197 GCA_014849355.1 Cryphonectria radicalis
CAACAACAACAACAACAACAACAACAACAACAACAACAACAACAACAACAACAACAACAACAACAACAATCCCGTGGCACAGAGCTGGTGGATGAAGTCTCGCGCTTCACGGCGTCGAGCGTGCTCCAGATCGCTTATGCCCGCAGGGCACTTACGTCAGAGGACCCGGTCCTCAGGGAGCTCGAGGTCGTGTCAAGGAACATCGCCAGCGCTTTCACGCCGGGGCGATACTGGGCGGATACCTTTCCTATCCTAGACATCTTCCCTGCTTTCCTCTCGCCTTGGAAGAAAAAGCTAGAGGCTGACCACGAGTTTGAGAGCGGGCTCTTTGACCGCTTGCTCCGGGGTGTTGAGGACAGGCTCGCCGGCGGCGGCGACAAGGTCGGCGGGAGCACGGGCGAGATAGCTGTGGACGAGTGTGGGGCCGCACAGCTCTTGTGCAAGCAACAAGAAGACCATCACCTGGGGAGGGACGGCGTGGCGTACCTTGCAGCCGGGCTGTTTGAGGCCGGTACGGAGACGACAGCCATGAGCATCAACACATTCCTCCTCGCTGCGGCATGCTATCCAGAGGTCACTCGCAGGGCACAGGCCGAGATTGACAGCCTGTTGAAGGGCAGAGATGAGCATGTGGAGGAGCATGCGCTCACCTTTGACGATCTAGAGCAGTTGCCGTATCTGGCTTGTGTCGTCAAGGAAACGCTGAGGTTGACGCCCACAGGGAGCTCAGGGGTGGGGCACACGCCCACGACGGCAGAGCCTCTGTCATGTGACCTCAAGAACGAGGGCGGAGGGACGCTGAAAAAATTATACATAGAACCAGGAGCGACAGTCCTGGCCAACATCTATGGACTTCATCGCGACACAAAGGCCTTTCCTGACCCGTGGCGCTTCCATCCCGACCGATGGCTGTCCTCCTCCTCCTCCTCCTGCTGCTCCTCGAGGAACGACAATGACATGGCTGGCGATAGCGAAATATGCACGGAAAAGAAAGGCGGTCGTCCTCGCGTCTCTCTAGACCACACCCATGCAAACTTCGCGTTCGGGTTCGGGAAGCGCATCTGCCCAGGGGGTGCACTGGCGTCATACTCCTTGTCCATGGCGCTGGCTCTCCTCCTGCTGCACTTCGACTTTGAGCTGACTGGTGCGGCGCAGGCCCTGTGCGCCCAGGTGGAGGGCCAGAACCGCGAGGAATATGGGGCGTGGACGCGGCTCTTCCCGGCCCGCGGGCAGGAGGTGCTGGAGGCGGAGAGCCTGTGGAGGGAGGATTACGAGGATGAGAGAGATCGCATCGGCAAGGTGCTTATCGACGCCTACGTTAGCTTCAGGCTCTCCCGCGGACAGCTGGACAGGTGCCTCCTGTTGAGGCCGAGGGACCTAGGATGCGGTCTGCATGTGACGAGAGGGTCTTGACGAAGGTCTACTATCTACTATCACATGGCTTTCTTTCTTTCTTCTCCCAGATGTCACTCCCTAGCCAATAGTCCATCCGGGAATCCTACCCAGGTGCCTCTCTGTTGATGCGTTTCCTCGGTATAATCTCCGACAACTCCTATCTGTAAACGAGTGGTATTTTCCTGTGCTGTGTACCAGAGTAGTAGTCATTGCCCTTGTATGGATCGTTAATTCAAGAAGCCCCCCCCCCTTGTCATACTATTTGGCTCATTTAAAGTCCGTAAATTAACTTAACCCCCGCCCCCTATTTTTTTTCTTTGCCCCGAGTCCAGGATTGTCTCCGAGGGCTCGTATTTTTTATGAATTTGTACATACATGATATTGACATGGATGGTAATTTTTTCTTCTTAAGTACTATAATAAGTTTATTTGCTACCAGAAGGCTGGACCGCAGGGTGTGGTGGACAAGCAAGCACTGTAAGGCTGTTTCATTAACCTTAATTCCTTTCCCTGCAGAGATCTTCAATCAGAAGCCAGAGCCAGCAATGATGACTGCACATTGCTATTCACAACGGCCTGTTACTTGAGGAAGGACAAACCTGCCAACAAGAATTGGCGCAGTCATCGACTCAAGGCAAGGACTTGTACAAGATGGATGATAATTTCTAGTGTACCAATCTCACCCGTTCTTCCTACTGTTCGAGGTTAGATATTGATATAGCAGTACGATTTCTACGTTTCCCGGTAGATACTAAGAGATCGCACTTGATGCTGCTACGATCTGGCTTGGGGATGTTGTTTTTCCTCCAAATTGTTCCGAACATGAGGTACACATTCTGTCTCTTGGCTTAGACTGCCACATTGCACATGGTAATCAACTCAGGAGTTGTGCATCACAGTGCGTTCGGACCAATTGATCCGGAGGAAAGGCGAAAAGTGACAACATGATTGGGGATTTTCAGAATGGTGAGTGAGCACTGGCACGGCACGACTGGGCAAATCCACAGTAGGCTAAGCTTTAGCGCGTCTGGACATTGCTGCTCTCTCCAGCGGGCCTTGTTGCGACTGAAGGTCAGGTCCATGACGTCGGTTGCTCCCAAGGCTCGCCACGCGGGAAAGATGACATCCGTCAAGGGGCGTACTTGGAAATATGGCATCGGCATTCGATATCTAACAGGTTGATCTACTTGAACTGGTCATCGATCCTGGTTGTGCTCAAATATCATGAGACAACCTGAGAAAACGGGGGTTTTTTTTAATCCGGATGTAGAATTGTTCATAATAATACTTGAGCCGCTTTCTGCATCACTCATTAATTCACTTTATTCATCAGCCACAAACTATCTGCTTGTATCCCCTCGTGAGAACTTCCCTCCCATCGATCAAGGTATCCTCTGCAAAGATGGCGTCCCAGGCAGCTTTCAAGGTTGAAAAAGCCGTCGGACACGATGGTACCACCATCACACAACAAGACGTGACCAACTACGAGGCCAGCGGCGACAGCAGCCAGACGATGAAGGCGCTCGCGTGGCAAGGCAAGAACAATGTCAAGATCATCGAGGCCGCCCGCCCAAAAATCATCGAGCCTCGCGATGTCATCTTGCGCGTCACAGGGAGCACCCTGTGTGGCAGTGACCTGCACCTGCTGCACGGTACAGTCATCCAGATGCAGGAGGGAGACATCCTCGGTCATGAGTTCTGTGGCGTTGTCGATGAGATTGGGGATGAGGTGAAGGGGATCAAGAAGGGTGGGCGTTATGTTGCCTCCTTCCAGATTGCTTGTGGAGACGTGAGTTTAATAGTCCCAAGCATCACTTCCATATCAGAAGCTTCAACAAGGGCAACGTACTAATTTCAACCGAAAAAAAAAAAAAAAAAACTCAACGACAGTGCTTCTTCTGTAAGAACAAGCTTTCGTCTCAATGCGAAAAGACAAACTCAAACACAACAGAACACGCCATGTATGGAGGCCAGACGGCGGGCATGTTCGGCTACTCACACTTCACGGGAGGTTTTGCCGGCGGTCAGGCCGAGTACGTGCGCGTTCCGCTCGGTGATGTGAACCTGCTCCCCATCCCCGACGACGTCCCCGACGAGAAGGCCTTGTACTTGTCCGATGTGCTCTGTACCTCTTACAACTGCGTCAAGGACACGGCGGTGTACAAGGGCGACGAGGTCGCTATTTTCGGGGCCGGGCCGATCGGACAGATGGCGGGTATCTTCGCCGTCAACGAGGGGGCGTCCAAGATTATCTTTGTGGACACCGCCACGCGGCTGGACCTGGTCAAGAGCAAGTGGCCGGCGGAGCACCAGGACAAGCTGGAGCTGGTTGACTACACGAAACTGAGCTTCGGCGTCACCAACAAGCCCACCGTCGTCAGCAGGCTCAAGGAGCTGTGCGGCGGCCGCGGCCCGGACTGTGCCCTCGAGTGCGCTGCTGGCGAGTATCCGAAAGGCTGGATGCACTGGTTGGAGATGGCAGTCGGTGCTGAGACAGACACCAGCGAGCTGGTGAACGAGATGATCGAGGGCGTGAGAAACTATGGTCGTTGTGGAATTACAGGTGTCTATGTTGGATACGTAAGTTTTTTATTATCCATACTACACCACCATTTGGGATGAATATGATTGATTGACCTTTTTCTCTCTTCTTTTTGTCCAGACTAATCACTTCAATATCGGGTCTCTCATGGAGCGTGGAATTCGCCTCATCGGAAACGGTCAAGCACCGGTCCACAAGTACTGGGACGAGCTCCTGAAGCAGATCCAAGAGGGCAAACTGGACCCATTGCAGATGGTCTCCCACCGCATCAAACTCGATGACCTAGACAAGGTCTACCACAAGTTCGACAAGCACGAGGATGGTCTCCAGAAGATATTTATCGAGACCAAGCACTCCTTCCCTCCTTGCGAAGGTTCTCCGGGATTAACTACTTTTTGAAAGGATGAGATGAACATTCGGAAGTATTACTTGAGTAGTTGAGTAATCACAAAGGAAAATATTTTAGATTTGGCTCAGGACACGAAATATGCATCCAATGAATGATGTTTGTCCATCAAAATAAGATTATATGTACATATTATATATACAGAAAATAATTAAAATTTACACGTTAGTAGTAGTGTGTCTTTAAAAGTCATATATCTTCATCTCGTCATAATATCTTTAAACTCCAGAGTCCCACTGCACAATATCGTCAGCAGCCGCAAAGGCAGCCCAGTTTGTGCATGTCGAGTTCAATTGCTCCACATCGGTGTCGTCAATCAATGGGACGATCTCCGACTGACGCTCGATCACTTGCATCGCAAAGCCTTCCGAGGCATGCCATGCAATGTGGCAGTGCAGAAGCCAGGTCTGTCCAAAGAAAACGCGGAATTAGCTTCATAAATAAAAGAGGGAGAAGAAAGAAAGAAAAAAGCATCAACTGGTTTCGAAATGAGCGGCCACTTACACCAGGGTTATCCGTCACGAAGGCGATGACGAGATATCCATTGCCTGGGACCATGGCCACGTCGCGTCTCGGCGCATTGGTGATCGTCAAGTCCAGGTCCACCGTCGAGACGTTGCCCCAGCCCGAAGCAAGGACCCAGAAGTCATGGCCGTGCAGGTGGATAGGGTGAGCCTGGGCGGAGGTGGTCTGGATGTACATGTACACCCACTGGTCGGCCTCGGGCAGCACCAGGGCGTGCTGGTCTGTGGTCCAGTTGCTCTTGGTGCCGTTGGCATCGATGACCTGCTCCAGGCTGGGGTTGCCCCACTCGACCGAGAACGCGGTGCCGCCCATGGTCCAGGTCACCTCGGCGCCGTTGATGACGGCCGTCTTCTCGTCGTCCCGGTAGTCGTAGGTGGCGGAAGGGTCGGACTGGAGGTAGGGGATGAGGTTGGCGGGGTCCTCGTCGGCGCAGGAGTCGGTGTACTCGTACGCAGCGGTCGCAGGCAAGGTCGCAACGTCGATGACGGTGCCGTCCTCGGAGGTGTAGCGGATGACACCGAGAACATCGTCGACGTTGGTCGTCTTGGTGCAGTTCAGCTGGGGGATCGATCGCATCCAGAAGTTGCCGCTGGTCTCGGACGCCGTCACCACGACGTCGTATCGCTCTCCGGCACCAATGCTGAGCTGGGTCGTGTTGTAAGGGTGGATGGGCACGAGATCTGCAGAGATGACCTCCATCGTGTGGTCATCGATCATAAATCGGAAGTGGTTCGAGGCCGCAGAGTTGACAAGGCGCAGGCGGTACTTCTTGCCAGGCTCGAAAGTCGTCTCGTAGCGGGATCCGCTCTGCACGCCAGTGTCGGTGTCGTTGTAGACATTGGTACCATTGATGAGAGAGGTTGGCATGACCACCGCGGCATCGCTGTAGGTGGCTGAGATGAGGATCTGATCCGCCGTGTCGTGCGACCAATCCATGAGGAAGAGGTTGCCGAGATCCTCATCATAGTTGGCAGTGGCTGGGCCGTTGATCACGATTCCGCCAAACACACCATCCCACGCCTGAACGTAGTAGTGAGACTGCCAGTGATAAACATTAGCAGCTGATGATTATTGCCTGCCTATCTTGCCTGTCATAAATTAAGTCGTCAACTTACGTGGTACCAAGAGCTTCCGTATTGTGTCGCTTTCCATGTGTACGTATGAGAACTGCCGGGCGCGATGGGGCATTGGGTAATGCTGGGGACGCCATCATTCTGACTGTTCTGGTACTGGCGGATACCATGGAAATGGATACCCGTGCCATTGTTTTCCTAATACAAAGTCCAGTCAGATATGTTGTGCCTTGACATGCTAATTATAACAGTGGAAGTTCTCACCATTGAGTTGGTAACGTGGACGACTAAGCATGGTCATTTCATGTCAGCCGTTTGTAATCAATCAATAAACCAGTCCCACTTGCTTATGGACGTAACCCAAGCCGCCTAGAGGACCCAATAGGATTTGGTTATGCTATAGCTTACCAACTGTGTCGCCCCAATCAGCGATGATGGTGGGTCCAGGAAGTGAGCCGTTGATAGTGAGAACGGTCCTCTCTATACCATCGGGAGCAGCAGTCCCATTGACGATGTTGAACCAGTACTCCCTGGTCACACCCGTGTCTGGCACCGCGTCGATGTCATAATAGTCGGTAGAGAGGTCATAGTCTCCCCAGCAGGATCTGTCCGAGGGACTATTGACACATCTCTTTGTAAGGGACGAGACTGGCCTAGGGGCGGCAAGTGCCAAAGAAGAAAGTGCCAAGAAACCAAGCAAAAAGAGAGACATTGTGGCGTATTAACGGGACAAGTTAACGAGAGTATGAAAGTTGAAAACCAAAAAAATTAATTAGACTTGACACCAACAGGGACGGGCTGATATGCAAAGCCGGAAGAAGGGTGAAGCCACGCAGGAAAAGAGGAAGCACAGGAGGATGTTCCGGACGATGAAACCTAACTTCTTATATTGAATCCCAGGATGACTTGTCTTCGCTGAGGTCTCGCCCATAATACCTACTGGCCGCGTAGCCTCTCTCGCAGAGTACGTATCGGCAATTGCACCTATACGACGATGCTCGGTGAAGTGTTTGTTCGGTTTCCGGAGAAGGCGGTTACTACGAAAGAAACATTGCTTTGACCGCATTTGACGTGCAGCGATCGTCTAGGTAGAGCACGTCAAGGACCCGCCTGACATTCAATAGTAAGTATTCGCTTGAGACTATCGCCGGCCCCATGCGACACAAAGGATGCCTAGTTAGCATCGACGATCTTAAGTAGCACACCTAATCGGTCCACATGATAAACGGAGAAGCCCCCTTCCTGCCACGCCTGCCTGTCCTCTCTTCCCCACAAGTTGCCTATCTGGAAGATGGTAGAAAGCACAGACAGCGCCCAGTCCACGTGGATAGTAATTCGGCACCTCTGCGAGCCGCCTCAAAGTGTCGTAAGCTTTTCTTTTGGTATTTTTGAGCCATAAACTCCCTGTCGCCCCACGTGGGCCAGTACCTCCTAGTATCAAATTTCCCGGTGCACGGAGGTCCTAAAGTAGTAACCACCACCTTTGTGTGTATATTATAGGAGCATGGGCAATACTATAGGACACTTTTTGCCAAGACTCTGTGAGGGCTGCGTGCAAAAGCAATATCCGAAGTGCGCCGGCCGAGAAGGTCTCTGTTAGTTCTACACTCGATGGTAATGTTATGTTGCTGCGTACTATTGGCGTTGCGTAGTACTGCAGTTGCACTGATATGTGAATCCCATCCGATGGGGTGCATAAGTTCTTAACCAACAGGAATAAGTTGCAGCTACCCCTGGAAATCGCTTGGGTGCTACCGAGGCCCAGGCGCATGCTGATCGCTTAAGATGTGGGCCCAGCTGAAGAATTGATCGTTGTGGTACTATAGTACTGTGTATTATTTACTCGTCCATGTATGTATGTGTGTACATAGGGGGATAGCATCGTCGTTGTGCACGGTCAGACCATACCATGGTAACAGCGAGCCTTCACATGCATACATCGAAAAAGTTCTGAGTCCTCCTGAAAGCACAGTACATGAATCTGCATGACAGTCTTAAGCATAAGGGTGTCCGTCGCCCACCCCTTCGAGAATGTCGATGATCTCTCTTCCTTCCCCCTCTTGCCTCGTATTTGGATCCTTCGACCACCCTGGGGGATCGTTGTAACCCCTGCCAAAAAAACGCGCCCCCTCCTTTACTAGACTATACTCTTGTTGGCGACGGCACAGAAGTTATCGTCACCGCCAACCGTCGATCTCAACGTCCAGGCCCGCCCGGAGGTCCTGCCCCACGGGCCGTCCGGTCTAGCGAGCAAGGCGTTTTTTTTCTTCCTTCCCTTCCTTGCTGGTCGACCCACGCCGCTCTATACATAGTACTTAGGTCTGCTAGTAAAAAGATGATGATTCAAGCAGATTTTTTTCTCGGTACTTTCATTGGGCTCATAGAAGGACCCCCACACGACAAAATATCTTGGTATCTAGCGGCAGTTTGGAGCCTCATGTGATCCCCACAACGACGAGTATCTTGGCATTTAGCGGCACTTCCGTAGCTTTCTTTATGGCCTTCTACGTAAGCTATGGATCGATTCCTTTTTAGTGATCTGACATCCCCTCATTATGGAGAGTTATGTCTGCATGTCAGAGGGAGAGAGGTACATAGGAGGGGTGGGAGTGGGGGAACAAATAAAAAAAAAAAAAAACGTTCACACAAACTCGGCCACGAATGTCTGCCCACGTTCCGGGGTGGACCTGGCGTTCTAGAGCTCAAAAGGTGGATACCTAGTAGCTTTATCAATCTTGAATTCATGCAGCCCCACGCAGACACGTCTTCGCACAACGTTGTATAGTACTGCAATGAGAGTGTGTCCCCGGAGATCTGGGTCGATCTAAAGAGCCGGAAGATACTGGTTTAGGCTACGCAGTTTGTCCCTTTACCTTGTACTGTGGACCACCATGTGGACCTGGGCCCACAAGCAACTCGTTTCTACTAGTAGAGCCGCTTATGAAAAAAAAAATGAAAATGAAAAAAAAGAAAGTGGTGGCGCACGGGCCGCCTGAATAAGGGGCTCATAGTATAAACAGAGGCGCAAGTTGTCCCCCCCCCCCCTCGATCGACTTCCACGGAGTCGGCCACGTCAGACTGTTGGGATTTTAGTTCGGGTCCAAAGTGACCCGTTCTATCTGAGAAAGGCAGAAAGAGGAAAAGATACCTTGCGCGTGATCGACAGAATTACTGCAGAATAATCATTCGGGGGCCATTCTCAAATCCATGATTTTCGGGCAACGAAGGCTCGCGATGTGGAGATGATGGAGGGGGTCTGAGTTTACAGCATGCCACAGGCGAGACGGAGAATGGGTATGTCGTTAGTTCTGCTGCTACATTGTATTACTACGTCTACTACATATAATAATATGTACTTACAGTATTGCTTCCGTTCTCGGTAAAATTATTGCTCTTCGGCGTTCTATATCCCGACCAAGCCAAGCAGCAAATAATACATTGTAAATGTGTACTGTATGGTATCATAGGTTTCTTACTTGTCATTCATCTCAAAGGTATGACAGGTGGGTCTTGACAGATCGTCAACATCCCAGCGGTGATCGCCAGCGCTCCTTGTCTAGCTACATCTGGGCCTTGTCCGCTTACCACCACCACAAACAGGGTGCAGCAGCGGCGCACAGATGCTTAGCTCCTACACTTACAACCAGTCGGATGTGCAGAACAAGCTTTTGAGTGCATATGCACCTCGAGGCTACTATTGAAAAGTTGCAGCATTGCATTGGGAATGACCGACAGAGCCGAAAATACTTAGAAATATCCATTAGACCTGCAACCCCCACTCAGTTACGCTGTGGCAAAGTCATGGAATACAAGTGCAGCCCATATGCAGAGAGCCACAGGAACGACAACGAGAGGCGATTTCTTTTTGGGATTTTTTTTTTGTTGCCGGAGATAACAACTCGGCGATCCTACACAATGCAAATGTGGAAGTTCGATAATTAGTGGCCGCGCGTAATCTTTCTCTTTGAGAAAAAAGAGGAAGAAAAAAAAAATCCAATGCGAGAATAGTGTTTGACTCCATCCACAGAGGGACGAAGCAACATAGATCCCTCACAAACCTAGTCGAATTTACCTAACTAGTGGTGTGTGTGGAGAGCCAGAATTTGGAGAGAGTGTACATACGTCCACACACGCAACATCTGACCGCCAAAGAGCAAGACCTCACTATAGTTTGTACCCTCCATACATGATAAGTCAGAGAAGGTCTCATGGACTCTACATATTGATACCCCGAGAAATAATCCTGATCTCGGGGAAGGACTGTTAGATTTTCCATGTCTATCTTAGCTATCGAAGACTCTCTGCACCCTCGAGCGACGCAGTTTACTTTGTGGATTTCTTCTAATTACTTGAACAACTTTTGATAGGTACCTTCAAAAGTACCTCGAAAACGGAAGTGACTCTTTTGGCGTTCCACCATAGTGTCGCTCTCAACGAAGTCGAGGGTGAAACGATTACCTTGGCCTAATCGTCATGTTGCTATGCACGGTTCCTCGGTCCTTTAGGTAATTATGGCGATCAATGCCAAAGCTGGTGCTACATGTCAAGGTGCTCAGGCCCCCCCCCCCCAACACCATCTCTTGATCTCCCAACTCTTAATGACCCCCATTTTACGATTTTTTAAAAAAAAAAATATGCCCTGCATGGTCGGTCAGACATGCTACCCTCATAAATTTTGCAGGTGGGCGTACGTGGCAGACTCCATCAAAGACACCTGACGATCCGTCCGTGCCATTGTGCTCATTTTCCAATATCAAGTCGGGGAAGGTATCATTGAGGTGCTACTACTGCTGCACAGCCTAGGAGGAGGTCACATATATGGGTTGTTGGTTATTTACGAATGAGAGCCACTGCTGACGCGTAGTTCCCCAAGAGGTTCTACACTTATTACTGAACGAGGACACCAACGACGCGTGTATGGCGATGCCAGCTCCACATTGATTGTCATCCCCAACAGGCGCAAGGAAACTTTGCCCTTGCCTGCAATAGGATGGAATTTTCTCTCTGCCCTATCATATTTCCCGCAAGACAAGCTAGTCTTTTTTAGCATGAGTCAATTGTTTACTAGTAGCTGAGGGTGGACTTTGTTCTGGTTCAATTGGTTCCGAACGCGCGGTGGTGCGGACCGAGTCCCGCGCCACGCGTTTTGAGAAGATCGTAATTTAAGAGTGTGAGGCATACATATTCTCAAACGACGGGGATATACAGTCTAGATATCAATAGAGCACATGTTTGATCTCATCCCTGATCTATTTGTTCTATAAAAAATAAAAATAAAAATAAAAAGGCCAAATAAGAATTCTCTCTTCACTCAGGTATGAGCACCTTCGCTCAGGGAAGGACTCATATCCTCTGACTGAGCACTCAGCCAGGTGAGCAGCTCAATGACGACGAAGAGAAAGCCGTGGACTCCGAGTGTATGGTGACCGAAACCAAGCCTAATGTCAATGTGGAAGGCTAGACACAGAAGGACGAAGAAGGTCATAGCCATGAACAAGAAGAAGCCCGTCTTGAAGTAATCTTGAGGAGCCTTGAAGGCGGCAAGACAGCAGAGGACGGTGACTTGGGGGTTTACGAGGAAAATTAATATAATGCGCTGCTAGATCACTACATGTTTCCAGCTTTCCAATTTCTCCTGAACTTCGTGTTGGTTCTCGGGTCTGTCGGTGACTCTCGACTTGAACTCCTGGTTG
Organism: Cryphonectria radicalis; assembly: GCA_014849355.1. Taxonomy (NCBI): domain Eukaryota; kingdom Fungi; phylum Ascomycota; class Sordariomycetes; order Diaporthales; family Cryphonectriaceae; genus Cryphonectria; species Cryphonectria radicalis. The sequence goes on from JACWQW010000223.1 coordinate 11,635, forward strand.
TAGGGCCAAGCTGCTGATCTCTTTGAGAACCAGCTGGGCATAAAAGACGCTGAGAGCCATTCCTACCGCAAACCCAATGAGCTGAGAAGCAGAAAAGTCAGCAACCACCCACCAGAAGTGACTTCGTAACGCTCATGGAGGAGTGGAATGCTCACCTCCATGTTGCTGCTTGGTCAGAGATCTGTGCTGGGAAGTTTTGCCTTCTTGTTGTTCAGAGTTGAGATTGTGATGCTCTCAAGGCTGGGTAGGTGGTCATGACCTTGATGCAGATTTTGTGGTTGACTTTTTCTGGCACATTTGGTTGCCACTTTGTAAATCTAACTGAGGTTCCAAAAGGGAGGGAGATTGGAATCTGCTGTGCCGACTAGTAGACTATATATCAGAGCTGCAAGTGAAGGGGTAGAGAATGTCACAATCTACGTATCTTGTGAATGTTATTGTGCGAGGCTCAGTGGGTCACTGGCCTCTGTTTAGCTGGCAGGCACCTGCCCCGGCCATTTCTGTAGTGTAGATAGCCTCAAGCAGAACTAGGTTCCGGCCTCCCTTCAGTGAATTATCCCTTTCATGTCTCAAACTATTCACCATCTCAAATATGCAAATTTTGTTGTGCCTCACTGGCTATTTACTTTCTACTTCTCTTGGTGGTTTTCTTTTTGTGGGAATTTCTTTTTCGTTCTAGGTTTTCAGGCTTTCAGCTTTCTCTCTCTCCTTTTTTTTTCTTTCTCTTTCTTTCCTTTCTTCTTTCTTTCGTTTTCTTTTTATTATTATTTTCTTCAGTTACACATAAGACTCAAAGAATTAAGCAAGAATACTTTTGAGAGCTGGAGGGATGCTATCTACGTAGGTTAAGCTGATGCTAGCCTCATATCTCCTGAAGACAAGCATGCAAACGGTGCACTCATTTGTGAGCCTGCACGACTCACAGTTTGTGGCCAGTTCAATCTTCTTCATTCCCGATGGTATTTCTTCCATATTCACCTCTTCCCCGTTTTCATTCCATCATTACCCCCAAAGAACGAGCCATGCTTCCACTGAAAAAAAAAAAAAAATGGTAGAATATTTTTGCTCGAAAACACCAAAATTCCGTTCATTTATTGATTGGCCTTCATACCCAAATATTCGAGTCTGGGACAAACGAGCGGGGAACAAATGCTCCGCTCACCAGCCCTTGGGCGGTGCAGGGATCCAAGATGGTCAAGCCACACTTGCCGGAAACGGTAGCTTTCTGGGCGATTTTGACAGTCAATTGGAAGCGGGAGTTGCCGGGGTGATTGGTATGACGCAAGGAGGTTTGCCTCCGCAGGACAGCAGCGCTGACAATGACGACGTCTCCCCAGATACGTTTGTGCTCTATGGTTATTGGGACACCCTGACGTCACATTTGATGGCAGTCCCAATGGGCAACAAAAGAGACCAAATATATTAAGATAGAGGGAGGCCGGCTTCTCCATACCAGTGCTCGCTGCCTCTTGATGCCCCCCTTCCAAACACTTTGACCTTACGAAGAAAATAACCACCTATCGATCGTATTTTCATCTGACGACAACCAACCTTTGGTTTGCCCAACTTCCGAACCACTGCCGCTCAAACGCAGAAAACCAAGTCTACTCCAGACACCCAAAGTCAATATGACCAAGTTCCTTGCCGCTTTCGAGGACTTCTTCAAGTCCATCTATGAGCTTTTCGCATCCATCATTGGCACGATTGCCTCATTGGTCAATACTTTCATTGCTACGATTATCAACTTCTTCACGGGTATTGTCAGCCTCTTCACCGATGTCATCAAGGGCGCTGTAAATGTCGTTGGAGGTATTGGACGCTTCGTCTTTGGTGAGTCGACAATCATTCCACTCTCAACTCAACTTGTATACGAAACGAACTCGGCATTAACCAAAGAGGACAGGAAACATTGTCGTCATCGGCGTCCTCGCTGCTGGATTTATCATCTACACTCGCTCACAGCAGGGAAAACCCCTTGTGCCTACAAAGAAGACGAATTAAGATGGAAGCAGCATCAAACTACTGGCACAAGGCTCGGAGGGTATAGATAAGCGTGCGATGCTGAAGTTTTCTTGTTCTAGAAAGTTGGAGGGCTGGAGGGCTGGCGGAGAATGGTTATGTTGATGATGACCTGTCGGTCGAGGACTGCTCGCTGATAATATGATACCCCGCTGATACCACCAATATTGAAGTAGCGTTATCACTGAATGGGCTTATAACTTGTCCGCTTGATACGTGATCGCACCTCAATGTTTAAATCGTTATGAGTTGCGAGCACGCTTCTGTCAGCGCCTGGTTCTAGTGAAGTGGCGCTGATGACTAACAACACCAATGTCGTTCACAGCGTCGCTTGTCTCTGCGCGAAAATCCATATCAATAGTTACATGTTAGAACTGCTACCTCAGGGCAAACCCGTCTCCTATCCAACGCCGTCCCCTATGATGGGGAACTCAGCATAGTCAAAAAGAAGGAGAGTGGATGCAGATTCAGCGCTGCCAAATTGAGGAAATAGTCCGACCGTGCCATGTAGGCCTGCAAAGCAAGTCATACACACGATGTATTACAAATCTGCCTCATTCAGCCACCACTCCTCCATCATGTCCACTTTGGGCTTCCAATTTAATGATCACAAAGGGCCAGTAAAAGGAGTATCACAATAGTATGCTGTCGGGATTAAGGAATTGATCGACATACACTGAAGACCGGGGGAATGTTGTGAGGCATCCCTCTCAGCCAGCCATATCGAGTAAGGTTGAACTTAATTACCTAGGAACGGACTCGAATGTATTGATGCACACGGATTTCTCGGTGAGAGATTGCTTATCTCCATGTTTTGTTATTGTTTCGTAAATTTGTGAAGTTCTTATTGATAGATTTGAATGCACAAACTTGGCCTCGCCCTTGCACTCGGAGTTCTCGGTGTGCGCGTTCTTATCCCCACATCCCTTTTCTCCAGTCTCGGAGTCCGCCAGAGAATCATCATCAAGTATAAAGAACCTCATCAACTCTTTTGCTTTTGTAATATGATCATCAATAATAGCAAATCAGGAGGAAAGTAACTCAAGCAACCATGGGAAAATCAATCGTTTTGATCACTGGCGGTAAGACTTTTTGCCCGAAACGATGGAAAGCACTTGCTCACTTTCATCTCAGCAAACGGCGGCATCGGCTTTGAGCTGGCAGCTCAACTCCTTGCCGATGCCTCGAAATTGATCATTCTCTGCAGCCGGTCTGTAGAGAAGGGCGAAGCTGCGGTGAAAGATCTCAAGTCACGCAACCTTCCCGGCTCGGTTGAGCTTCTTCAACTCGACGTATCGGAAGAAGAATCAATCAGCCTGGCAGCCAAAGAGGTAGAGAGAAGACACGGACGGTAAGACTTCCATGGTGTCTTGTTCATGACTACCAATAATAATGGCTGACTCCGCCCGTGTGTGTCAGACTCGACGCTCTCGTCAACAACGCAGCTATTGCATCGCCACGAGGAGTAACGATATTTCGAGCGCTACAGACTGCATTCCAAGTGAATGCGTCGGGCCCGGCAGCCATGGTGGAGGCTTTCGCTCCTCTGCTCAAAAAGTCCACCGGTACGCCGCGCATTGTCAATGTCACGTCTGGCGCCGGATCTATCACCCTACGGCTCGATCCCACGCTCCCAACGTACTCACAGAAGACGGTACCATATCGTGCAAGCAAGTCGGCCTTGAACATGATCACTGCCTGTCAGTCCGTTGAGTATGGTCCCTTGGGTTGGAAGGTATTCCTCTACTGTCCTGGTTTTACGCAATCGAATCTCGGCCCGACAAATAAGGTAGAATACGGCGCAAAACCCACAAGTGAGGGAGCTCGTCCAATTGTTGCGATTCTTCGTGGTGACAGAGATGCTGAGCATGGAGGGTACCTGAAAGATGAGGGTCAGTGGCCGTGGTAGTTTGGTGATTTGTAGGGCCCGCATTTGATGCAAGCCAATATAATACTCCACTCTTTTGTATCGAGGGAATTCTATCATGGGTCTTCACGGTGACATGGCATCGCAGAGAAACAGATCTATGGCTTTAGGATATGTGTTGATGCCATCGTGATTCTCGTGGTTAATTATATGCTTTGATTGTTAGGAGTTCACTATGGTCTTTGGGCTCTCAAGGTCTTGGGTTTCTCACTCAGCACGTGGCAGGTATGTGTAAGTCTACGCTACTGGAGGGCGTCATTAATACAAATATATATATAGTCTTTGTACCTTCATTTGAAGTGAGATGTCTCATATGGGGTAGGAAAAAAAATACCGTTCGATTTCATCCAGGAACGGGTCCAGTAAGTTCACAAGAATTGCTCGATTTAATAGATTACCCAAGTCCTCAGGTCGGCAATGAAAAGTGTTACGTGTCAGGGGCAGGGAACTCTCGGTTCCTCAGTCGGCATTAACTAAGGTCCCCCATCCTCTGGTCCTTCGATCCCATAACCAGAAGCCTGAGAATGTACAAGCACCAAGTACAAGACCTGAGACAACAGCCGACCATGTTCGATTGTGAATTCGTATGACAGACCTTGAATTTCCCTGCGCATTGTCACTGCCGTCGTCGAACCATACCAGTGTCGAGCTGAAGAACGACTGCGCGTTCCCACAGATTAGTTGTGAATTAACAAAGCCAGCGGGCCTCAAAGAAACTGACCAAGATCAAGTTAGCCGGCAAATAAAACGTCGCCACTATTGTCACAATCCTCATTGTTCGAGAGTCTCGGTATGTTTTGGAAACTTTCAGTGACAACGAGATGTTGTTATCTTGTTATTCGTCCTATCAAAACATTGAATGAGGGAGAAAAACTCCAGTGAAGTAGTACATTGCTCGAATAACCCCAGGGGTGTGCCGGTTCAATCGGCTAATATTCCTTAACGCTGATCGGCAGATATGTTCATGTTGAAGGGCCAAACTCAACTTTGAGAAGACTTGACGTCCAGGAAATATAGATAATTGTGGCATGCAATGACTTTGCAGACATATGATTATCCCTCAGTAATTACAGCGGTGAACAGCCAAAGTAACCCATGCCTCCATCCGGAGTAATAACCCCGCGCGCTGTCGACCCCTGCATTGGTAAGGTGTGATATTCTAGCTTTGAGAGGAATCTGGATTTGCTTGCTTCCAGCTGACCGAGTCGCTAGCAACTCGCTCCTTTGCCTTCATTTGTAGTTATCTCAACTAACCCCTGATACAACCCCTGTTGACCGTTGGTCTCAACACGAGGTGCGTGACGGGCTAGATTACACTTCCGAAAGCACGAAAGATTGGGGGCCTTTCTTGTTCACGTCTCCTCTTTTCTCGTCCACCTTATCTTTTTGAAGAGGGCGTTTAAAGAGCACCCTTTATAGTTTCGAGGTTCGAGCTTTCGGTCTCTTGTGCCATTGAAGATTGAAACTATTGACTACCGTTACAATGCGACCCCTCCTCTTTGGCTTTCTGGCCTTGATAGGATCCGCGATTTCCAACGTCTCGGCTCTTGTAGTCCCAACAACTCACGTCGTCCATGAGAAGCGAGATACACGTCCTTCACTAGGTTCACGATGGAAGAAGCGCTCTCGAATCGACAGCCAGTCCTTTCTCCCCGTGCGCATTGGACTTGCCCAATCGAACCTTGATGCCGCTCACGATCATCTCATGCGGATGTCCGACCCCACTTCACCTGATTACGGCAAGCACTGGACTTCTGACCAAGTAATTGACTTCTTTAAGCCTTCCAATGAGGCTATCGACCAGGTCACCAAGTGGCTAGACGAGAATGGCATCGATTCTATCACTCACTCCGATAACAAAGGCTGGCTCGCATTCGACGCTCCGGCCTCCATGGTCGAAGCACTTCTGCACACTGAATACTTTGAACACCACGACTCCGTCACGGGTGGCGTGATGCCTGCGTGCGATGAGTATCACGTGCCAAAGGAGATCCAGCATCATATCGACTATATCACCCCTGGCGTAAAACTGATGGCCCCAATCGCTGTCGAGGCGCAAGGTACCATGCACCAGAAGGTCAAGAGAAGTATGTCTTGAGTCCCATCTAATAATACTGTCCATTGCGAGACTGGAGAAGGAATGGTCGGGATGAAGCAGGCATCCAGAGGAAGGCAAAGAAGTCCAGAGGCAAATACGAGGGATATTACGTCGTAAATAAGGTGAAATGGGGGGTTTGACACTATTACTAACCTGAACCCTTAGGTCAGTTCATGCAGAAGAGCTCTGCAATCAGTTCTGTGGCCAACAACAGCCTAAATAATTGCGGTGAATTGGTCACACCTGAATGTGTGGCCGCTCTTTACGACATTCCTCCAGGCAACAAGTCGGACCCATCAAATACTCTGGGTATCTTCGAGACGAATCTGCAGTTCTGGGACCAAGAAGATCTGGACAATTTCTTCAGAACATACAGTCCACAGATCCCAGAAGGAACACACCCCACGGACAAGTTGATCGATGGAGGGATTGCAGAGACACAAAATGCGACCCTGCCTCTATATGCTGGGGCAGAGGCCCTGCTGGATATCGATCTGGCATATCCGATCATTTGGCCACAGGGTATTACACTCTACAACTCCGATGACGCCCGGATTCAGGCTTGGTACAACAATACATGTACGGTGAACTTTTCTTTCTTTTCGGCTATTACCCGTCAATATGCTTCGTTTTCGCTCTCGTCCGAGTCCATGTCTCGGACCATGACAGGGACCGGCTGCCATGATACTCGCGCGGGATGTGCCACCCTTCAAAGCTGGAATCAAATCATTGCTGACGTACAGATGGTGAGCAGGGACATGGGGTTTCAACACTTTCCTCGATGCGATAGATGGCAGCTACTGCACCTACACTGCGTACAACGAAACCGGAGACTTGGTCGGCCTCGATCCGACGTACCCTGATCTTTTGCCTGGTGGATACAACGGCACTCTGCAATGCGGCGTCTTTGAGCCCACGGTGAGAAAATGTTTAGTGTTTATTCCCAAAATCTCTCCCAGAGTATGAAGATCATCTTCGGCTGTTCGAAATGAACAGAACGTATTTGCATGTTTGCATGAATCTTGACGGGTCCGCGGGATTGTGTGATTCCAGATTTTGGGCCGTCAAACTAATAATACGTGAAAATCAGAATGTCATCTCCCTATCCTATGGAGGCACGGAAGCTGCTGTTCCTATTGCATATCAGAAGCGCCAGTGCAACGAATACCTGAAGCTCGGCCTGCAGGGCATCACGTTCGTCTTTGCCTCGGGCGATAATGGCGTTGCCGAGCGAGTTCGATTTACAGACGAAGAGGCCACTTGCATTGGACCGGAAGGTTTGATCTTCAACCCATCATGGCCATCCACCTGGTAAGTACTTTTATTGATGAAACATTCTCCATCCCTGTGGTTGAAGCTCATGGAAGACCTTGGGCTCCTAAACGGCCCCGGGCGGCGGAGGGAGAGAGCGTCGAGAGCCCTAAAGACAGCTCAGGACCAGCTTATTTCTTTTATTTGCTACTTGGTGAAGGAAACAAAAGAAGCCGTCTGTGTCTCTGACAGTTCAATAGCCCGTACGTCACTAGCGTTGGTGCTACCTACATCCCCCAAGGCAAGACCATTTATGACCCCGAGTCGGCTGCGGTCTTCGGGGACGACCCCAATGAGACTTCGGGAGGTGGTTTCTCGAACGTCTATGGCATTCCTGAATATCAAAAGAACGCCACAGAGGTGTACTTTGCCGAACACTCTCCAGATTATCCATACTACAGCGGCCTGGTCGAGAACGCAAACAACCCCGTCTTGCCCAATGTCACGGCACTAGCTGGCAATACTGGAGGCCGATAGTAAGTCGAACAGGCTCACCCTCGAGGATGTGGCTTTTGGAGCTGATTCGATTATTATTTATCTAGTAACCGGATCGGGCGTGGCTATCCTGATGTGTCTGCGAACGGAAACAACATCAGCGTCAGTATCAATGGTACCTTCTATCATGTTGCGGGTACGTCAGCATCCACGCCTATTTTCGCGTCGATCATGAACCGGATCAACGAAGAACGGATCGCCATCGGCAAGAAACCTGTGGGGTTCATCAATCCGACGTTATATGCGAACCCGCAAATGTTTCATGATATTACCAGCGGTAGTAATACGGGCTGTGATGGCGGAGGCTTCGACGCAGTGCAAGGCTGGGTAAGTGAGATCTCCTCAGGCCATGGTTCATTATTTCATGAGAGTTGACTATTCGACATTTAAAGGACCCTGTTACGGGACTCGGGACACCTGACTACCTCAGTATGCTGGAGGTGTTTATGGACTTGCCCTAAGTTAGTGTTGGGAGTGGATATAGATATTGGGGTGGACATAACCCTCAGGGCTTGCATTTCTGTTAAGCCAACTTCGGCCATGTGGCGAGGCTGGCTCTACTTGTCTCTGATGCTTGACTTGGGGGGGGGGGGGGGGGGGGGGGGGGGGGGGTGGGGGGGGGGGGGGGGGGGGGGGGGGGGGGGGGGGGGGGGGGGGGGGGGGGGGGGGGGGGGGGGGGGGGGGGGGGGGGGGGGGGGGGGGGGGGGGTGGGG